>JARBWK010000002.1:211441818-212012126 GCA_030556195.1 Anolis apletophallus | reverse complement strand
AGCCCTGAGCAGTTTGGGAGACACAGTTTTCCAAGGACTTCCGTGTGTTTGGACTCTCCTCTGGCTATTAGCAAAAAGGACTTTTCTCTTATAGTTTTCCCAAGCACACAGATGGCTTCTCTCCTGTACTGGGGTTTGCACATGTGCCGTAGCCAGCAGTTGCGCTTCTCTCTCCAGTAAGGAGGAGTCTCCTCCTTGTGTTGGAGGAGGAATACCAGCTTTCATGGTGTTAGGGCATGCGCAGACTGTGCAGTGGTGTTTCCTGTACTTGCACTGAAGGAGCCAGCAAGTGGATGCTGTCGGCATCGAGGGAGTTAATTGTTCCTCCTCTCGACGCAACGCCAGTGTCGAGCCCCCTGCGCATACGCCGTTTGTACAACAATAGCAGAGGCAGGAGCTGGTATTCAGGAAGGGGGCAGGGGCGGCGCCGAAAAGGAGGACCTCCATTATCCTTCCTTCCTCATCTCCATGCGCGTTGCGTTTTTATTTGTTTTAACATTTTTATTATCATTATTTTGGTCCGTGATCTGTGCCCCCCTTCGGCTTGCACCCCTAGGCCATGGCCTAGGTTGGCCTTATGGGTAATCCTGGCCTGAGTCCAGGGAAATATTTGTGAAAAGTCCAAGCTTTGGGGTCTATGAGAGCGCCCTTTTGGGACGCAGGCAGGGGCTAGGGGCTTGGGTGGGCAAATTCATAGATGCAAGTGTCCAGAATATAGTTCAGAGAGGCTGCAGGAAGGAGCACAGGGAAAGTCACTTGGTACTTGTTGAACTACAGGTCACACGGTCCTTGGCTATAGCGTATGGAAGGTCTTTGGTACTTAGTGAACTATAGATCCCGAGCCGTCCTGGGCCAGGCAAGGCCATCTTGCCTTTGTGGGGTTCCTTGAATTAGCACAAGGCAACACCCCCAGGGCGCAGGACTTTGGGATGTATAGATCATAAGGGCGTTTTTGACTATCTTTCACAGAAGTTTGGGAGAGGACCTTCTCAGTGGTGGCAACTGGGCTCTGGAACTCAATTGCTAGCTATCTTTCTGTAGGTGGATTAAGACTTTTGTTTTGGTTTGGTTTGGCAGGTCTTTGAACATCAGTTGCTTTACATAGGACAGGGTCTTATGTAATGTCCTTATGCCTTGGGGAAATCCAGATTTACCATCTTTTCAGCAGGAGGGTATTGCAGCAAAACTATCCGTCAAGTACGTAACTATAAACATTCATTGCGTACGTGTGATGTAGGATCTTGGCTAGTGTTTGGAGCACATGGATCTTCTTTCTGATGATTATCTGGGTTGTTCTTACAACCCATAAGAATCTGAGAGCTCAACCAAGGCAATGCCATTGAGTTCGTGGGGAGATATTTGGGGTAGAATAGGGGAGCATGCGGCTTAGTTTTGTTTTCCAGCATGGCCGCAAGTGGAATTAAGGTCAAAGAGCTCCTGGCTGCCAAAGAAACTCTAGAGGAAACCTGTCATGAAGTATTAATAAGGAGGTCTGTGCCGAGGCTGCCTGGCAAACCGCCCAAGCCACAAAGTCGTGTTTAATTTGCTACCGCACAAGGGAAGGGAGGGCGAAGGGAGGTGTTGCTGCGCCATTGTGTGGAGGAGGTGAGATTTCGGCACCAGGCCTTGGAAAGCAGCCCTCACTCAACAAAGAGTCAAGTTCTCTGCAGCAGAGGTCACCGGCATTGCTAAAGTGAGGCGGGAGGAAGCGGGGAGAGAAGGCTACTGTAGGCAAGCCAGAGCAGCAGGCGAGATGCTGGAGAGGCTCTCCTGCTGAGTCAGAATTTTTCACTTCCCTGGAAGTGAAGAGCCACAGTCATCACGTCCACTCACTTTTGTCCTGGTCCGGTTGTCAAGGCATTTCCAACTATCTCCATATGTCACAGTTAGCCCAGGAACAGAGATAATCTGGCCCGCCGTCTGAATTAGAAGTTGCTGGATTGAAACCTTTTAAAAATATATTTTTTTATTAACGGTTTTCAATGAAATAAAAATTTTTAAAAGGAAGCGACAAAGGATATGCAATCACACAGGGGCGGTCTTTCCATTAGGCGAACTACGCAACCGCGTAGGGTGCCATCTTGGAGGCGACAGCGTGGGGCGCCATCATGAGGCACCGCGCCGCCGTATCTCCGTGCTGCTGCCGCGCTGCGCCTACAGACGCTTCTGGGCATGCGCAGAGGTTTTGCGCGCATGCCCAGTGCCTACGGGCTCCACTTAAACACCGTAGGCGCTGCACATGCGTGCGAAAATCTCAGCGCACATGCGCTGTGTCTACAGAGCTCAAGTGAACTCCGTAGACACAGCGCATGCGCGCAGAGATTTCCGCGTGCATGCGCAATGCCTATGGAGCTCACTTAAGCTTCGTAGACACCGCGCATGCGCACGAAAATCTCCACGCACATGCGCTGTGTCTACAGAGCTCAAGTGAACTCCGTAGGCACTGTGCATGCATACGAAAATCTCAGCGCACATGTGCTGTGTCTACAGAGCTCAAGTGAACTCTGTAGACACTGCGCGCGTGCGGAGAGACTCCGCCGCGTGCATGCGCAATGCCTACGGAGCTCACTAAGCCGCAGACACAGCGCATGCGCTGAAAATCTCAAGCGCACATGCGCTGTGTCTACAGAGCTCAAGTGAACTCCGTGAGCACTGTGCATGCATACTGAAAAATCTCAGCGCACATGCGCTGTGTCTACAGAGCTCAAGTGAACTCTGTAGACACAGCGCATCTTGGCAGAGATTTCCGCGTGCATGCGCAATGCCTACAGAGCTCACTTAAGCCGTGGACACAGCGCATCGCACGAAAATCTCCGCGCACATGCGCTGTGTCTACAGAGCTCAAGTGAACTCCGTAGGCACAGCGCATGCGTCGGAGATTTTCGCGCATGTGCAGTGCCTACGGAGCTCAAGTGGAACTCGTAGGCACTGGGCATGCGCGCAAAACCTCTGCGCATGCCCAGAAGCGCCTGTAGGCACAACACGGCAGTAGCACGGAGATACGGGCGGTGCGCTTGAGAGCTGCGAGGGCAGTGCCAAAATAATGTTCGCTTACTCCCCCGGGAGAGCTCGGACCGCCCCTGCAATCACAACATCATAACATCATAACATTAACTAATCTGATCTCTACTTTTTATACAAACTCTACGCTACCAGCTAAAAAAAAATAAATATTTTAAAAATAAATTTACTTCCGCCCTTCCTTCTTAAGCTATTCATTTTATTATATTACCATTCTTATATTTTTCTCTCCTTTCCTAAAAATATAAAATATAGAAAGGGATATCTTTATCCCTTCCACTTCCATCTCTCTTATCATTGTCTTTTGTTTAATTTTCATTTTTCATATAGTCCTCAAAAACCTTCCAGTCTGTTCTTTTCGTTCCTTTTCCGTTATTTTGTCTTAGCCAAAAAGTCCGTTCGTCCATGTCCTTAATTTCCACTATTTTGTCTTCGGGGGTATCTTTTCTTGTTTCCAAAATTTGGCGAAAATAATTCTGGCTGCTGTCACAAAGTACGTAAATAATTTTTCACTGGATTGAAACCTTTAAAGCAGTGGTGCCCACACTTTTTCAGCATGCGAGCTACTTTTAAAACAAACAAGTTCAAAAGATCTACCTGCCGCCCGTGCGGCGCACCTTCCACCCGCTGGGCATTGCGGGACCGAGGGAGCGTGAGGTGTCAATGATGCTGTATGCAATACATTCAATAAAAATAATTAGTACAAAATATTGTAAAATCATCAATAAAATCATTAACTATCACATTAACATGCCGTTACAACCAGAGTTCAGCCAATAATTCTGATATCGTCATATCAACAAAATCCAAGTCCAGTCGCCATTATCTGATACTCAGTACCTTAGTCAAATGCCTGGGCCCACAGCCAGGTTTTTAGCTGTCTCCTAAAGCAGTGTTTTTCAACCTTTTTTGAGCCGCGGCACATTTTTTACATTTACAAAATCCTGGGGCACACCACCAACCAAAATGACACAAAATGACACTCTAACACGGTAATACATATAGTTAATATGTTTTTAAATGTATTTATACACTCAGTGTGAAACCTGGGCCTGTTTCGATGAACACAGCATATATATGACTTCCTCTCACATATTTCTACATGGCTATCATGTCTTATCTTAGCCTTATCTTCTTCAGGCTAAACATGTCCAGCTCTTCAAGCCGCTCCTCATAGAGCTTGTTCTCCAGACCTTTGTGAAATTTAACCCTGAGTGAAACTTGCTTCCAGTTAACTATGGATGTCATGAAGCTGTTATAAACAGTTCCTCGGGTGGGGGGCGTGGGGGAGGCAACTCTCAAGAAATCCAGTAAAATAGTTTTTTAAAAAAATCCAAGCGGAGAGGCTCAATTTGTTTCTTGGAAACCTGTGAGGGGGGTGCTAGGAGGGGGGAGAGTGCCAATTTCCCACGGCACATCTGATGATAGCTGACCGCACACTAGTGTGCCATGGCACACTGGTTGAGAAACACTGTCCTAAAGGACAGGAGGGAAGTGGCTAACCTGATGTCCTTAGAGAGGGAGTTCCACAGATGGGGGTCCATTGCTGAGAATGCCCTGTCTCTCATCCCCACCAACTGCATTTGTGAGTGGCAGGATCGAGAGCAGGGCCTCTCCTGAAGATCTTAAATTGTGTGATGGTTCACAGCAGGAGACGAGTTCGGACAGGTAATCTGGGCCAGAGCCATTTAGGGCTTTAAAGGTTAACATCAGCACTTTGAATTGTGCCCGGAAGCTAATTGGCAACGAGTGAAGCTGACGTAGGCCGCTCCTGTTAGCAACCTGGCTGCCGAGCGTTGGACTAATTGCAGCTTCCGAGCCGTCTTCAGAGGCTACCCCACGTAGAGAGCGTTGCAGTACTCTATACAGGATGTAACCAGAGTGTGGACCACCGTGGCCAAGTCAGACTTCCCAAGGAACGGGCACAGCTGGCGCACAAGTTTTAATTGTGCAAAAGCTCTCCCGGCCACCGCTGACAACTGGGGCTCCAGGCTCAGCGATGAGTCCAGGATCACTCCCAGGCTGCGAACCTGAGTCTTCAGGGGGAGTGTAACCTCGCCCAAAAGGAAGTTCCTCTTCGGCGTTGAGTATTTATGTCACAGCGGATAGGCAACAGAAATATAGAAGTTTAATTCCCCATCGGCCCAAAAACTCCAGTCTCTGTTCGAGTGAATAATGAAACTCTCATTCAATTCACAAGGTAAATATATAACTTTGTATTGAATTGTATTTAACAATAACTGGCAAAACATCGAAAAACAACAGCCATCACAGCTACCTTTCTAAACATCCTTTCCTCACAGATATTAAAACCCAACTGACAAATCCCAACTGTCACTTTGTAACTGACATTCCTCAAGGTTCCATTTAGCAGTCTTGAGACAGCGCCATCTGGTGTCAAACATGTCACACTGCAGGTCATCTCAAACTGCGAAAATATATCTTGTGCTGACTCATGAATTGCTATTCAAAATGCAATAATCTGACAGTTCCCTCACAGAATTCAAGTCAATCAAAGTGGGAGGAGACAGTGGCTAGCAAAAGCCAAAGCCCTTTAGGAAACATGCATAGGAATGTGGGGAAAGGAATCCCTGAGCTTAGCCCTTTCTCGAGTCCAGCTACTCAACGAGAACTACAAACTCAACGACACAAAATCCATTTCCCCTGGATGGAATGGTCTGTCCTCCATGTAACTTGGAAGATACTATATGATTTCTCATCTGAGTGCGAGGACACCTATTTGTTATTATTTACACAGCCTCTGAGGAAGTCTCTGATGAAACGGCCCATTGCCGGCCCCGGATAGAGCTCACGCCGTCAGGCATCCCTCACGGAACGCCCCTACAGGGGCTCTGCTCGAGGGGACTGTGTTCCCTGTAACACAGTCCTTACCTGCCTTTAGGTTGGATTCCCGCTGGCATTTGCCTCCGCACCAGTACTACAATTACCAGAACCCCTAGCGACACACCATTGGGTGAAGCCTGGTGTAACAGAAAGGCGCTTGCTCGCGCCATTAGCGGGACTTCTAACTTTTGCTTTCCCAATACGGGCTTCCTGTCATCCTTTTGATTCCTACCTTCCACCGTACTATGAAGTTACTCCTGACCCATCATCTTTGTGAGCAAGTCTCCAACCCCCACTCCTTTCGTCTCAAGGTTATTTCAACTTGGACACTTATGGGCATTGGCCTCTGTTATTGATTGATTTATGCATTGAAGTGGCGGCTCCAATATTGTGGAAGGACGTGAATTGATTGTATTACCATGCTCTGTGTATAATACTTATGTTTGTGATTTATGCATTTGTATGCATTCTATTATTGAAATGTTTATTGATTCTATGTCTACTTATGCTACTAAATGAATTATTTTTCTAATTGCGTTTGATATTATTGCTACCCTATTTGCTCTGTCGCTATAAAAGTAATAGCCGACACTCTGCATTTGCCCTGAAAATAACTTGTAATTTTAATATTGGCATGATATGCTCACTCCTAGATGTACCTGTGACCAATCCGGATGTCATGTTTTGCCCTAATTGGAGTTTCCAAACTCGGTGCTGAAGCAACTCAATGTATAGCACATTGTACAACCGTGAGGCTACCAACGTCATCTTTAAGTCTTCCAGCTCTTTGAAGAGGCACAGCTGACAATAGGGACTCCTATTACTAAAGTTGTTTTTGCATGCTGTTTGGTGACCATTGAGGTAAACAAGCCCAAACCTGAACAAAGGCCAGAGGTGTTTGGCCCATCTGCCTTCTTTGGTATGTGGTACTGTTGTTCTTTAGTTCAGTGTTTCCCAACCGCTGCTCCGCGGCACAGTAGTGTGCCGTGAGTGATCACCTGGTGTGCCGCGGAAAAACCTCTCTTCCTCCCTTTCTTCCTCCTCCTGCCAAACTCCTGCTGCTGCTTGGGGGAGGAGGAGGAGGAGGAGGGAGGGCCGGGCGGCACCAAAGAAGAAGAAGGGGCCGGGGCACGGCCTCCTTTGGCCGTTTCCCCAGCCAGCCAGCCAGCCTCCAATTGAGGGAGGGTGGGGAACGGAAGCGGATGTGAAGAGCTCAGTCCGAGGCAGGCCCACCGGCTTCTTCTTTCGAACCGCAGGAAAGAAGGAAGGAAGGCAGGCAACCGCGGACCGAGTGAGTGCCTTCCCTTCTGGTGTGGAAGAGGGAGAGAGCCATTCAGGAAGAGAGCCACCTGGGGGTTCTGTGTGGGAAGTTTGGCCCAGTTCTATCATTGGTGGGGTTTGGAATGCTCTTTGATTGTAGGGAAACTCTAAATCCCAGCAACTACAACTCCCAAATGGCAAGGTCTATTTCCCCTGAACTCCATCTGCATTAATATTTGGGCATATTGAGTATTCATTTCAAGTGTGGTCCAGATCCATAATTGTTTCAGTCCACAGTGCTCTCTGGGCGTAGGTGAACTACAACTTCCAAACTCAAGGTCAATTCCCAAGCAAACCCTTTCCCTACTTTCTGTTGGTAATGAGAGTTCAATATGCCAAGTTTAGTTCAATTCCATTGTTGCAAGAGTTCAGGATGCTCTTTTTGTGTGTGTTAACTATATATCCCAGAAAATGTAACTCCCAAATGTCAAGACCTATTTTTCCCAAACTCCATCTGTGTTCACATTTGGGCATATTGAGTATTCATGCCAAGTTTGGTCCTGATCCAACATTGTTTGAGTCCACAGTGCTCTCCGGATATAGGTGAACTACAACTCCAAAACTCAAGGTCAATGCCCACCAAACTCTTATAGCATTTTCTCTTGGTTGTGGGAGTTCTGTGTGGGAAGTTTGTGTCTTTCTGCCATTCCTGCCAGGATATCTATGTTGTGTTCATCGAAACAGGCCCAGGTTTCACACTGAGCGTATAAATACATTTAAAAACATATTAACTATATGTATTACTGTGTTAGAGTGTCATTTTGTGTCATTTTGGTTGGTGGTGTGCCCCAGGATTTGGTAAATGTAAAAAATGTGTCACGGCTCAAAAAAGGTTGGGAAACACTGCTTTAGTTCATGAGATTTTCTACTTCTATCAGTCAGAGGTGAAAACATCTGGCTAAAATTCCTCATGTTTCTGGGTGCTGACGGCAAGAAGTTATCTTATTCGGTGTTATCTGTTCTTATCTGACTGCTCCATGAAGTAGAACAGATGTTCCTGGGTGAAGAAATGAGGTGACTCCTCTCCCTATCTTTGCTTTCCTTCACCTCCATGGTGACAATCGGATTTAGACACAGGGAGGCTTGTAGTGCACAAATAAATAAAACAAGAACTCACGGAAGGGGAAATGTTTGATAAGCGTACCTGCAAAGAGATAATTTCATTACAGAGGAAGTGTAAGATTGTAAGCTTTCCTGTTTTGTTCGTGCTCGGCACATTTGCATCAGAATGGGACCTTTGTTTCTCCTGAGTCATCGATTTACTGCCTTTCTCTCCACTTCCATCCTGTCTTTGGGTTTCTATATGCGGCAACACAAGCGGTCTTCTGAAGCCGTGCAGAAAGGCACACCGTGGCATACTAAACCTACAATTATTACTTGAAACAGCAACGCTCCCAATTAAATCTGTATGCAGACATCGAGCTGGTGAAGTTATTTACTTTTCATTTTTTCATGGAAATATTTTTTCTATTCCACCCACCCTACATCAGGATGCATGAGGCAACATGATGTAGTGCAGTGCGTCCCAAACTTTGATGCTAGACATTTCGGCCCCCAGAATTACTGATTGTTGGCCAAGTCAACAATCTGATAATTGAAGTTGAAAACACCTGAAGGAACAAAGTTTGGGAATCACCAATGAAGTTGTTTAAGAGCTAGACCAGGGCAGTCCAACTTCTGCCGGCTCAGGGGCCGGACTTCTGGTGAGTGATCACCTGGGGGGGGGGCACTCGGCCACACCCCCGGCCACGCCCCCGGCCATGCCCCCGGCCACGCCCCCGGCCACGCCCCCGGCCATGCCCCCGGCCACGCCCCCGGCCATGCGGCTCCGCCCCCTCTCCCAAAACGTCAGAACAGTTGTTCTGACACTTTGGGAGAGAGGGAGACGCGAGGGAGCCTTCCGTGGCTCTTCCCCTCTCCCAAAGCGAGATAGTCACAAGACTTAGAACAGCTGTTCTGACGCTAATTGGGAGAGATATACAGATGTAACAATCATTATATAGGACCCCTCCTTCCAAGGCATCACGGATCAGCCGCTATAAATCGGCCATTCCAAATAGCCGGCTTCCACAATATCAGCTGCCGTGACGCTTGGGAGATAAAGGAAGCGCCACTAGGACCCCCAAATCCCTTCCAAGGTATCACGGCAGCCAAACGGAAGCTGGCCATTTCGCCGGCTCCAGCAGCTGCTGTGGCGCTTGGGAGAGAGGGAATACATATGGGGACCCCCTCCCTTCCAAGGCATCACGGCAGCCGCGTAAAATGGCCATTAAAGGCTCCAGCAGCTGCCGTGGCAGGCGCTTTGGGAGAAAGGTAAAAGGCCGATCAGGGACCCCCCTCCCTTCCAGGTATCACGGCAGCCGCGATTGAACACCGGCCATTTCCCATTCGGCTTCTGCAGCTGCCGTGACGCTTTGGGAGAGAGGGAAGCGCCGCGGGGGACCCCCCCTCCCTTCCAAGGCATCACGGCAGCTGCGGAAGCTGGCCATTTCACCGGCTTCTGCCACTGCCGTGACGCTTTGGGAGAGAGGGAAGCGCCATGGGGGACCCCCCTCCCTTCCAAGGCATCACGGCAGCCGCTGAAGCCAGTCATTTCGCCGGCTTCAGCGGCTGCCGTGATGCTTTCGGAGAGAGGGAGGCACCACGGGGGACCCCCTCCCTTCCAAGGCATCACGGCAGCCGCGAAAGCTGGCCATTTCGCCGGCTTCCGTAGCTGGCGTAACGCTTTGGGAGGGAGGAGCCCCCATGGCTCCGCCCTCCCTCCCAAAGCGTCACGGCAGCGGCAGAAGCAGGCAAAACCGCGCGCATGCGCACTTTTTTTTTGAATTTTTTTCGGGATTTTTTTTGGGAAAATTTTTTTACGGAGGAGAGGAGGGCCACGGGCAAGGGGCTCAGGGGCCGTGTACGGCTCGCAGGCCGCCTCCGGGTGTTTTGGACTTCAACTCCCACAATTCCTAACAGTTTACCGGCCGTTAGGAACTATGGGAGTTGAAGTCCAAAAGACCTGGAGGACCAACATTTGCTCATGCCTGATCTAGACTATGGCCATGAGGAGACCAGGGTTCAAATCCTGCTCAGCCATGGAAACCCACTGTGCATCCATAGGCCAGCGTTTCTCAACCTGAGAGTCGGGACCCCAGGGGAGTCACAAGGCGGTGTCTGAAGGGTCACCAAAGACCATCAGAAAACACAGTATTTTCTGTTGGTCATGGGGGTTCTGTGTGGGAAGTTTGGCCCAATTCTATCATTGTTGGGATTCAGAATGCTCTTTGGTTGTAGGTGAGCTATAACTCCCAGCAACCACAACTCCCAAATGTCAAGATCTATCTTCCCTAAACTCCACCAGTGTTTACGTTTGGTCATATAGAGCAGTGTTTCCCAACCAGTGTGCCGCGGCACACTAGTGTGCCGTGAGCGATCATCAGGTGTGCCGTGGGAAACTACAGTGTAGAGAGAGAGCCTAGCAGGAAACTTCAGGCAGCAGAAATGAGGCTTTCCTGGCCGAAGCAGCAATGCCAGCCAGCCTGGCTGCAGTCAGGGAGAGCCCTCGGCGTCCAGAACTTTCCTCCCTCCCTCCCTCCTCTCTCTCTCTCTCTCCTTCCCTTCCTTCCTTCCCTCCCTCTGCGTGCCAAGGCCAACTGGCCGGGCTGCGGCTCCTCCTGCTTCCTGGCTCCTGGGCACTCTTCTGCCCTCCTCCCCTCCGGCAGCAAGGAGGAGGGGGAGGAGTCCGCGGGAGCTGCCCTGCTCCCGGAGGCTCTAGGCGAGTCTTTGCCCTCTAGCCCCTCCGCACCAGGGAAGAGGAGCAACCCCTCATCTCCTGGCCTCTCCTGGCTGGGCTCCGGGTTCACTGCGAAGCAGAGCAGAGGCTGGGATGCTCAGCTCCACAGCCCAGCTTGGTTCCTTCCCGATCTGGCCCCAAGGCGAGAGCAGGGAAACCGAAGGGACGCCGGGGGGGGGGGGAGGCACTCCTGGGGGGCTGAACCCCTTCGGGAAGGAGAGCTGGGGTGGCAACGGCTGCGAGCCTCCACCGCAGTTTGTTCCAAGGCTCGGAGCCACCCTGTGTGCTCAATTCCTATTTGTCCTGCTCAGCCAAGCCCGCGTGCACGTCGGTCACTCAGCGCAGCCCTCCCCCACGGGACGGTAATGGGCCTCCTGTGCGTGGGCCTCCCGGGTGGGTGGGAGGGAGGGGCTTTGGCGGAAGCAGCGGCGTCATGAGGGGGGAGAGTGAGAGTTAGTAAAATGACAGAGTGTCATTTTGTGTCATTTTGGTTGGTGGTGTGCCCCAGGATTTTGTAAATGTAAAAAATGTGCCATGGCTCAAAAAAAGGTTGAAAATCACTGATATAGAGTATTTGTGCCAAATTTGGTCCAGATCCATCATTGTTTGAGTCCACAGTGCTCTCTGGATATAGGTGAACTACAACTCCAAAACTCAAGTTCAATGCCCACCAAACGCTTATAGTATTTTCTCTTGGATATGGGAGTTCTGTGTGGGAAGTTTGATTCCATTCCATCATTGGTGGAGTTCAGAGTGCTCTTTGATTGCGGGTGAACTATAACTCCCAGCAACTACAACTCCCAAATGACAAAATCAATTTTTTGACTGATGGTCCCTCCTTGGGTTAGTATTAGTCTGCTTTGTGGTGAAATTTGGCAGCAATTTGTCCAGTGGTTTTTGAGTTATGTTAATCCCACAAATGAACATTACATTGCATTTATTTATTTATTTATTTAGAGAGAGGGAGAGGGAGAGAGGGAGAGAGCGCACACACAACAGCTCAGGCAGAAAAGCAAACATCACTGCATATCTATGTTGTGTTCATCGAAACAGGCCCAGATTTCACACTGAGTGTATAAATACATTTAAAAACATATTAACTATATGTATTACTGTGTTAGAGTGTCATTTTGTGTCATTTTGGTTGGTGGTGTGCCCCAGGATTTTGTAAATGTAAAAAATGTGCCGCGGCTCAAATAAGGTTGAAAAACACTGCCATAAGCAAATCATACTCTCTGGCAAATTTTAGTCTGGACTTTAAAGGAACTCTCCAAGGTGATTAATCTTAGTCCGAAATCAAGTCTACACATCAGATAGTCCATTTAACAAACTCAGCATAAATTCAGCACCCAGCACAACACACACACACACACACACACCAAATGGAAGTCATTGGGATAGAGATGACCATTCCAATGCTTCTTGGCCATCCAAAGAAACAAGAGAATTTGCCAATAACAGTAATGCATTTTAGAGACTTCTTTGAAAGGATGTGTCTTGTAGCAACCATGGTTAAATGCTTCACACAAAAAAAAACCACATTGATCAATCTGCGCAAAAGCTTCAATCTGAAATCTGCGGGGAGTTCTTTCTCTGTGTGTGCCTGCTGGTATGCATGTGCACATGTGCATGCTCCCACAGACCTCTTTCCACTCCACGAAAATTGAAACTCCGTGCTTTTCCTTCCCTTTCCGAACAGATAGCAGAGGTCGTTCTCTGTTGATTTGATAAATGGCGTGGTTTCCATTGCATTTGTCTTCCTTCTGCGGGTGATGTGTTTCCTCTCAAGCTGCTGTTAATGAGATGCCACTCGCTACATGTACAAAATATTCTGGCACAAAGCAGAAAGCGCTCTCGCCGTTGCGTGGAAATGCATGCATAACAATTCATGTGCGGGATAGGCTATGGGGATGGCCTATCCGCTTTCCAAGTATGCTCCTTCCCAAAGAGCCAACCATCAATGTAATTAAAAGATCGAAGCTGAGAGGGGTAAAAGAGACCAAAGCGGGGAAAGAATTAGATTTGGTAGGCCTAAATCTCTTCTCTGTGTGTCTTTTATTTTCAAAGGACCAATGCATGCTATAGACAATTTGTAAAAAGTACAGCAAATATCTCATACTGAGGAGAAAGAGTGTTGTACTCCAGAACAGGAATACCTCTGCCCATAAACACCACACCAAATTGTTTTTATCAGCAAGATGTTTATTGAAGAGTATATGAAACCAAGCAGTAAAAATGGTAAAAACAATATAGTTCTCCTTGGCTTTTCTTCGGAAACGAAGATTCAGTAAGGACTCATCCCACGCTCTCCACAAGCGCGTTGATGATTCGGAGGTTGGATGTCTCCCTCGAGCCTGTGCAATGGATTTTTCTGGTGGAGCGCACCATGCACAAACTGGCCTCACCCTTTAAACCAGGAGTCGGGAACCTTTTTGACTCAGAGAGCCATAAAAGCAAAATATTTGGAAATTTATTTCAGTGAGAGCCATATCTTCTATCTAATCTATGTATATAATAAAAGTCAGTGTTTGCGGCGGTGCGGTGATGCGGAGGGAGGAATATGTGCCAGCGTTTCGATTGGTTGCCACTGTGGGATTATTTGCATAAAGGACACTAATTGGCCAGCCTCAGAACTCCGACACTCTAAGGCACCAGATTATTTGCAGAAAGGACTCTGATTGGCCAGCCTCAGAACTCCAACACTCTAAGGCACCAGACAGAGGGCATTGGTTGCCACTGAGAGACAATTTGCATAAAGGACTCCAATTGGCCAGCAAAACAGAATGCAACTGAATGCTTGAGTTAGCCAAAAGACAGTTTTTGTCAGTTGGAAATGGAATGTTCATTTTCTGGGAGGTGCGGAGGTGCCAAGGAATATGTGACAGCATTTCGATAGGTTGCCACGATGGGATTATTTGCATAAAGGACTCTGATTGTCCAGCCTCAGAACTCCAACACTCTAAGGCACCAGACAGAGGGCATTGGTTGCCACTGAGAGACAATTTGCATAAAGGACTCCGATCGGCCGTCCACACTCCAACATTCTAAGGTGACTCAGAGGGAAAAGGAAAGGCCTCAGGCAGTCAGACACTGCGGCCCACAGCAATGACTGATCAGGACCAAACTTGCCACACAGGGGCCCAATGGCCCACTTCACAATGCGACCCTCACCCAATAACCACTATAGACCAAAATTAGCACTCAGAGCCCCCATGACCCACTCAACACCCTGCTGCTGTTTCAAGGAGGATGGACCACAGATGATGGGACTTGAAATACCTTCACTCACTTTCCAAGACCGCTGCAACCCTCATCCAAAGAATGATCAAGACCAAATGTGACACACAGAGCCCCCATGACCCACTCTACATCCTAGTGCTGTTTGGAGGGGGATGGACCATGGCCAATGGGACTTGCAGTACCTTCACTAAGTTCCTGAGACCACTGCAAGCCACATAATGTCACTAATAGGAACCAACCTTGGCACACAATGCCTTCCTCAAATAACCTGGGCACTGCCAGGTCCCCAAGCTAGTAATATATATAATCTATTTTAAGACTGAATTAAACTAAATGTGAGTCTATACGTACATACAATGAGAAAAGGATTCCCCCGGCAGAATGACGGGACACTTCAGACCTGGCTCTGCAAAAGGCATGCTCAGGACTCTGGGAAGGAAGAGAAGGAAGGAAGGAAGGAAGGAAGGAAGGAAGGAAGGAAGGAAGGAAGGAAGAAAGACAGACAGACAGACAGACAGACAGACAGACAGACAGAGGAAATAAAGGGGGAAGGGGAGAGGAAGAAAGAAAAGAAGAACGAACTATGGAAAAGGAAAAGAAAAGCAGGAGAGACAGAAGGAGGGGAAAAGAAAGAAGAAAATGGGAAGGGAGGAAAGGAAAGGGTGGGGAAAAGAAAAAATGGAGTGAGGAAAAAGTAAAATAATGAAGGGAAAAGAAGAAAAGAATGAGGGGAAGGTGAGAGAGGGGGAAGTGAAAAGAAAGCAAAGAGAAGGAAAGGAAGACTTGGGGAAAAAGAATAGAAGAGGAAGGAAGGAAGGAAGGAAGGAAGGAAGGAAGGAAGGAAGGAAGGAAGGAAGGAAGGAAGAGGGAGGGAGCAGGAATGGAGGAAAGAAGGAAGGGGAGAGGGAGGGAAAAGGAAGAAGAGAAGGAAAGAATGGAAGAGGAAGGAAGGAACAAAGAGGGAAGGAGGAAAGAAGCTAGGGAGAGGGAGGAAAAGAATGAAAGAAAAAGAGAGGGAAAAAGAGAGGGAAAAAGAAAGGAAGGAAGGAAGGAAGGAAGGATGGAAGGAAGGAAGGAAGGACGGACGGACGGACGGAAGGAAGGAAGGAAGGAAGAGGAGGGCGCAAGGCCAAGACGGACCTTGGTGTCGACGTCAGCGAGGCAGTCCCTCCAGAAGGCGTTGAAGAGGCAGCGGCTCTTGAGCTGCCTGACGATGAGGGCGAAGAGCTGGGAGTCTCCCAGGGGCTGCGAGGCCAGGTCCGCCCCCTCCCCCGAGGCCCATGGCAGAGATGAAGAGGAAGACGAGGACGAGTCTCCGCCATCCCTGGCGAAGAGGGCACAGGGCCCCAAGAGCAGCAGGGGATGAGGAAGAGGTGGCGATGGCAGAGCGGAAGCAGAAGTCGCGGCGCATTTGCGTCACTCCTTGCTGCATGCTGAGAAACCGAGGCCCGGGCTGCTCTGAAGAGCCAGATGCAATCATGAAAAGAGCCACATCTGGGTCCCGAGCCATAAGCTCTCTACCCCTGCTTTAAACCCAAGGTTCGTCTGCCGGGGACTAGCAAGCTGGGACGGTGGCAATGAGATCCTCAGGTCATAGGCCTGGTTTGAGTTTCCGTCTCTTAGATCAGGCCTGCCCAACAGGCGGCCCATGGGCTGTCCATGGCCCGCCAGCACCTTGGACCCGGCCCCCCAACTCTCCAGCAATTAAAAAAAATTCGGGAAAAAATTATTTAAAAAATTAAATAAAAGAGTGCGCATGCGCGCAGAGTACGCATGCGCGCCCCTGGAGTGACACTGTAGGAGGGAGGGCGGAGCAAAGGGGGGCTCCTCTTTGCTCCTCCCTCCCTTTTACATGCTGTAGAAGGGAGGGAGGCAAAGGGAGCCCCTCTTGCAACAGAAACGGCGATTTCGCCGTTCCTGTTGCCCAGTTTGATGCTGTAGAAGGGAGGGGGGCGCAAAGGGGAGCCCCTCTTTGCTCCGCCCTCCCTTCTACAGCATCACTCCGGGTGGCAGAAGCAGCGAAATCGCCCCCCGCGATCGGCCCCGCCCCTGCTATCGGCCCCACCCCCGCGATCGGCCCCGCCTTCTGCGATCGGCCCGCCAGGTGCTCAGTCACTGGAATTCCGGCCCTTGGGCCCGTAGAAGTTGGACAGCACTGTCTTAGATGGTTGACCTTACAGGGTTAAATGAGCACCATCTACCTCTTTTTGGAGGGCTTGTAAGACCACCCTCTCTCCGCAAGTATTCAACTAAGCTGTCCTGTGTAACACTCTTGACTTTTAAATTTTTGTAACATGCCATAAATTGTTATTAACCTGTGTTGTTTTTATATTGTACGATTTTAGATGATGTAAACCGCCCCGAGCCGATAGGAAGGAACGGTATAGAAACTTAAATAATAATATAAATAAATCATAAATAAATTGTGCAAGCTGCAAAACACATCTTAACAAAGCAAAACTTTACAAACACAAGATCCTTTACGTAGAGGCGCTTGCCACGCCATCACATCTATACTGTAGTCCAATGCCAGTCCAGAGATTCAAACTTCCGGGGTCCTAAGAGTTCAGGAGACCGGTCAGGATACCGAAAATCCAGAGACCTGGGGGGGAACCATAAGCATCTGTCACCAAGATAAAACAAATACTTTTCTCCCAAAGATCAGCCCCAAGGCTAGCTCCTTATATCCAGAAACACCCAGCTGCAACCTATCTCTTGCATACCTCCACCCTTAATTGCTTTCACCCATGAACTCTTACTTTAGAACTAAGACTTACATTAACCCTTCCATCACCAACCACCATCAACTACAGCAGTGTTTCTCAACCAGTGTGCCGTGGCACACTAGTGTGCCGTGAGCGATCATCAGGTGTGCCAGCGAGAAAGCTCTCTGCCCCCTTCCTGCCCCCTCCTCCTGCCGAACTCCTGCTGCTTGGGAGAGGAGGAAGGAAGGCGGCGAAGAAAAAGAAGAAGGGGCTGGGGCGCGGTGGGAGAACTGAAGCCAGGTGGAGGGGGCATGGCGTGGCCTGGCTCCGCCCCTCCTCCGGCTTCAGCGCTCCCACAGCTTTGCCAGACTTGAGGGGCAGTGCCAAGCCAGCGGTGGCAGAGCCAGCACAATGCTGGCTTGGCACTGCCCCTCAAGGCTGGCGGCTGTGGGAGAACTGAAGTTGGGGGGAGAGGCGGGGCATGGCGTGGCCTGGCTCCTCCCCCTCCCCCGGCTTCGGCACTCCTCGCAGCTGCTCCCAGTGTCATTTTGTGTCATTTTGGTTGGTGGTGTGCTTCCGGATTTTTTTAATGTTAAAAGTGTGCCGCGGCTCAGAAAAAGTTGGGAAACACTGCCTTAGAGTGTTGGAGTTCTGAGGCTGGCCAATCAGAGTCCTTTCTGCAAATAATCTGGTGCCTTAGAGCAGTCTTTCTCAACCGGTGTGCCGTGGCACACAAGTGTGCCGTGAGCGATCATCAGGTGTGCCGCGAGAAAAGCTCTCTGCCCCCCTTCCTTCCCCCCTCCTCCTGCTGAACTCCTGCTGCTTCGGGAGGAGGAGGAGGAAGGGCTGGGCGACGGCAAAGAAAAGAAGGGGCCGGGCACCGCCTCCTTCGGCCGTTCCCCAGCCAGCCTCCAATCCGCCATGACTCCCACCAGCCTCCAATCCCTCATGACTCCCACCATGACTCTCGCCCCTCACTCTCTGAAGCCGCACGGAGGACGAGCCCCGCCCACTGAAGCCCATCCACCGCTCATGCTCCTCCTTTGTGGGAGAGCTGAAGCTAGGGTAGGGGGCGGGGCATGACTTCCCCTCCCCCCGGCTTCAGCGCTCTCACAGCTTCGCCAGCCTTGAGGGGGCAGTGCCAAGCCAGCAGTGGCAGAGCCAGCACAATGCTGGCTTGGCACTGCCCCCTCAAGGCTGGCAAAGCTGTGGGAGAACTGAAGCCGGGGAGGGGCGGGCATGGCACGGCCTGGCTCCTCCCTCCCCCTGGCTTCGGTGCTCCCAGCAGGTCACCATCCCCAGCCGTTCTTTACTGTGTGAGAGTGTCATTTTGTGTCATTTTGGTTGGTGATGTGCCCCCGGATTGTTTTAATGTTAAAGTGTGCCGCAGCTCAAAAAAGGTTGAGAAACACTGAACTACAGAACATGATACATGACACAATGTCTGGATTCAAGTTACATGCTTCAGGTTCCTCTCTCAGGTTTTCTCATGTGTATGGGATTCATGGACTCAAGTCTTAGGCTTTTCTATGTGTTTATTCATGGACTCATGTTCCAAGTACCAAGTAGTTTCCTGGTCTCCTGTATTTTTGGATTTATGTTATAGCTGCTGTGTACTTTTGATCTTCTGGGTTGCTGTGTTTTGTTAAAGACTCCAGTTTAAAGATATTTCCTGCATCCTGGATTTATGGATTATTTCTTCAAAGTTCCTTCAAGTGCCTTGTTTTACATGGATTATATTTTGTATTGACTTTGATCTCCTAATAATTTTTAGCTGAAGCTACATATATTCCTTAATAAACTGCTTTGCTTATAAACTGAGTTCTGGAGTGTGAGATTGGTTTAAAGGTGCTTTCCCAGCCCTGGTGTGCGACACTAGGAACACTTGGAAACAAGACCATCGTGAAATTCCAATGTTGACGAAACTTAGCTCACTCTTTCCCTTGTATCAATGCAAAGTTTTTCCTGACCCCAGAATTGAAAGGAAAGCATTTCTCTTTCCCTTACAACCAGATTAGGATTTATTTATTTATTTATTTCAGGAGTTTACCCCGCTCTTCACAACCCCCGAGGGGAGACTCAGTGCGGCTTACAGTACGGCACAATTCGATGCCTAGATAATAACAATATAAAACCCCCAAAAACCCCTTCAACAGTTAAGATGAGGCAGACTTATTAAGGTAAACACATGTGGACTATCTGCTGTTCCGTGATTGGACCAGACAGGCACCACATGACCAGCCATCTGCTGTTCTGTGATTGGACCAGACAGGCACCATATGATCAGCATCTGCTGTTCCGTGATTGGACCAGGAGGATGCCACATGATCAGCCATCTGCTGTTTCATGATTGGGCTAGAAGGCTATCACATGACTTCCCTGGAGTCAGGTGTTTTCTAAGAAACAAAATTTAAGGAAATCAGATTGGGCATGTGCAGGAATGCGAGATTAGAAACACTGTTTCTTCAAGAACGATGCGTGGACAGTTCGTATTACATGAAGATTGGCTGCTATTTTAGCTGCGACACAAGAACTAACCAATGAATCATAGAGCAAACGTAAGCTTTACTAATTGGATGATAATATAACTGCACCACAGAAATTAACCAATGAATTGAATGAAAGGGCGGCCTTAAGAGGTTGTATAAATGTGAATGACTGGAGTCAATCGGGGTTCTGACCCTTCAGCGCCATGTTGCGCAAGGTTGGGACCTCTACAGCTGTGGATCAATAAAGCTGCTTTCAAGTGTAACCTGGTTGCCTGTCTCCTATGTTCCTGCTGCCTGCACGAAGCAGCCTATTCAAGAGGGGGCGAGCCTTCTGGCATCTGCTACAAAGATTCATTAAAATACATTAAAACAGTTGCCTTAGCATCATACACATTCATTCCAGATTAAAACCATGTTCAGTCCATAAAAGCATTGGTCCTCTTCATCTACTTTCTATTTAAAATCCAGTCCTAAAATGCTGCCTAGTGCTGGTGAGCAAACGCCTGGTCCTACAGCCAGGATTTTACTTTTTTCCTGAAAAAAATCGTCGAGGGATGCGGTGGATCGTACATCGATAGGGAGCGCATTCCACAGGCGGGGGGCCACCGCCGAGAAGGCCTTATCTCTCGTCCCCACCAACCGAATCTGGGAATTAGGCGGGAGCGAGAGCAGGGCCTCCCCGGATGACCTTAGGTTATGAGGTGGGACGTAGCGGCCGATGCGTTCGGACAAGTAAGCTGGGCCAGAACCGTATAGAGCTTTAAAGGTCAAAACCAGCACTTTGAATTGGGCTCGGAATTGGACAGGCAGCCAGTGGAGCTGATACAACAGGGGGGTGGTATGCTCCCTGTATGTAGCTCCAGTTAGTAATCTGGCCGCCGCCCTTTGGACTAGTTGGAGTTTCCGAACTATTTTCAAAGGCAGCCCCACGTAGAGTGCGTTGCAGTAATCTATTCGGGATGTGACCAGAACGTGGACCACCGTAGCCAGATCAGACTTCCCAAGGTACGGGAATTTCAAGATTTCTTATCTCTCTTTTCCTACAAATGAATTGACCTTCGTTGCAGCCTGAGGACTTTGTCTCTGTTTATAAAAGACTTGCTTTCTATCTTCACTCTCATTCAATTCTGCACCTGACAAACCACCCTCAGAAGACAGTTGTTTCTCAGAGAAGGACTGTTGAGAGCCTCTCCCAGGAATGTTACCTTGGGAATCTGCAGGAGAAACACTCCGTTCATGAGACACCCCGGGCCTCTCGACTGGGCTTCACTCAGGCCCAGGAAAACCCTCATCCCCATTACCATCATAAACCTCATACACAATCCCATGCTGAACTACAACACAGAGAGTACTGAGGGGAAAGAGTTATGCCAAAGTTGCAGAATTCTGCCTTGTAAGTGCAATGTTGCCAGAACAATTTACTACTGTATGCAATATGTACATGCATTGGATCCATGCTCAATGCCCATCCAAATCTTCTATCTTCTATCTATATAATAAAACAGAATGTTTGTATGTATGTATGCGGAGGTGCGTAGGGCGGATATGTGGCAGCTTTCTGATTGGCTCTCACTGTGGGATTATTTGCATAAAGGACTCTGATTGGCCAGCCTCAGAACTCCAACATTCTAAGGCACCAGACAGAGGCAATTGCTTGCCACTGAGGGAGTATTTGCATATAGGACTCTGATTGGCCAGACTCAGCACTTCAACATTCTAAGGCACCAGGCAGAGGGGATTGGTTGCCCCTGAGTGAGTATTTGCATAAAGGACTCTGATTGGCCATGTACATTCCAACATTCTAAGGTAACGCAGAGGGAAAAGGAAAGGCCTCAGGCAGGCAGGCAGTCACTGCGGCCCACAGCAATAGCGGATCAGGACCAAACTTGGCAGACAGGGGCCCAATGGCCCACTTCACAGCCTAGTGTGGTTTAGGGCAGGATGGGCCACGAATGATGGGATTTGCAGTACCTTCACCTGATTCACTTCCCAAACAACATTGTAGCCCCTATAAATCACAGACCAGGCCCAAAATTGACAGCAAGGCTTCCGTAACTTGATTTTCCTGACTAGGCCTCAGCTCATGGGATATTGTTAGGCTTCCTCAACTTGATTTTCCTGACTCGGCCCCCAACAATGACAGAACAAGACCAAAGTAGGCGCATAGACCCCCAAGATGACCCTACATCCTGGGCCAGTTTGAGGGAGGATGGACCATGGATGATGGGACTTGCAGTACTTTAATTCACTTTCTTAGAGCACTGTGGCCCACACCAATGATGAATCAGGACCAAACTTGGCACACAGAGGCCCAATGGCCCACTTTACAAACGTGGTGTGGTTTACGGCAGGATGGCTCACAAATGATGGGATTTGCAGTACCTTCACCCGATTCACATTCCAAACATCATCCAATGACTGATCAAGACCGAACTTGGCACACAGAGCCCCCATGACCCACTTTACATCCTGGTGCAATTTGGAGGAGGATGGACCATGGATTATGGGACTTGAAGTATCTTCACTCACTTCCCGAGACCACTGCAAACCAAATAAACAACTGATAAGGACCAAACTTGGCACACAATGTCTTTCTCAAATAACCCGGGCAGGGCCGGGTCCCCAAGCTAGTGTGGAATAAAGTTTAGAAGAGGAAGAGACAACAAGACCTGTATGCCAAAATAAGTGTGTCCACATTTCATGCCTATGTTAGGTAGGTATACATTCAGCCCTGTTAAGAGGCCTATAAAAACTTGTTTGTATGTTAATAAATTCAAAATTAATGCTGAATTGCTGCCTGAGAATAAGCACTGAGTTGTCACACACCTGTGATCTCACCTTCTGTCTCGGATGTGCATCATCTTAGACCATCTATGCTCTTGTACACAGGGAGGAATTTGGGGGCACGAAGAAAAAGTTTGGGGCCACATAGAGCTCACAAACGGCACTTTCCCTAATACAGAAGCTGCGCTGGAAGATCTAGATTGGGCATGGGCAAACCATGGCCCTCTTCCAGGTGTTTTGGACTTCAACTCCCACTATTCCTAACAGCCAGTAAGACTGTTAGGAATTGAGGGAGCTGAAGCCCAAAATACCTGGAGGAGTGCCAAAGTTTCCCATGCCTGGGGTAAAGTTAAACAAAGCATCCGGAGAACAAGCCCTATGAGGAGCGGCTTAAAGAGCTGGGCATGTTTAGCCTTCAGAAGAGAAGGCTGAGAAGAGACATGGCCATGTATAAATATGTGAGGTGAAGTCATAGAATAGAAGGAGCAGGCTTGTTTTCTGCTGCCCTGGAGACTAGGATTGTGTGGCCAGGGCCGTAGCCAGGATTTTGATTCGAGGGGGGCTGAGTTTGGTTCGGGGCTGAGACTGGGTGGAAGAGGGTCTACCCTAGCAAACCTTTTGTATTGTTATCCCAAATAACCCCATTAATGTGGGATATAATGAGTATGGTGATCAGATCATGATATAAATAAACATAACAGTTTAAATAATGTACCAGTAAGGCCTTTTCACGGACCGCCTGGTGACCTGGTGACGCAGTAAGCCACTTGTATGAGAACTTAAAGTTGCAAAGGTTTGCACTATTGCAGGGCTGTCCAACTGTCGGCCCGGGGGCCGTATACGGCCCCCAGCCTCTTCCCTACGCCCCCCTAAGCTTTTAAATAAAAAATAAAAATTGAAAAATAAAATAAATAATTTTTTTTTAAAAAAACCCTATTTCCAGGTTCGGAGCAAGTATCTGAGTCGAAGAAGGTGCTAATCGCGTCTGTGGGCCTCAGCGATCCAATAGTAGAGTAGCCGAAGAGTATCGCGAGAATACGCAATCCACATTGGATTTCGCTGTCAACGTGAGATCACGCCGGCGTTGACAGCGAAATCCCGTATGGATTGTATTCTCGCGATACTCTTCGGCTACTCTACTATTGGATCGCTGAGGCCCACAGACGCGATTAGCACCTTCTTCGACTCAGTCGGTCGTCGCCTCTCTCATCGTCTGGGTACTCCTGGATCCTGCGCGTTTGGAAAAGGTAGGCCGAAGCAGGGGGCTCCTCAGTCCCTCCCCCATCTCCCCTCATGTACTAAATATAAAATTAAATATATTTAAAGATGAAATAAGGGGAGATGGGATACATAAAATAAGGGCAGAGGGAGGATGGAATTAAATATATTTAATATTAAATTAAAAAGGGGGAGGGAGGATGGAATTAAATATATTTAATATTAAATTTAAAAAGGGGAGGGGAGGATGGAATTAAATATATTTAATATTAAATTTAAAAAAGGGGGAGGGAGGATGGAATTAAATATATTTAATATTAAATTAAAAAGGGGAGGGAGGATGGAATTAAATATATTTAATATTAAATTAAAAAGGGGAGGGAGGATGGAATTAAATATATTTAATATTAAATTTAAAAGGGGGAGGGAGGATGGAATTAAATATATTTAATATTAAATTTAAAAAAAAGGGGAGGGAGGATGGAATTAAATATATTTAATATTAAATTAAAAGGGGGAGGGAGGATGGAATTAAATATATTTAATATTAAATTAAAAAGGGGGAGGGGAGGATGGAATTAAATCTATTTTATATTAAATAAAAATAAGGAGGGGGTGGAGCAGGGGCGGAGCCGGAGCTGGGGGTGGGGGCGGAGCCAGGGGTGGAGGCAGACCCTTAGGCCCCACAGATCATCAGTGACCGAAATTCAGGCCCCTGGGCCAGTAGAAGTTGAACAGCCCTGCACTATTGTATTGTGTTTCTGCAAGGCTGCTCAGTTTTGCAAAGGTTTGGTTGCATTGATTGGTTCTTTACACCTGTCAATCATTGTTTAACAGAGCCCAATTGAGTTTGTTCCGTCCCTTTTCCCAGGGACTTTGGGAATCTAGCCATTTTGCTTATCAGAGCTTTCCTGGATTTCTCCAGGAAAATACTGAAGGTTTGCCAGGCTAGGCCTTGGTCAAGCCATCTCTCAACACCAATCTGACTTTCCTTGGGACTCATGCTGCATACTCAACATATCGGAAGGTTGAGTGATGCTGAGGAGCCCGAAGCGCCTTCAAACAGTCAGGTGGCATTCAGAGGAAGGTTTTGTGCCTTCAACATAGGCCATCTGGCTGAGGTCTCGAGTGTCCTTACCTTGAGGCCACAAAGGAGAGGACTTGGAGAGCCATCCGGCCGAAGCTTCCTGGACCTAAGCAACTAAGAGACTGTAAAGTATTTTTCTTTTATCCTTTTGGGGAACAAGTAAAGTGCCTGGTTGCAGATAACTCAACTTGTAAACCAGGTCGCCAGTTGGACAGCCCTGTTGTAAACAATAAAGCCTGTTTGAGTTGTCTATAGCAGTGTTTCCCAACCGCTGTTCCACGACACACTAGTGTTCTGTGAGCGATCACCTGGTGTACCGCGGGAAAACCTCTCTTCCCCCCTTTCTTTCCCCTCCTGCTGCTGCTGCTTGGAGGAAGAGGAGGAGGCCAAGCGGACGGAGGCGTATCTGGGCCTAGCGGGTGAGGCGGGCTCTGAGGCCTCCGTGTGTGTGTGTGTGTGTGTGGAGGGTTGGAGGAGAGGGAGGGTGCCGGGCTGGGGGAGGCTTTTCCACCTGGCACCCGCACCCTTCCAAACTCAGAAGGATGTGACAGCCAGGTGGAGGGCTTCCCCACAAGGCATCGTTGCGTGGGTGAGGCTTTTCTGCCTGGCACCGGCACCCTTCCGAGCTCAGAACTACAACTCCCAGAAAGAAAGATCAGCTCACACCAAAGCTCTCCAGTAAGCCAGTATCAGCATATCAGGTATGTGTGCCAAGTTTGGTCCAGATCCTTTATTGTTTGGGTTCACCATGCTCTCTGGATGTTTGTCCACTACAACTCCCCCAAATAAGGGTAAATTTCCCCTAAAGACCTCCAATATTTTTTGCTGGCAATGGGTATTCTGTGTGCTAAGTTAAGTCCAATACTATCTTCACTGGAGCTCACTATTGTAGGAGGAACTGTAACTCCCATATGTCTGAACATATGTTCCCCAAACTTCTGTTGGTCATGGGAGCATGCCAAGTGTGGTTCAATTCATTTTTTGCTGGATTTCAGAATGCTCTTTGATGACAGGGGAACTATACATCCTAGCAACTGTAACTCCCAAATGTCAAGATCTGTTTCCCCCAAACTCCACCAGTGTTCATATTTGGGCATATTGAGTATTCATGCCACCTTTGGTCCTGATCCAACATTGTTTGAGTCCACAGTGCTTTCTGGGTGCAGGTGAACTACAACTCCAAAACTCAAGGTCAATTCCCAAGAAAACCCTTTCAGTACTTTCTGTTGGTAATGAGAGTTCAATATGCCAAGTTTGGTTCAATTCCATTGTTGCAAGAGTTCAGGATGCTCTTTGATTGTGTGTTAACTATAAATTGAGCAAGACCTTCGTGTGTGTCTTTCTGCCATTCCTACCAGGATATCTATGTTGTGTTCATCGAAACAGGCTCAGGTTTCACACTGAATGTATAAATACATTTAAAAACATAGTAACTATATGTATTACTGTGTTAGAGTGTCATTTTGTGTCATTTTGGTTGGTGGCGTGCCCCAGGATTTTGTAAATGTAAAAAGTGTGCCGCGGCTCAAAAAAGGTTGGGAAACACTGGTCTATAGTGTCCAGCTTGATCCTTGGGAGCCCCAAGCCTCTAAAGGAAGGCAAGAAGCAATCCCCCAGTGTATAGAGAGACCACGTCCTCGCCCTTCACCAAGTATTTAGACCCGGTGCGACGGCACAAGGATGCAATGGAGCAATGGCTTCAAACTACAGGAAAGGATCTTCTACCTGAACATTAGGAAGAACTTCCTGACTGTGAGAGCTGTTCAGCAATGGAACTCTCTGTGTGGTGGAGGCTCCTTCTTTGGAGGCTTTTAAACAGCGGCTGGATGGCCATCTGTCAGGGGTGCTTTGAGTGTGATTTTCCTGCTTCTTGGCAGAATGGGGTTGGACCGGATGGCCCACGAGATCTCTTCCAGCTCACGGATTCTATGATCTGTAAAGTAAAAGAAAGGTGAACCCCTCTGAACAAATCTTGCCTATAAAACCCCATGATAGCTTTTCCTTAGGATCTCCTTAAGTCGGAAGTGACTTGAACCCACACAACATCAGCATCTATGTCAGCGTTTCTCAACCTGGGGGTTGGGACCCCCAGAGGGGTCGCGAGGGGGTGTCAAAGGGGTCGCCAAAGACCAGCAGAAAACACAGTATTTTCTGTTGGTCATGGGGGGGGGGGGTTCTGTGTGGGAAGTTTGGCCCAGTTCTATCATTTGTAGGGTTCCGAATGCTCTTTGATTGTACGTAAACTGTAAATCCCAGCAACTACAACTCTCAAATGTCAAGGTCTATTTTCCCCAAACTCCATCAGTGTTTACATTTCGGCAGATTGAGTATTCTTGCCAAGTTTGGTCCAGATCCATCGCTGTTTGAGTCTCTGGATGTAGGTGAACTACAACTCCAAAACTCAAGGTCAATGCCCACCAAACCCTTCCAGTATTTTCTGTTGGTTGTGGGAGTTCTGTGTGCCAAGTCTGGTTCAATTCCATCATTGGTGGAGTTCAGAATGCTCTTTGATTGTAGGTGAACTATAAATCCCAGCAACTACAACTCCCAAATGTCAAGCTCTATTTCCCCCAAATTCCACATTGGGCATATTGAGTGTTTGTCCCAAGTTTTGTCGAGATCTATCATTGTTTGAGTCCATAGTGCTCTCTGGATGTAGGTGAACTACAACTCCAAAACTCAAGATCAATGCCCACCAAACCCAGTATTTTCCGTTGGTTGTGGGAGTTCTGTGTGCCAAGTCTGGTTCAATTCCATCATTGGTGGAGTTCAGAATGCTCTTTGATTGTAGGTGAACTATAAATCCCTGCAACTACAACTCCCAAATTACAAAATCAATCCCCCCCAACCCCTCCAGTATTCAAATTGGGGTGTACCAGGTATTTGTACCCAACTTGGTCCAGTGAATGAAAATACATCCTGCATATCAGATATTTACATTTCGATTCATAACAGTAGCAAAATTACAATTGTGAAGTAGAAACAAAAATAATTTTATGGTTGGGGTCAGGGGCGGATTTACCATTAGGCAAAGTAAGCACCCGCTTAGGGCGCCACGTAGTCAGGGGCGCATCTGGCTGCCAGGTTCCACGCATGTGCCATTGCTGCAAAGGGACTCCAGCTGGACTGAGACGCCAATCGCCCAAAATGCCCCGGCTCCGTCCCGGCTGCAAAAGTTCCTCCTTTTTCGGCCTCACTTAGGGCGATTGTTATCTCGGTCCATCTGGAGTCTCTCCGCAGCAATGCCGCATGCGCAGAACTAGCTGGCCCAGTGCATGCGCGCGCATGTGCACGCTCCACGAGGCCGGAGAGCGGGGGCGCGCAAAATAATGTTCGCTACCATTTTAAATTACCTTAGTATGGCCCTGCTTATACCTGTTGTTATCAAGCGATTGGGGGGGCGCCAAAATAATGTTCGCTACCATTTAAAATTACCTTCGTCCGCCCCTGGTTGGGGGTCACCACAACATGAGGAACTGTATTAAGGGGTCACGGCATCAGGAAGGTTGAGAAACACTGATCTATGTGCTATAACCGCTGGTTCCTTTTCTTTGCCCATGAAGCACCACTGTACAGTAAGAGCAGGCTGTGGCATGATGTGCCAGGATGTGGGTGTGAGCCACCCTCGACCAAGACACAGTCCATTCTGGCCTTTGTTTACTAGGACAAAAGCCGCCATTGTCTCCATTCATGCCGTTCTGCATAAGGGTGAATGGACAGAAGGCACGTCAGATCCTGGGCCTGAGTTGGGGGAGAAGGAGCTTATTCCCATTGAAGGACCTCTTCAAGAATGTGCATTGTCCTCTGGAGCAGAGAAACCCTTTGGCTGATACCCTAGATATGCTATTTGACAGGCAGACCCAAGGACAGTTGAACAGGGGGCTGTATTGATGGGTTTTAATTTAAACAAAGACATGTCAGAGGAGACAAAATACAAGTTCGATCTTCTCTCCCTTTTCTGGAAACCCAAAAGATTTTTTTTAAAAAAAAAACCCAATGTTTTTGCTGTCGCTACCAGTTCCATCTTTGAGGAAAGTGCACTATGAGTTTTCTCAAGCAGCTCTTAGAACAGTGGGGGTTGGGACCCCTGGGTTGTGAGGAGGCGTCAAGGGGGTCGCCAAAGACCATCAGAAAACACAGTATTTTCAGTTGGTCATGGGGCTTCTGTGTGGAAAGTTTGGCCCAATTCTATCATTGTTGGGGTTCAGAATGCTCTTTGGCTGTAAGTGAACTATAACTCCCAGCAACTACAACTCCCAAACATCAAGATATTTCTTCCCTCCAACAGTGTTTACATTTGGGCATATAGTAGAGTATTTGTGCCAAGTTTGGTCCAGATCCATCATTGTTTGAATCCACAGTTCTCTCTGGATGTAGGTGAACTACAACTTCCAAACTCAAGTGTTTGGCAGGAGGGGGAAGAAAGCGCGCGAAGGGGAAGGAGGAGGAAGAGGTCTCTGTCGAAAGCTGGCATGGGCAAACTTGGACCTTCCAGGTGTTTTGGACTCCAACTCCCACCATTCCTAGCAGCCTCAGGCTCTTTTCCTTTTCCCCCCTCAGCCACTTAAGCAGGAAAGGGCCTCAGGCTGTTAGGAATGGTGGGAGTTGGAGTCCAAAGCACCCAGAGGGCCAAAGTTTTCCCATGCCTGTTTTAGGGAGCTTAAAGTGGTGAGCCTCCTTCCAACATTGTGATTCTGGATAGAAAACAAACAACAACATAACATAACATTGTTTGAGTCCACAGTGCTCTCTGGGTGTAGGTGAACTACAACTTCCAAACTCAAGGTCAATTCCCAAGCAAATCCTTTCAGTACTTTCTGTTGGTAATGAGAGTTCAATATGCCAAGTTTGGTTCAATTCCATTGTTGCAAGAGTTCAGGATGCTGTTTGATTGTGTGTTAACTATAAATCCCAGAAACTGTAACTCCCAAATGTCAAGGTCTATTTTCCCCAAACTCCATCTGTGTTCACATTTGGGCATATTGAGTATTCATGCCAAGTTTGGTCCTGATCCAACATTGTTTCAGTCCATAGTGCTCTCTGGATATAGGTGAACTATAACTCCAAAACCCAAGGTCAATGCCCACCAAACTCTTATTGTATTTTCTCTTGGTTATGGGAGTTCTGTGTGGGAAGTTTGTGTCTTTCTGCCATTCCTGCCAGGATATCTATGTTGTGTCCATCAAAACAGGCCCAGGTTTCACACTGAGTGTATAAATACATTTAAAAACATATTAACTATATGTATTACTGTGTTAGAGTGCCATTTTGTGTCATTTTGGTTGGTGGTGTGCCCCAGGATTTTGCAAATGTAAAAAATGTGCCGCAGCTTTAAAAAGGTTGAAAAACACTGTCCTAGATTATTCATAGGGGAGAATCCGTTCGGACAGGTAAACTGATAGAGCTGGAAGAGACCACACAGGCCATCCAGTTCAACCCCTTACCATACAGAAAAAGCACAATCAAATCACCCCCAGCAAATGGCAATTTAGCCTCTGTTTAAAAGCTTTCATATTCAGAGGAAGAGAGTTCCATTGCTGAACAGCTCTCACGGCCAGGAAATTCTTTCTAATGTTCTCCCCTTTCCTTAGAGTGCAGGGGAACAGAAAACAGGCCTGAACCCTTTTTTCTATCACTGTCGGAAATCTGAGGACAGGAAGGAAGGAAGGTAGTCCCTGTAAAATTCAACCATCAGGGGAGGGCAAAGTCTAAATGCATCTGAATGCCGGGGCTTTGGAAATGTTGGAAAGTTCTGGTTCCTAATCAATCTTGATTCGTAAAATGTTCAGAGACATGAATTCACATTTCTCTTGGCTTTTCACCATTTCTCAGATCCAAAAATATTCCCAAATCCAAATAAATCCCAAGCACTTCTGATCCCTAGCATTTTGGGTGTGTGATACTCAATGTATACTATTATCATTACTATTGCCTTACTTTTGCGATCTGTAGGTTATCTCGGCATTACTTCGCGAACGAAGATTCTTAGGAAGGACTCATCCAAGCGCGTTGATGACTAAAAAGGCCAATCTGAGATAGGCAAGTTCGGTTGCAGAAAGCACAGCAGAAAGTCTCCTTGGGTGATGTTGTTTCCAAGATGCGGTTCTTTCTGCGTTGTCGTTTCTCTTCAAGACCCATTCGGCGTGTCTTCTCGAAATAGGCCGCAGCATTGTGGATAGTGCGTCTCCATGCCTCCCGATATGAGGCCAGGGTGAACCATTGTTGGTGATCAATCTGGCTGAGCCTGAGATGTTGTTTCAGGGAGTCCTTGTATCTCTTTTTGGGGGCGCCTCTCTTGCGCTGACCCGTGGCGAGTTCACCATAGAGTAGTATCTTTGGGAGAAGGTGGTCCTCCATCCTAGAGACGTGCCCTGCCCAGCACAGCTGTGTTCTCAATAACATGGCCTCAATGCTGGTGATCCCTGCTTGCTCAAGGACAGCAACATTAGTCACATAGTCGGCCCAGTGTATATTTAGGATTGTGCAAAGACCGCGTTCGAGGAGTCGTAGGTGTTGGCGATAGGTGACCCATGTTTCAGACCCATAGAGGAGAATAGACAGTACGATAGCTCTGTACACACTGATTTTGGTGCTTTGCCTCAGGTGCTTGTTGCTCCAGACTCTTTTGTGAAGCCTTCCGATGCTCTCTATGCCTTTGCTAATCTGTGATCTATCTCTTTATCAATCTTGGCGTCTGAAGAGATTATGCTTCCCAGGTAGGTGAACTGCTGAATGGACTTAAGCACAGATTTGCCTATGCTGACGTGGGGATGATGGTGTTCTTCCTGTGGTGCGGGCTGGTAGGTTATACCAGCACTCTATTTAATAGGCATGGTTTCGAACCCAAAAATGGCGATTCTAAAATCAAATGGGGGATTTTTTATTAGTAAAGAAAGACTTACAAAAAATTTTCAAAAATTTCTAAAAATGTAACTTAATTACTAATGAAATTCGTTAGTAGTTCGTATGCCAGCGCATCGTATTCCAGATGGTTTTGGCCTACAATTCCCAGAAATCCTAACAGCTTTTAAATTGGCTGGTATTTCTGGGAGTTGTAGGCCAAAACTTGAATAAATCACACTGAATTCTAGATGGGACTCTCCAAATAGGAAGGAGGGAGGGAAGGAAGGAGGGAGGGAGGGAGGGGGGTATTCTATTCTTGGAAGCAGCAAAGAAAAGGAGGAGGAGCCCCCTCGCTCCTCACTGCCTCTCTCACCCGATCCCGAGGAAGCGAGGGCCCAAGTTTGCCCAGGCTGGTCATATACCTACATTCCATGCACATGCAATAATACAGCAGTAATAACAATGGGTATAAGAAGAGGTAAAATTCAAACCGAAGTACTCTGACTGTGCTCCCTCCTCAAACTGCAAAGGCTCTTCTCTGAGCCCGGAAAAGGCAAAACCCGGGCACAGCATTTGCTTCCTGGGTGCACACACATACATATTCTTTGGTGGGGATTTGCTGCAGAATCTTCTCTATGAGCGCGGAATTCTCCAGCAAATCGCCCGTCCCAAGAATATGGAGTTGGGTGCTCCCAAGCAGCTAACGCTGGCTTTTCCGGGCTAATTTCCCGGGCTAATAAGAGAAGAGCCCGTTTGCACCGCATGAGGAGACCAGTCAGAATACTTCGGTTTGAATTTTACCTCTTGTTATTGTTATTACTGCTGTATTATGCATGTGCATGGAATGTAGGTATGACCAGTTGGATTACTTATAATATTAGGCACTTACAGTAGCATTCATTCTATTATACATTAGGTTGGTTTCTCACCCCAATACTCTTTGATGCTTTAGATCCTGGCAGGCAGGAGAGGCAGGGAAGCCTGGAAAAATGTAAACAGAGGTTTTACTCAGAAGTAAATCCACAAAGGAGGGCCTTCATCCAAAGTGCCCTCCTTTGCAGATTTACTTCTGAGTAATCCTATCTGTTTACATTTTTTCCGGGATTCCAGCCGAAAGAAGGAGCGAGTTTAGGGCTTGCCTTGCCATAATACTTATTGGCAAGGGAGGCGGGAGGGTGGTGAGAGAGAAGGAGGGTGCCCCCCCCTTACGACCTAATAACGACACTTAAGAAAATCCTGGCCCCGAAGTTCTATAAAGAAAGTCCACTTCCTGGTTGGCGTTCCAGGTGCGGAAATACTCAAAAGTAGCATTTCTTACGAATTTCTTACGAAACGAATCATTTTCATAACTTTTTCTCATGCCTACTATTTATCCATTATTGTTATCGCCCTTATTCCAGAACGATGTGGGAAACTATGTACGAATTAGAAACGTGTTGCTGCAATGTTTTGGGAGGGGGGGGAAGGGAGTTGCAGAGGAGACAGACAAAATTCCATGAAGCTGCGGCTGATGTCTTCCGACTTGGCAAGGATGTTGTGCATCTGTCTGCCTTCCAGAAAGGCCTGGCCCTGCAGGGGTTTTTCTTGGGCCAGGCCCAAAGTCAGTAATTAGATGTTGGAGATGCTACTTTGGGGGCCTTGCCGGAGACTGCCGTGGGCTCTCGCCCAGGGTTGCATTTGGCAAGCTGTAATTTCAACAGCAATCTCCGCTGGGCAATTCACTGCTGATGTAAATGCATCCTATTTAGAAGCAAAGATCAACAGAGATGCCTCAAATAACCCAGTTATTTACCAGTGGCTTAGAGTATATTTTTAATTGACGTGCTGCAAAGAGAGAATATGTTGGTGAGGGGAAGGCGGAGGGATGGAGAGAGCAGTTCTACATTGTCGTGACTGGATAAAGAGGGGAACAAAAGCAGTTTGTGTTCTGACCTGGTTTTGAAGACCAAGGGCTAGTCTACACTTGCTCCTGGACACCCAGACCCCCTTCTCTCTGGTGTCAGTAAAGGCACCTGGCAATGGTCAGGGCTTCTCCAGAACCCATAGCATTTCAGCAGAAGTGACAGCAAACTGGCAAAGTATGGGTACAATCCAATGTAGCTGAACTGTTTTCAGCCCTGCTGAATAGTCTAGGGCAGGGGTCGGGAACCTATGGCTCGCGAGCCATATATGGCTCGTTTGACGATTTTATCTTGCTCCCAGGTTCGGCAGGCCTAGCATCTGGCCTCTCCCCACCTAAGGAGTTGCCGGAAAGCAGCCCTGGAAACCCACAGTGAGGGAGGCGGGGAGGACTGGGGCAGGCCGGGCCCGCCATGCAGAGTTTTCCACGGCCCAGGGCCACTTTCCGGCAACTCCTTGGGTGGGGAGGGGCCAGATGCTGAGCCACAGGACCCCCCCCCCCCCGCCAAAGGACTTACTGGAAAGGGGCCCTGGGCTGCGGAAAACGCTTCATGGCGGGCCACGCCAGGTCCGATACCCGCAGCAAGTGAGCCGGGGAGGACAAGGTCAGGCCAGGCCCGCCACGCAGTGTATTCCGCGACCCAGGGCCGCTTTCTGGCAACTCTATGGGTGGGGAGGGGCTGGATGCTGGGCCACAGGCCCCTCTCTGCACAAGGAATTGCCGGAAAGCATCCTTGAGCCACGGAAAATGCTGCGTGGTGGGCTCCGCCGTGCCCAAAACCCACAGAAAGGGAGGCGGGGAAGACTGGGGCTGGCCGGGCTCACCACGCGGAGTTTTCTGTGGCCCAGGGCCGGTTTTCCAGCAACTCCTTGGGCGGAGAGGGGCCGGATGCGGGGCCACAGGCCCCACCCCACCCAATGAGTTGCTGGATTGTGGCCCTGGGCCGCGGAAAACGCCACGTCGCGGGCCCTGCCAGGCCCGAAACCCACAGCTAGAGAGGCGGGGAGGACCGGGGTAGGCCAGACCCGCGTGGACGGCGGGCTGAGACCTTTCCCCACCCAACAGGAAGCTAAGCCAGGGTCAGCAGCGAGAAAGGGGGGAGGGGGCAGGCACGGGGCCCCCTGTGAGCCCTCCCCCCCTAACATAGACAGAAGATGGCCAAAAGAGAGGCCGGATGCAGGATGGGCCCCTGTCAACCCCGGCGCAACGGCGGGGGAGGAGGGAGGAGTGCGGGAGGAGAGCTTCCCCGAACAAAGGAAGGAGCGGAAGCCATGCAGATCCCTGCCGATGGCACAGCTGGCACGGGGGAATCCTTTTCTCATAGTATGTACGTATATACTCACATTTTTTATACTGATTTCTAATCTAATTTTAAATAACTGTTTACTGGGGAGTTGTCCTTCCCCTCTTAGGGTGCTTGGGCCCACTTTGTGCTGGTCAGTGACCGTAATAAAGTTTTGATTGATACTCACATTTAGTTGAATTTAGTGTATATATATATCTAGAGAGAGAGAGAGAGAGAGGCTCTCACTGAAATAAATTTCCAAATATTTTGCTTTTATGGCTCTCTGAGTCAAAAAGGTTCCTGACTCCTGGTCTAGGGAAAACTTGGGCCTTCCAGGTGTTTTTGACTTCAACTCCCACCATTCCTAACAGCCTCAGGCCCTTTCCTTTCCCCCCTCAGCCACTTAAGCAGCTGAAGGGAAAAAGGAAGGGGCCTAAGGAATGGTGGAAATTGAAGTCCAGAACACCTGTAAGTCCTAGAGGTTTACAACAGGCTTTTTCCAAGTAACGGGAGGATCAGAACCTTTTCTGTTACAGCTGCCACATTGGGTGTGTTATCTCAGTGTTTTTCAACCTTTTTTGAGATGCGGCACATTTTTTACATTTACAAAATCCTGGGGCACACCACCAACCAAAATGACACAAAATGACACTCTAACACAGTAATACATATAGTTAATATGTTTCTAAATGTATTTATACACTCAGTGTGAAACCTGGGCCTGTTTCGATGAACACAAGATAGATATGACTTGCTCTCACATATTTCTACATGGCTATCATGTCTTCTCTCAGCCTTCTCTTCCCCAGGCTAAACATGCCCAGCTCTTCAAGCCGCTCCTCATAGAGCTTGTTCTCCAGACCTTTGTGAATTTTCACCCTGAGTGAAACTTGCTTCCAGTTAACGCTGGCTGTCATGACGCTGTGATAATCAGTTCCCGGGGGGGGGGGGGACTCTCGAAAAATCCAGTAAAATACTTTAAAAAAAACACATTTCCAAACGGAGAGGCTCAATTTGTTTCTTGGAAACCTGTGAGGGGGCTGCTAGGAGGGGGGAGAGTGCCAATTTCCCACGGCACACCTGATGATTGCTCACGGCACACTAGTGTGCCACGACACACTGGTTGGGAAACACTGTGTTATCTGATTCAGCATATAACAAGGCACTAGGTTCACATTTGTGGGAGTTGAAGTCCAAAACACCTGGAGGGCCCAAGTTTGCCCATGCCTGCTCTAACATCTATTGTTTAACATCTATATGTGCCCCCTGGCCCAGCTGGCTTGCGACTTTGGTCTGGAGTGTTATCAGTACGCTGATGACACCCAGCTTCTGCTGAGAATGGACGGCAGGCCGGACTCCGTACCCGATTGTTTCCATCAATGCCTCGAAGCCGTGACTGGATGGCTGCGTGCCAGCCGGCTGAAGGTGAACCCGTCGAAGACGGAGATCTTGTGGCCTGGTCACCCTGGGCTGGATGAGTGCCGGTTGCCTACCCTGGATGGCGAGCAACTTAGCCCGTCATCCCTTGTTAAGAGCTTAGGTGTCCAATTGGACCCTTTGCTGTCCATGGAGACAAAGGGTCTCCATGGTCAGCAAATCTTCGTTCCACCATCTACGACAGGCTAGGCGACTGGCACCCTACCTGTCAGGGATGACCTGGCCACGGTGATCCAAGTGACGGTCATCTTGAGGTTGGACTACTGTAACGCCCTCTACGTGGGCCTTCCCCTGTCGACAATCCGGAAACTCAAGCTAGTGCAGAATGCTGCTGCTCGCTTGCTGGTGGGAGCACCAGTGAGGGAGCACATTACGCCCATCCTTCGACAACTGCACTGGCTTCCCATCGAGTACCGAATTGCCTTCAAGGTGATGGTTTTAACCTTTAAGGCCTTGCACAGTCTAGGGCCTGTGTACCTAAGGGACTGCCTTACCCCGTATGTTCCCCCGAGATCGCTACCCTCAGAAGAGCAGAATTTGTTACTTGTTCCATCGATCCGTTCTTGCCACCTTTCCACAACCAGGCAGCGAGCCTTCTCGGCCGTGGCTCCTGTGTTGTGGAATTCCCTTCCTGATGACACTCGAGCGATCCCTGAGCTCGTCCCTTTTCGGAGGGCTTGCAAGACCGCCCTCTTCAGATTGGCCTTCAATTAATCTGGTCTGGCTTGGTATGTTTTATATTCCATGTCCAAGGAACCCAAGGGTTCCTACGGACCTTTTTACTGAGACAGTGTTTTATGTTACGTTTTATTGTTATGTTTGTATGTTTTTATTATATATATTATATATATATACGCTATCGTACTGATGGCAGCTTGTTCAACTTACGCCGCCTGAGGGCTCGCACAAAGACTCTAAACTATCTAGTCCGTGAGCTGCTTTTTGCTGACGATGCTGCCCTTGTCGCCCATTCAGAAGCAGCCCTGCAGCGCCTCACATCCTGCTTTGCAACAGCTGCAGAGCTGTTTGGGCTGGAAGTCAACCTGAAGAAAACGGAAGTCCTCTACCAGCCCACACCACAGTTGTCTGTCTCCTCTGCGACTCCCTTCCCACCACCCCCTCCCAAAACATTGCAGCAACACGTTTCTAATTCGTACATAGTTTCCCGCCTCGTTCTGGAATAAGGGCAATAACAATAATGGATAAATAGAGTGCTGGTATAACCTACCAGCCCGCACCACAGGAAGAACACCATCATCCTCACGTCAGCATAGGCAAATCTGTGCTTAGGTTCAGCAGTTCACCTACCTGGGAAGCATCATCTCTTCAGACGCCAAGATTGACAAAGAGATAGATCACAGATTATCAAAGGCATATAGTGCATTTGGAATGCTTCACAAAAGAGTCTGGAGCAACAAGCACCTGAGGCAAAGCACCAAAATCAGTGTGTACAGAGCTATCATACTGTCTATTCTCCTATATGGGTCTGAAACATGGGTCACCTATCGCCAACACCTATGACTCCTCGAACGCTTTCATCAGCGCTGTCTTCGCACAATCCTAAATATACACTGGACCGACTATGTGACTAATGTTGCGGTCCTTGAGCAAGCAGGGATCACTAGCATTGAGGCCATGCTATTGAGAACACAGCTGCGCTGGGCAGGGCATGTTTCTAGGATGGAGGACCACCGCCTCCCAAAGATACTACTCTATGGTGAACTCGCCACGGGTCAGCGCAAGAGAGGCGCCCCCAAAAAGAGATATAAGGACTCCCTGAAACAACATCTCAGGCTCGGCCAGTTTGATCACCAACAATGGTCCACCCTGGCCTCACATCGGGAGACATGGAGAAGCACTATCCACAATGCCGCGGCCTCTTTCGAGAAGACACGCCGAATGGGAAACGACAACGCAGAAAGAACCGCAACTTGGAAACGACATTACCCAAGAAGACCTTCTGCTGTGCTTTCTGCAACCAGACTTGCCTATCTCAGATTGGCCTTTTTAGTCATCAACGCGCTTGTAAAAAGCGTGGGATGAGTCCTTCCTGAATCTTCGTTCGCGAAGTAATGTCGAGAGAGATGTTTTTATTATATGCTGTATTTTGTATTGTATGTTGTGATCCGTCCCGAGCCTGCAGGGAGGAGCGGAATATAAGATTGAATAAATAAATAAATAAATAAATAAATACATCCAAGCACCCAAGACCTTCAAACTATCCCCAAATACCCGCACAAGTCACCAACAGGATACTGGTTTGGCTCACCAGCAGGTCCACATTCTTCTCGGCGCAGATGGAACATTCAGTTCCTAATCTGGATAGTTACGGTTTGTCCTTCCAGAAAACATGAAAAATACAGGAAGGGTCGGCTGCCACAATCCCGTAACCCCCCTCCCTGACCAGAAAGAACAGCACCCCTTTTGTATTGCTACCTAGAAACCCAATCACCTGTTTACGTGAGTCCCTCTTCCCCTGAAAGGGCAACTGGAAACCCCAAAGGCACCCTCGAAATAGCTCCTTTGAATATGTGCACGTTGTTGCTGTTGGGTGTTTTCGCTTTGCTGTTTCCTTCGGCTTAAGAGGAGCCCTTCTGAAGTTGTTTTGTGTTTACAGCGACGACGTATTTGCAGACCCGAGCAGTTTCCTTTCAACACTGGAGCACCTTGTTCCCAGCGGTGAATCGAGCCTTTCTGCGAAGCTCTGAAAGTATTGCATCCCACCCCTAGAAGCGAAAGCTAAGTCTGGAGCAAAACCACCAAGACTGGGAAGGGCAAGAAGGAGCAAAGCCACCATCTGGCTTGAATCTAAGTATTGACTTTCCTAATAAAAGGAAATTAACAAGTAGGGAATGCATAAGCCCTGGTGGTGGGGAGGGAGCAGGGAAAGAGGCTGGAATCCCACTTTTCCCATGCATTGCAAACAAAGAGTGGGTAGGAACACCTACGTACAAACAAGTATAGACAGAAAGAAGAGGGAAATTACAGCCAGGCATCCACATCTCCAGGCTCAACTTCTCTCTAGCCCAGACCTGGGCAACCTACGGCCCGTGGGCCGGATGCAGCCCGGCAGCCGATTCTGTCCGGCCCGGGGAGAAGGGCATCGAGGGCGGGGCCAATAGGAAGGGGTGCCACTGACGCCATCCCATCACGGGCTCTGGGGCCTGCGTCGGCAGACAGCCCGCCGCTCCGGAGAACGATCGGAGGAGCAGTGGCTTTGGAGTGCCTGCCATCCCGGGAGGCGATCCGGGCCTGCAGCGGGAGCAGTCGGCGACCTGCGGAGGCTGATTGCCATGGTGACCCGGAAGACTTGATCGTCTTCCGGGTCGCCAGGGCAATCAGCCACCTCAGGCCGCTGACTGCTCCCACTGCAGGCCCGGATCGCCTACCGGGCGGCACTCCAAAGCCAGGATGGCAGGCACTCCAAAGCCGGGATGGCAGGCACTCCATGGCAGGGCGATCAGCTAGGGAATGGCTGGGGGCGAGAGCGGGCGGAGGCCTGCAGTCTCCGATCGTCTGCTGCTCTGCCCTGCTCTGCTGTGGCAGCAGCTGGGTCCACTTTGCCATCCTCTGGGCTGGGTCCATTGGGTCATTCCATCTTGGGATCCTTCCTCTCTTGAGGATGTCAGCCTCCATCTTGGTTCGCACCTTGTCTTCTTGAATTTAATTTAATTCAATTTTAGTGGTTTTATTATTATTTTATGATAATTTTTTAATAATATAATAAATAATATAATATAACGTTATATTATATTATAATTTCAATATATTATAATGTCTATATATCTATATATATAAAGGAACAGTCGTCATGTGAAGACTGCCTGAAACAGAGAAACCTTACAACGCAGAAACACAAAACTTGCCAACAGAATAGGCCTCAAGCAAGGTTTGTAGCAAAGAAACTTCCCCCAAAACCTAAAAGGCCCCCAAAACAACGAGTAAAAAACCTACATTTCCCAGCATCCTCGGGGCTGCCAAAGACCTCCCAGCCTCTACATTCTGACAACATGATTGGCTGCCAATAAGGGCGGATTTGCATAACTGCTGTACTGGCCAGCCAACATGAACATTCCGACCCATAACAAACTGTCAGATGAGTGCCACAGCCTCCTCCAACACTTTCAAAAGATGAGGAAAGCCTCATCGGACATCGACCAATGGGTGCAAAACACACAGAGCAGGACATCTTGAAAAAGAGAGGAGCAGAAAGTAAGCTAGACATGAAGATCTTGAGAAAGGTGGCTAAAAAGGATACGGAAAGGATTTTTAACAGTCCCCCAACAGACACTGGACGCACCTGTGAAGATAGAGATCCCCTGACAGGACAAGCCCTCCCCAAGCTGATCCGTCCTGGCCATGGTACAAGTCAAACCCAAAGGACTGCAGGCAAAGGGCTGAGGCACAAACATAACACACCCAATTCACTAACAACAATTCCAACCCTTACATACTCAGACTTTCTCGCATCTCCTAAATAGGGCACAGCAACGCGTGCCGGGTACAGCTAGTATATACTATAATATAATACTTATGATATTAATACTAATAATATATGAATATTTCTTGATATATGAATATGTTAATATTAATTATGTGTAATATATTTATTTATTTATTTATTCGGTTTAATATACCGCTCTCTCCGGAGCTCAGAGCGGTTTACAGAGATAAAATCAGATAAAAACATATAAAACATCATAAAACCAATAAAACTCCCAATTAAACAACCACATACAGCGTAATGGCATAACAATGATGGTGACGCGGCAGAGTGCAGATTATGGCGGGCACTGGCCGAAGTCAAATGCCTGCCTGAATAGCCAGGTCTTAACGGCTCTGTGAAATGGCATCAGGTCCTGTGTGGCTCGAATCTCCTCAGGCAAGGAGTTCCACAGAGTCGGCGCAGCCACAGTAAACGCCCTCTGCCGCGTACTAGATAACCTGTAGGTCTTGACACCAGGTACCTCTAATAAGTTGAGCCCCTCTGAACGCAGTGATCTTGTGGGCACATAAGGGGTAAGCCGCTCCCTCAGGTACACTGGCCCCAAACCATGTAAGGCCTTGAAAGTTAGAACTAACACCTTGAAGGAGACCTGGAATTCAATTGGGAGCCAGTGCAGATAGCGCAGGAGTGGAGTTATATGAGCTATATATATAGTAAATATAGTAAATAAATAAATAAATAATGTAGATTAGAATGTAGTTCAGCCTTTAGGTGCGCCCCTCCATAATATTTTTTGGCTCTCGTGTGGCCCCTTGGAAAAAATAATTGCGCACCCCTGCTCTAGTCCTTTCTTACTGGATAGCAGCTGATAAAAGCTACTAAGGCTTGTTCTCCTGTCAATCACAGAATCATAGTTGGAAGAGACCTCATGGGCCATCCAGTCCAACCCCCTGCCAAGAAGCAGGAAAACTGCATTCAAAGCACTCCTGACAGATGGCCATCCAGCTTCTGTTTCAAATCCTTTAAAGAAGGAGTCTCCACCACACTCCGGGACAGAGAGTTCCACTGCTGAATGGCTCTCCCAGTCAGGAAGCTCTTCCTCATGTTCAGATGGAATCTTCTTTCTTGTAGTTTGAAGCCATTGCCCCATTGCGTCCTAGACTCCAGGGCAGCAGAAAACAAGCTTGCCCCCTCCTCCCTATGATTTCACCTTATATATTTATACATGGCTATCATGTCTCCTCTCAGCCTTGTCTTCTGCAGGCTAAACATGCACAGCTCTTTAAGCAGCTCCTCATAGGGCTTGTTCTCCAGACCCTTGATCATTTTAGTTGCCCTCTTTTCTCCTACAAGAAAGGAGATTCCATCTGAACATTAGGAAGAACTTCCTGACTGTGAGAGCTGTTCAGCAGTGGACAGGGAATGTGGCGCAGCTGGCTAAGTGTCAGCTGCATAAGATCTCTCTGACCAGTAGGTCATGAGTTCAAGGCCTGCCCAGGTTGAAGTGGGTGCTCAACCTTTAAGTGTAGCCTGCTGTCGACCTTTGCAGCCCAAAAGACAGTTGCATCTGTCAAGTAGGAGATAAAGATACCACATTAAGTGGTGAGGCAAATTTTGACGGAATTATGAGGCCATTAAAGAACTCCAGGGACACTGAGGTATGTGGAAGGAACAACAAGGGATGCTGGGAATGCTGAGAGATGAGGAGTGTGTCAGCTCCCCCTGGTGGTCAGAGTTTGCCTCTGTTCGTCTATATGTTGTATTAGGAAACGGCAGGGATTGTCTGCTAAGTATGTGTACCTATAATCTGCTCTAAGTCCCCTTCGGGGTGAGAAGAGCGGAATATAAATAAATTAAATAAATCTATCTATCCATGTATATAATAAAAGTCAGTGTTTGCGGCCGAGCGGTGGGAGGAATATGTGGCAGCGTTTCGATTGGCTGACACTCCGGGATTATTTGCATAAATGGCTGTGACTGGCCAGCCTCCCAACATTCCAACACAGCACAGAGAGGAAAGGAAAGGGCCTGAGGCAGGCATAAATGGCTGGAGTTGAAGTTAGCCAGTTGACAGTTTTTCTGTTGGAAATGGAATGTTCAGTACCTTCACCAACACTGCAGCCCCTATACATAGAGGGAAAAATGAAAGGCCTCAGGCAGTCAGCCACTGCGGCCCACAGCAATGACGGATCAGGACCAAACTTGGCAAACGGGCCCAACGGCCCACTTCACAACCTGGTGTGGTTTAGGGCAGGCTGGGCCACGAATGATGGGATTTGCAGTACCTTCACCTCATTCACTTCCCAAACAACACTGTAGCCCCTATACATCACAGACCACGCCCAAAATTGACAGCAAGGCTTCCTTAACTTGATTTGCCCAAAATTGACAGCAAGGCTTCCTCAGCTCATGGGATATTGTTAGGCTTCCTCAACTTGATTTTCCTGATTAGGCCCCCAACAATGACAGGGCAAGACCAAACTTGGCACACAGACCCCCCCCCCCAAGGTGCACCCTACATCCTGGTGCAGTGTGAGGGAGGATGGACCATGGATGATGGGACTTGAAGTACTTTAATTCACTTCCTTAGAGCAGTCTTTCTCAACCAGTGTGCCGTGGCACACTAGTGTGCCGTGACAGACCTCTTGCTGTGCCGTGAGAAAAGCTCTCTGCCCCCCTTCCTCCCCCCTCCTGCCGAACTCCTGCTGCTTGGGGGAGGAGGAAGGGCAGTGGCGAAGCAAAAGAAGAAGGGACCGGGGCGCCGCCTCCTTCGTCCGTTTCCCCAGCCAGTCTCCAATCCGCCATGACTCCCACCATGACTCTCGCCCCTCGCTCGCTGAAGCCGTGTGGGAGGAGCCACGGCTCATCATGCTCCTCCTCTGTAGGAGAGCTGAAGCTGGGGAGAGGGGTGGGGCATGGCGCAGCCTGTAGGAGAGCTGAAGCTGGGGGGAGGGGGTGGGGCTCTGCCCCCTCCCCGACTTCGGCACTCCCAGCAGCTGCTCCAGCCTTGAGGGGACCGTGCCAAGCCTGCATTGTGCTGGCTCTGCCACTGCTGGCTTGGCACTGCCCTCAAGGCTGGAGCAGCTGCTGGAGAGGTGAAGCCGGGGGGCGGGCATGGCGCAGCCTGGCTCCGCCCCCTCCCGGCTTTGGCACTCCCAGCAGCTGCTCCCAGCAGGCCACCAACCCCCAGCCGTTTCTTTACTGTGTTAGAGTGTCATTTTGTGTCATTTTGGTTGGTGGTGTGCCCCCGGATTTTTTTAATGTTAAAAGTGTGCCGTGGCTCAAAAAAGGTTGAGAAACACTGCCTTAGAGCACTGTGGCCCACACCAATGATGAACTATGGCACACAATGCCTTCCTCAAATAACCCGGGTACCGCCGGGTCCCCAAGCTAGTAATAAATAAATAAACTCCCTGCCCCGGAGTGTGGTGGAAACTCCTTCTTTGGAAGCTTTTAAACAGAGGCTGGATGGCCATCTGTCGGGGGTGCTTTGAATGCGATTTTCTTGCTTCTTGGCAGGGGGTTGGACTGGATGGCCCATGAGGTCTCTTCCAACTCTATGATTCTAATTCTTGGTGATTAGGACTGTTGCACAGTGGCATACGCTGTCTGGGAGTCTATTGGAGAGTCCTTCGCTGAAGGTTTTTAAGCAAAGGCTGGCCATCTGTCAAGAGTGCTTTGATTGTGTCTTCCTGCATGGAATGCTAGGACAAGGGGGGGGGGTGGTATAGAAGCTCTCCAAGAGAGGAAGCTGCCAGCCAGTGTTGGCATCTCTGCATGCCCAGATTACCCATAAGGCCAACCTAGGCCATGGCCTAGGGGCGCAAGCCGAGGGGGGGGGGAGATCACGGACCAAAAAATAATAATAATAAACTGGTCCGCGCCCCTCTTTCCCCCTTTCTCATGCCCCTCCTCGCTCCTTCTCCCAGCAAAGTCTCTGCTCCGTCCCCTCTGTCTCTTGCTCTCTGGGTTGCGGCGGGGCCCTCGCATTGATCCATTGATTTGCCCGTGGGTCTCTGGCTGGCCTGATCTCCTGGCTCCCGGGGAAGCCGTCTCCATGGCGACTCGCTCGGCTCTCCCGGCAGCAGACTGTAAATTCCTGCAGCCAGAGCCGAGCAGCAGAGTCCGGGAGAGGGCGGTGGGAGAGAGGGGAGAAGGAGGAGAAGGGGGTAACTAGGAGGAGAGAAAGAAAGAAAGTAAGTAAAGAAGGAAGAGAGGGAGGGAGGGAGAGGGGAGAGAAAGCGCGTTGCTTGGGTGGACCTCTCCCAGGTCCCCAGCACGAGACCACACCAACCCAGGCTCGCTCCTGCGCTCTCAGACCAAACCGGGGCAGGCTGCTTGGCCAAAGGGAGCCGCGGGAGGGAAGGAAGGATCAAGGCCAGGGTCTGGCTCTCCTGCCTTCGGGAGCAGCTGAACAAAAGCCACACAAACCCCAACCTGAATCCTCTCTCGGTCTGCGGGAGTGCACGCCAAGCGGATATGTATATATATATATATATATATATATATATATAGTCAGATTATTGCATTTTGAATAGCAATTCATGAGTCAGCACAAGATATATTTTCGCAGTTTGAGATGACCTGCAGTGTGACAGGTTTGACACCAGATGGCGCTGTCTCAAGACTGCTAAATGGAACCTTGAGGAATGTCAGTTACAAAGTGACAGTTGGGATTTAATATCTGTGAGGAAAGGATGTTTAGAAAGGTAGCTGTGATGGCTGTTGTTTTTCGATGTTTTGCCAGTTATTGTTAAATACAATTCAATACAAAGTTATATATTTACCTTGTGAATTGAATGAGAGTTTCATTATTCACTCGAACAGAGACTGGAGTTTTTGGGCCGATGGAGAATTAAACTTCTATATTTCTGTTGCCTATCCGCTGTGACATAAATACTCAACGCCGAAGATATCTCCCGCGCGCGCGCTCTCTCTCTCTCTCGCTGTCTCTCTCTCGCTGTCTCTCTCTCTCGTGCGGGCCTTTGGAGCGAGTTTGAATCCTCTGCGCTCTTCCCAAGCCTCCCGAGGAGACCTTCAGAGCACAGCGGAGCTTTCCAGCCTACTGTTCCAGCTACTGTCCCGTCCCCCCCAGCCTAGGGTGCCCTCCCCACAGAGTGGTCAGAGACAGGCACCAGTGGCACCAGGGGATCAGGCCCAAGATGAGGATGATGGGTGGCTAGAGGTGGACGCTCCTGCAAATGCAGACCTGTCTTGGGATAATGACTGGTTGCATGGTTATTATTCCAGAGGAAGGGGTTAATGACGGAGTCTATGGAAGTCAGTTTCGAAACAGCTAGTGAGACTTCGGATAACCTTGAGTCCCATGAAAACTTGCTTCCCGTGCCAGCCGGGGCCCAGGGAAGCGGGGAGGAAACTGTATCCCACAGAGATACGAGTCCAGCTGGGTCCGGTAATGAGAAGGAATTTGATAGAAAGGCTTCTATCCGTTCTTCAAGGAGAGATTGGAATCTGCGAAGGGGGATTCAGTGGTCCCACAGAAAATAGACTCTTTTAAAGACTGGTTTTGAGAAAAGTCTGAGAGAACCGTCGCCACGGTTGCCTTGGACTCTAAGTTTCACGCTTGACTGCAGGCGCAGTCGGCCTTTTGCAGTGGATTGTTTTTCCATGGGATTTGCTCCGTCTGGGAGCTTCTTACAGAGTTACCTTGGGACATACTTTTGGCTTTACTTCTTATCTTTTGGACTATCTTATATTCTAAATCAGTGTTTCTCAACCAGTGTGCCGTGGCACACTAGTGTGCCGTGAGTGATCATCAGGTGTGCCGCGAGCAAAGCTCTCTGCCCCCCTTCCTTCCCCCCTCCTCCAACCGAACTCCTGCTGCTTGGGAGAGGAGGAGGAAGGGACGGGCGGCGGCGAAGAAAAAGAAGAAGGGAACGGGGCACCGCCTCCTTCGGCCATTTCCCCAACTAGCCTCCAATCTGCCATGACTCCCGCCATGACTCTCGCCCCTTGCTTGCTGAAGCCGCATGGAGGAGGAGCCCCGCCTACTGAAGCCCGTCCACCGCTCATGCTCCTCCTTCTCCGTGAGAAAGCTGAAGCCGGGGGGAGGGGGGGGCATGACGCAGCCTGGCTCCCCCCCCTTCCCCCGACTTCAGCACTCCCACAGCTTCGCCAGCCTTGAGGGGGCAGTGCCAAGCCAGTGATAGCAGAGCAAGCAGAATGCTGGCTTGCCCCCTCAAAGCTGGTGAAGCTGTGGGAGAACTGAAGCCGGGGGGAGGGGGCGGGGCATGGTGTGGCCTGGCTCCGCCCCCTACCCAGCTTCAGCACTCCCACAGCTTCACTAGCCTTGAGGGGGCAGTGCCAAGCCAGCGGTGGCAGAGCCAGCACAATGCTGGCTTCGCACTGCCCCCTCAAGGCTGGAGAAGCTGTGGGAGAACAGAAGCTGGGGGAGGGGCGGGGCATGGCGCAGCCTGGCTCCACCCCCTCCCCCAGCTTCAGCACTCCCACAGCTTCGCCAGCCTTGAGGGGGCAGTGCCAAGCCAGTGATAGCAGAGCAAGCAGAATGCTGGCTTGCCCCCTCAAAGCTGGCGAAGCTGTGGGAGAACTGAGGCCGGGGGAGGGGGCGGGGCATGGCACAGCCTGGCTCCGCCCCCTCCCCCAGCTTCAGCACTCCCACAGCTTCACCAGGCTAGAGGGGCAGTGCCAAGCCAGCGGTGGCAGAGCCAGCACAATGCTGGCTTGGCACTGCCCCCTCAAGGCTGGAGAAGCTGTGGGAGAACTGAAGCCAGGGGGAGGGGGCGGGGCATGGTGTGGCCTGGCTCCTCCCCTGGCTTTGGCACTCCCAGCAGCTGCTCCCAGCAGGCCACCATCCCCCAGCCGTTCTTTACTGTGTGTCATTTTGGTTGGTGGTGTGCCCCCGGATTTTTTTAATGTTAAAAGTGTGCCGCGGCTCAAAAAAGGTTGGGAAACACTGTTCTAAATAAAGCTACTTTACATTGATCGCCTGTGTGTGTGGTCTAAGGGGGATACGTCCCGGATCTGAAGTGCAACAACAGCAGAGCTTTCCAGCTGGTGGGAATGGGGACCTTGGAGGTGGAGGGATGGTGCCTACTCACCTTTCTCTTCTGCTCCGGAGGCACCATGGCTGAAGCCAACCAAGTGTGGGTCTGAGTGGTGTGTGTGTTGGGGGGCGTAGAGGTTGGCTTAAAGGGGGCGTAATTCCAAAGTGTGGCCTAGGGCAGTGTTTCCCAACCAGTGTGCCGTGGCACACTAGTGTGCCGTGAGCGAGCATCAGGTGTGCCGTGGGAAATTGGAACCTCCAATACCCTTTCTTCCCCCTCCTGCCGAACACTTTTTCTTCTCCACTCGGGCTCCCTTCTTCCCAGCCTCGCTCTGCTTGCTTTGCCTCGCTTTGCTCACGCTGCCGCTTCTGCGGGAGGGGGGAGGGAGGAAGACGTGACCCGTGCGGGCGCTACTGCACAGACTCCTCCCACATCTTCCTCCCTCCCCTCCACAGTGCTCTCTGGATATAGGTGAACTACAACTCCAAAACTCAAGGTCAATGCCCACCAAACTCTTATAGTATTTTCCCTTGGTTATGGTAGTTCTGTGTGGGAAGTTTGATTCCATTCCATCATTGGTGGAGTTCAGGATGCTCTTTGATTGCGGGTGAACTATAACTCCCAGCTATTGAGCAAGACCTTCGTGTGTATCTTCCTGCCATTCCTGCCAGGATATCTATGTTGTGTTCATCGAAACAGGCCCAGGTTTCACACTGAGTATATAAATACATTAAAAAACATATTAACTATATGTATTACTGTGTTAGAGTGTCATTTAGTGTCATTTTGGTTGGTGGTGTGCCCCAGGATTTTGTAAATGTAAAAAAATGTGCCGCGGCTCAAAAAAGGTTGAAAAACACTGGCCTAGGGCACAAAAAGGTGTTAATCAGGCCTGCATCTCTGAATAGAGAATGGACCAATGAACAGACATGATTGAAAAGCAGCTTCCCGAGAAGGTTCACTTACATTCTCATACCATCCGTTGCCCCTTTGATCTAGATGTGAGATGGAACTAAAGTGATTCTTTTTTTTTCCAGCCCATTTTGCAAATGCCCCGAGGGGGAGAAAACAACAAAGTCATTTGCCTCTGTTAAACAACCACTACACAAAAGAAACCGGTGCTCTTTTCCCTACACATGTGGGAATACACAGCTTTATCTTCAAAGCAGAGCGGTTCAATGGAGCAGAAATAGCTCTGATTTTGTAGTTAAAAAGCACACACCTCTGGCTGTGAATCGGCTTGGAGGGGAAACCGAACGTGTAGCAGCTAACCCCTGAAAAGCCAGGCTGTTCATATGAAAGGGGAGATAAATAGAAAAGGAAAAGATGCAGTGAGATCCCATGTGAATTTTTATGAACGTGAAAATGAGGGAAATACACCTTTTTCGGGGACTACAAATCCCATAATCCAGTGCTGTCCAACTTCTAGGCCCAAGGGCCGGACGCCTGGTGGCTGACCACCTGGCGGGCCGGAGCAGGGGGTGGGGCCGATCGGGGGGGCGGGGCCAATCGCAGGGGGCGGGGCCGATCCCCGGAGTGACGCTGTAGGAGGGAGGGCAGAGCAAAGAGGGGTTCCCTTGTTCTCCTCCCTTCTACAGCATCAAACTGGCAAGAGGCACGGCGATTTCGCCATGCCTCTTGCCCGGTTTGACGCTGTGGAGAAGGAATTTCTCCCTCCTCCTCTTTCCCGAGCGCCGCGGCGCCAGGGAAAGGCATGGCGCCCGGGAAAGAGGAGGAGGAGGGAGAGCAGAAGGCGGCGCCAAGGGCAGCGCGTCACAGGCCTGGTGTGACGCGCTGCCCTTGGCGCCGCCTACTACTCCTTTTCGCGGCCCCGCCCTTCCTAGGGAGGGGGAGCCGCCGAAAAAAAGGAGTAGGCGGCGCCAGGGGCAGCGCGTCACGCCAGGCCTGTGACGCGCTGCCCTTGGCGCCGCCTACTCCTCCTTTTCGGCGCGGAGAGAGGGACGGAGGGGGCGGTGCAGGGAGGAGGAGCTAGCTCTCTTCCTCCTCCCTGCCCCGCCCCTCCCCCGGCCGCCATTTTTTAATTTAAAAAATTAGATTTTTTAAAAAAAAATTAAAAATGGCGGCTGGGGGCATACGGTAGCTGGGGCCGTGCCCAACAGGCTGGGGGGCCGGATCCAGCCCCAGGGCTGCCAGTTGGACAGCCCTTGTTGAAAGTTTTATGTTCCAAAATTATATTTGTACCTTTAAGTGTTATTCTATCATGTTAATTTAAGTGTTACAAGGTACAGTTGAGTTAATTGGCAATTAGACTACTGGGAAAGGTGGGGTCTGATTGTTATGTGTTTAAATGCTCTCTGTATTTTGTATTCATCCCTTCTGAGACTTTGTATCACCTTTGAGAATTCCTGTGTGGAATATTTCTAAGTTGCCTTTGTGGCTGCCTTTTATGGCTCTCCTGTGTGGAGTTATTTTGCTTTATTGTATTTTTCTCCTGAATGGACATTTTATTTGCTTACATTAAAGTAAGTATGACTTTTATGTCTTTGGAGTTTTTCTCAATTGACCACATTGCTTCGGGCTAAGCTAACGCTGCTACATCTTTGTTTTATACTCTGCAAGTTTAGGTTTGTGCTTTATATTTTGGACAACCTAACACATAATCCCTGACAGGTTATGGGCCCAGGGATTGCATAGCCCATGTGTCTGGAGTGACTTTTGTTTTTGAAGCATGTGGTCTGGAAGTTTTGAGAAAAGTTTTTTTGAAAGCATGTTTGGCTTTCTGTTCCTGCAAGTTCGTGGAGTTGCTGCTAAACGCTGAGCTTCAAGTTATCTGCCTCCGGAGATAAAGAGAAGAGACGGAAGAAGATTGCCTGCCTGTGATGGAGGAGTTTTTTGTTTAACTTTCCCTTCTACGTGCTTATACAACTAGGGCCAATTTTTAATTGCTTTCCTGTTTTGTTTTGCACAAAAGGGTTTGTTTTAAAAGAACTTTCTTGGACTGTCGAGCAGCAGAGCTGATAACAACTGTTTGTTTTTCTTCGTCATACGGAGTGATTTGCGAGCGGCTGGTAAGCTGCTGGAAGCTGTGTTTGGTTTCGTTTTTCCCTGCAAAGTTTGAAAGACATTGGACTGCTAGAAGCCAATTTTACACGAAGGTAAATTGGCTGGGCTTAAACCCAGGTATACTGGGGGTCCTTTTCTGTTGTTGCAGTGAATTTGTTTTTGGACATTTGGGAATTTAAAGTGAAAGAACACAATGGCTTTGCCGCCTGTTCATATTGGTTCACTCCCATTTGAAAAACTTACTGACAAGAACTGGCTGAGTTGGAGTATAAAATTCAAAGCATTTTTGGTTTCACAAGATTTATGGGAAATAGTTGCATCGTTGCCAGATCAACCTGATGCTACTGAAAAGAAGAAAGATGAAAAGGCTCTAGCGCTTCTTCAGTTGTCTGTGACAGACCCTTTATTGGTTCATCTTTATGAAATTCCTCATGCTCAAACAGCATGGAATTTGTTCAAAGATATGTTTCAGAGACAGAGCAGCGGGTCGAAGATAATTCTTATGCGGCAGCTGTTTAACCTCAAACATGAGGAAGGTACGCCAGTACAAGCACATGTTACAAAGGTTGTGGCTCTTTTTCTGAGTTAAGAGCAAGAAATGTTAATTTTCCTCCTGAACAGCAAGCTTTAATTCTGATGGGATCCTTATCTAAACCTTTTTATGCGTTTATGGATTCTCTTCATGGAATTCGGACAGGGATCTTACAATACCTTTTGTTTCTGGAAAGATTATGGAATTTGAAGCACAACAGAAATTGAGAGGTTCTGCTCCTGCACAGAAGTATTCAGGAACTGCTTCTAATGACACTGCCTGTGTTGTTAAGCCAAAGTCACAAGTTGTCTGCTTTAAATGTAGAAGGAAAGGTCATATGGCTAAAAGTTGTTGGCAGAATCCAGGACAGTGGAGAAACAAGCAAGTGGAGAAACCTAGTTCTTCAAAGGACTATCAGCATGTTTTCCTGGCAACATCAAAGATGGATAAAATGAACACTTTCATAATTGATTCTGGGTGTTCTCAGCATTTGGTAAAGAATGTAGAACTTTTGACAAATGTGAGAGACTCTGATATAGATTTCATTTCTTTGGCTGATGACAGAAAAGTTCAAGTGATTTCATGTGGTGATATGTATATTGATAGTTTGAATTATACTTTAAAGGATGTGTATTTTGTTAAAGAAATTGTGTATAACATTCTGAGTGCAAGCAAACTTTTGGATGAAGGTTTTGATGTGTCTTTAAAGAAGGAGAGATCTGTGTTAATTGATCCTCAAGGTAATGAAGTGCAACTTATACAGGAAAAGGGATTTTTCATTTTAAGGTCATCTGCAAATGTTAATTTGTCTGCATGTATTAATCAGATACCTGATAATCCCAGGCCATTACACAACAAATGTATTCATTTTGTGGAGGAGTGTTGAAAGTTTTATGTTCCAAAATTATATTTGTACCTTTAAGTGTTATTCTATCATGTTAATTTAAGTGTTACAAGGTACAGTTGAGTTAATTGGCAATTAGACTACTGGGAAAGGTGGGGTCTGATTGTTATGTGTTTAAATGCTCTCTGTATTTTGTATTCATCCCTTCTGAGACTTTGTATCACCTTTGAGAATTCCTGTGTGGAATATTTCTAAGTTGCCTTTGTGGCTGCCTTTTATGGCTCTCCTGTGTGGAGTTATTTTGCTTTATTGTATTTTTCTCCTGAATGGACATTTTATTTGCTTACATTAAAGTAAGTATGACTTTTATGTCTTTGGAGTTTTTTCTCAATTGACCACATTGCTTCGGGGCTAAGCTAACGCTGCTACATCTTTGTTTTATACTCTGCAAGTTTAGGTTTGTGCTTTATATTTTGGACAACCTAACACATAATCCCTGACAGCCCTGCCATAATCCACCGTCTGGGAAATGGCAAACCCCTTTGCAGCAAAACTTTTTTCCGTTGCAACTCCCAGATCTCATGCCAGGTTTCCCTGTTGAACATTCATTTGGATTGCGATGCAGACTCTTAAGAGCGCTCAAAAAATAAACAGTTTCTTACTTCCCAAGGTAAATAATTACTTTAATTACCAAACAGCATTTGGCATGTGTAATTGATAGTGCAGAGCTGTGGGCTCAGCAATTGGAATAGTAGAACTCCCCCTGGGTTGCCATCAGGGCCGGACTAAGGTAATTTTCAATGGTAAGTGAACATTATTTTGGTGATCCCCCACCAATAACAATGTCTACCCCTCCTCCTTTCCGGCCTCGTGTCATGAGCCTCCTCACGCTGCTGCTCTCGCCTCCTCGCACTGCACCAAATGCACATGCGTGGAACCAGCTGGTTTGGCGCGTGCACATTTGGTGCTGCGCAGGTGGGCCGCCTTCCATGGGGCCGGAGACTGAGGAGGACGGTTTGGTGGCTGGGGGCAGAGGCTCCGCCTCCAGCTGCCGGGCACTGCTCCTCGGTCTCCAGTTTCACGGAGCCGCTGCGGACAGTGTTGGTCTGCTTGCGCCGCACCGGATGCGCATCGCGGAACCAGCAGGGCCGGACTAAGGTAATTTTCAATGATAAGCGAACATTATTTTGGTGATCCCCCACCAATAACAATGTCTACCCCTCCTCCTTTCCGGCCTCGTGTCATGAGCCTCCTCATGCTGCTGCTCTCGCCTCCTCGCACCGCACCACATGTGTGGAACCAGCTGGTTTGGCGCGTGCACATTTGGTGCTGCGCAGGTGAGCCACCTTCCATAGGGCCGGAGACTGAGGAGGACGGTTTGGTGTCTGGGGGCAGAGGCTCCGCCTCCAGCTGCCGAGCGCTCCTCCTCGGTCTCCGGTCTTGCGGAGCCACTGCGGGCAGGTTTGGCCTGCTCGCACCGCACCGGATGCGTGTTGTGGAGACTGAGAAGAGACGTTTGGCGGCCGGATGCGCCCCTGAATATGTGACACCCCACGCGAGCACGTAGTTTGCGTAATGTAAGATCCGGCCCTGGTTGCCATCCTTAAACTGCTTTATATCCCCACTAGCTGTACCCGGCACGCGTTGCTGTGCCCTATTTAGGAGATGCGAGAAAGTCTGAGTATGTAAGGGTTGGAATTGATGTTACTTATGGTCTTGGTGGGGTCATGGCTGTGTCGTTGTGGGTTGTTCTGGTGGGTGGGATGTTGAAGTCCTGTGGAGTTGTTGGTGTGTGGTGTTGCTGGCGTTCTGCAGAGCTTGTGGATATACAATGTTTTATGTCTTTCCGTCTGCTGTGTTGATGTAGAGGTTCTGTGGTTTCCAACTCTGGAGCACGCTACATAGAGTTGTCCGTGGGGGAAGCATTCTGTGTCAATGTCTATGCCACATATTTGTAGTGTTTGTCCTTGAGCCTTGTTTATGGTGATGGCAAAAGCTAGTGTAGTGCAGTGTCTTTGTGTTCTGGCGTTTGTTCTGCCCTTTTTTGTGCGATGTATGTAGTGTTGCGAGTGTGTCGTCCGATGCTGTTCTTTTTAGGAGGCATGGCTTGTCTTTTGGGTCAGCTTATGCCTGTGTGGAAGGAAGGAATGGCATACAAATGGGTTGAGCAGTAGACGCAAGGTTGTGTTATATGCGTATTGTGTTGTGTGTAGGTATTACTTTTTTGGTGAGTTAGTGGGTGTGTGGTGGCATTGTGGGTGGTAGTATGCTGTGGAATGCTTGTGTGGGTGGGGTGTTTTGGGTGTTTGTGTGTGTTTGTAGAGTATCAGTGCAGTGTTGTGTTGTGTTGTGTTTGGAGTATAGGTGGAGTTGGTTTTTGTTTGTGGTGGTGGTAGGTGTTGTGTTGCAGGGTCCCGTAAGTTTGGGGGGATGGGTTGTGATAGGAAGTTGTGTTGTGTGGGTAGGAATTGCTGGAGAATTGCTCCCTCATAGAGTTTGGTTTTTACAGTTTAAACCTCAAACACCAACTGACTGAACTGAAATCACTGAGCATTCTATCCTAGCCTTGGCTGGCTGTGCCCAGCGTTGCTATGGTTACTCAGCCTCCCTGCATTTTGTGTGGGCCGATGTTGGCCAATGGGTTTTGCTGGCTGCCGCAGAGGATGCTGGGAAATCTAGGTTTTTTGTATCGTTGTTTTGGGGGCCTTCTAGGTTTTGGGGGGAAAAGTTTCTTTGCCAAAAACCTTCCTTGCTTGAGGCCTATTTTTGTTGGCAAGTTTGGTGTCTCTGCCTTGGAAGGTTTCTCTGTCTCTGTCAGTCGTTCAACGACGGGACCTCCTTTATATAATAGATTCTCAACTGAAGACCACAAAGACCATGTCCCCATTAGGTAGGGTCAGCCGTAGTTACTCCTCTGCCTTCCCACTTTTCCAGCTGCATTTAAAATCTCTTCGTTTACATCTCTGTTCTCAGGTTACTTCAACTGCTGCAAACTGATGTTCAAAGCTCAAAAATAGTTTGCAGCAACAGGGGAATCCCAGACAGCAAATTATCAGGTCCCAATTAACACCTACCAAACAAATGATGCCTCAAGGCAACAACACCGATTGACAGTGCAGCTGTCAATGCTGATCAAGCTTTCCAATTGCAACATTTACAATTGCTTAAAACAGACAAGGGTTCTTTCCTTCACCCGGGACATTCAACAGATATATACTGTATATACACTCCTCTTGCCTCGTTTCCGACAGACCTCTGAACAAACCTCAGTGACGGTGCAGCAAGCGCCACTTGTATGGGAAACTTTAATTTGCAACGCTTTGCACTATTATATTGTGTTTCTGCAAGCCTGCTCAGTTTTGCAAAGGTTTGGTTGCAATGATTGGTTCTTTACATCTGTCAATCATTGTTTAACAGAGCCCAATTGAGTTTGTTCCGCCCCTTTTCCCAGGGACTTTGGGAATCTAGCCATTTTGCTTATCAGAGCTTTCCTGGATTTCTCCAAAAGAGGACATACTGAAGGTTTGCCAGGCTAGGCCTTGGTCAAGCCATCTCTCAACAGCAATCTGACTTTCCTTGGGACTCATGCTGCATACTCAACATATCGGAAGGTTGAGTGATGCTGAGGAGCCCCAAGCGCCTTCACACAGTCAGGTGGCATTCAGAGGAAGGTTTTGTGCCTTCAACATAGGCCATTTGGCTGGGGTCTCAAATAAGGAAGTTGGCGCCGGTCGTAGAGCAGCCTTTAGGAGCGCTCCAACTGAGCCTGCCTGCCCACAGAAATTTGACATGGCAGAGCCACAGTAACCTGCTAGGAGGAATGGAGTCGGATTCCCAACTTCGGAAACTGGTTGGTAGTGATCCGCAAATCCCCCAAAAGCCTGGGAATTGACCTGACTTTGCAGCCAGACCTCCGGCCCAAGGAGACACTATCTTGGAAGCCAAAGTTGGAATCGGAGCGACTGGAGAGATGCTGGGTCCTCCAACCAGTAACTGCAACTACTGCTAAAATATTAAGGAAGCTGGGAAAGAGAAAGCCGCCGGACCAAACCCCCCTGAAGTGGGTGAAGCCGACCGTACCAACCGTACCGGCTACACGTGGGACTCCTGCGCAGCCCCCCTTCAACGGGTTGAGTGCTGGGAAAATCAACCCAATCGCTATTGAACGTCTACGAGCCAAATTCAACCAGCTAATCCTATGTGTCAAGAAATTTGGAGGTATGTTGTCGGAACTTGAAACCCTACACCCCCGCCACATCTGCGCTGAGCCTAAGACCCCCGCAGACCCTCATACCAGTCAGCGTGAGTTCCCGGAGATGGATTGGGACCACTCCTGGGACCTATCGGCCTAACTTTGGCCCTCCAGGTGTTTTATTTATTTACGGTATTTATATTCCGCCCTTCTCACCCTGCAGGGGACTCAGAGTGGGTTACAATGCACATATACATGGCAAACATTCAATGCGATTAGACATACAGCATATATAGACAGATACAGAGATAATTTAACGTTCCAGCTTTCTGTCTTCATGAGGGTATGTTCGATTCCGGCCACAGGGGGAGCTGCCGCTTCACTGTCCACTTGTGACACCCAATTCTTGATGGAGCACTTCCTCATTCTTACGCATGCTGCTGGAAGGTTTTATGGTGTCGTAAATTAGTTAAATTAGCCTCCTTGCATAAAGCAGTACCTAAATTTCCTACTTGTCAGGTGCAGCTGTCTTTCGGGCTGCATAGGTCAACAGCAAGCTAGACTATTAATGGTCAGGAGCTCACTCCAACCTGGGCTGGCTTCAAAGTCATGGCCTCTTGGTCAGAAGTGTTTTAATGCAGCTGGCTACTAATTAGCTTTGCCACAGCCCGGTTTTGGACTTCAACTCCCACAATTCCTCGCCCTGAGAGTTCTCCTCTTTGCCCTGAAAATTAGAGAAAGACAGCAAGGCCCGGCCCTGGGAGATGGGAACTCTAGTAAACACGAAACACAAACACTTGCAAACTATTTCAAGTGCAAACATGGCCATTAATATTCATTAATTCTGTAAATAGCATCTGTCTACTAATTGGCTGGCTAATAATTACTAATCGGTGAGTAATTGCTGAGATTAATTTTCTGCTGAGCTCCCTAGGACGATCTTGTGCAAACTTCAGTCGCTAATCATTGTTTTCAGACTTCAGGCCTCCTTGGAAAAGGTTGGAGTCTGGATAAATTGAAATCTAGATGGCGCGTTAAATCTCCTGGATGGCTGCCCAAGAGATTGTAGCTTGGATAGGACACTTGGGTTCGCTTCCAAATGTTTTTGGGCTACGGTTTAATAGCATCTCCAACCATCGGCAACTGGGGAAAGCCACTTAGGGGAGTAGGGTTTTGAGAATTCCCACCACCATCACTAATCATTTTTGCCAGCTCTTCTGCATTAATGTGACAATCAGGCCCGGATTACCCATAAGACCAACGAGGCCGTGGCCTAGGGGCGCGAGCCAAGGGGGGCGCCAGATCACGGCCCAAAAAATATATATATAAAGTTATAAAATATTTTTTTAAAATCGTGCTGCGTGGTACCCAAAAGGAAGGGAGGGAGGAGGGAGGGAGGAAGGAAGGGGGTGGGCTCCCTCCTTGGCGCCCTGCAGACAATACAGCCGGGAGCCAGCCCCACGTGACCCGGCGGAGGGCGCACAACGTGACCAGGGCTTTACATGAGGCAGCAGCAGTAGCATGAGGAGGAAGACGAGGAGCATGCCCCGCAGCCTCGAAGGCGGCTCTGCGGCCTCGCGCTGGGTGCGCGGAGGGCAGCGGCTGCAGAGCCTCAGGAGCCAATCGCGACCATTATGGGCTGAAGGAGGAGGCCTCTTCCTTCAGCCCATGTTGGTCACGATTGGCTCCTGAGGCTGGCCCTCACCCCAGGCCCGGATTAACAGCTTTTTGCACCCTAGGCCACACTTTGGAATTACGCCCCCTTTAAGCCAACGTCTACCGCACCCCCACCTCTCTCCCCCCCCTCCACCTCACGCCGCCGCAGCCTTCCTGTCCTGTGCCAATGGGGCTGAGGGGAAAGGTGCGCGCACGCTGTCACTGAAGAGACGGGAACGGGCCCCTTTGTGTGGCGGGGAATGGGTTCGTTACCCCTCGGGAAGGTGGCAGAGGAGGGTGAGTGAGTGCCGCAGAGCCAAGGCCCAAAGGGACGGGGAAAGCCGGGCTGGGTAAAGAGCATGCTCTTCGTCCGGGGCAGCGGCTTCAGAGGCGCCCATGGCTCATGGCCGAGCGGCTGCAGAGAGTCGGGGCCTTCCTCCACCTCAAGCTCCCCTCCGGGCCTCCACGCCGCCCTTCTTTCCTGTGGCCTCCTTCCCTCAGCAGCCTGCGAAGGAAGCCGCTTCGATCCAGGCCAGGCCAGGCCAGGCGCCCCCTCCCCTCCCCTCAAGCGCAGAAGCACTGGCTGAGAAGCAGCGGTGTAGATGGATGGGCTGAGGCGGTGAGCACGAGCGCTGCCTCCTTGGAGCCCGGCCTTGGCTCCACCTCCTTTTGGGTACCAGGCGGCAGGAACGAATCGCGGCGCAATTTTAAAAATTATTTTATAACATTTTTATTTTATTAATTTTTTTGGTCCGTGATCTGCGCCCCCCTCAGCTTGTGCCCCTAGGCCATGGCCTAGGTTGGCCCTATTGGTAATCCAGGCCTGCCTCACCCCCACCCAGGGACCAATGAGCAATCCCGTGAGGCAGAGTGGGGTTGTTGTTGTTGTTTCCACTTGCGGGGATAACCCCGGGTGGGTCAGGAGGCGCGGGTTGGGTGAGGCAGGCAGTTCCGTCCTTTCTCCTTTCTTTCCGAGAAAGAGGCTCGGTTCCCGGGGGGCCAGGCCTCCCCCCCCCCGGTGGGCAGCCCCACTTTGTGCAACCCCGGAAGCCATAAAAGCCGGGCTGCACGGACACCCACCCAACCTCCCAAACTGAAACCGAAGTCCCGGCGATGGCACCACCGCCCAGGGCCTCCCGCCTCCTCTTCTCTTTCTTCTTCCCCTTCTTCGGAGCGGGGCAAGCCTCCCCCACTGGAGTCCCCGAAACGCCCGGGAAGGTGGGTGTGTCTGTGTCGGTGGGTGGGCTGCCTGCCTTCCAAGGGTTCTTTGGAGGGTTCTAATGCGGTGGTGTGAGGCGGGGGGGGAGGGGCATAATTCCAAACTGTGGCCTAGGGTGTAAAAAGGTGTTGATCTGGGCCTGGTGACAATTGTGCATTACTGAATCACAGTACCATACAACGGAATGTCCAAACACGTGTGAAATGCACATTTCCAAAGTATGTTGCATGTTTACATGTGCAACAGGTGGAACATGCACAAGCACTGGAGGGGGGCTTGCACAATTCCCAGTGTAAACAAACATAAACTTTATCTCACTAAAAGTAGCACAGGTTTGTAAGACTGGACTTGTTTCAAGACTGAAGCTTTAATGACAGATGGCACCGTTCACAATCGGCTGCCAATGCAAAGCCTTTCCAGCCTTATTTCAGGCAAAGAGGCATTAGAAGAGATCCCAGTCTGAGGAGGATGTGAGTAAGAGGCATCATGATGCGGTCTCTAGGATTCTGCTCCACCCAACTTAGGAGGGTGGACACCAAAATCAATATAGGCAATGGTTCTACATTTTACAAACAAGATCTTTAGGTTTGTTTTTAAGTTGAATTCGTTTGTAAGTCGGAACAGATACATTTTTAAAGTGCAAATATAAGGGGATGATGGTGTTTGTTGGAGCATGCAGAGAAAATTAATATGACTTGTACTGGATTCAAAGTGAATTTAAGTGAATCCAGTACAAGTCATATTAATTTTCTCGATCTGACCGTATTTATCGAAAACAACACTCTCAAAGTCAAGAATTATACCAAACCTACAAGCCGAAACTCTTTTCTCTATTATTCATCACATCACACTCAGGCATTAAGGAATAATTTACCCTTTTCTCAGTTTTTACGTATTAAAAGAAATTCCACCAAAGATATTGATTTTGAATATGCAGCACGTGAACTCAGATCAGATTTACAACACTGAGGTTATCCGAATCATAATCTTAATCAAGCCTATCTTAAAGTGAAAGACACTCCACGTACTTCTTTGTTTGAGAAGCGTCAAACCAACCCTTCGGATCGGGTGATTGGGCCGTTAACTTTTACTCCCCATTTCTGCCAGATCTCCAAGATTGTCCGCCAATATTGGCCTATCATTAACACAATACCTGGCTTAGGACAACCTCCGTTTATTGCTTTCAAAAAAACTCAAAACCTCAAACAATTAGTTCATTCAGATCACAGACTCAAACAGGATTAGCCGGGATCTATTCCACTACATACGAACTGGTGCGGTCACTGCAATATGTAAGCTGATTGATTCTCAACCTTTCATTATCAGTCCACATAATGGTCATAAGGCTTATATCAAATCCTGGGCTACTTGCGGAAGCCGTAATGTGATATATTGTTTAAAATGTGGGTGTCATAGACTCTACGTGGGCGAGACGGGGAGGGAACTCCGGACACGCGTCCAGGAGCACCGCTCACATTTCCGTACCAAAAATGAAAGTTCTCTCCTGTACTGCCACTTTAAAGAACACCATGGTTTTGAAGACTTTAAAGTAATGGTTCTTGAAAGGATTGAGTCCTCCCCACACATTGACATGAAGAAAAAACTACTCCAACATGAAAATCATTGGATAATTACCCTCGGTTCCGAGTCTCCTCTAGGACTCAATGACAGACTCTCTGTTAATGAATTATTAGTGTAATTATCCCATCTGTGTATTTGATATGCTATTTATTGTGCCGTCCTTTTCTCCAGATACCCTTTATAGAGTGGCTGCGTCCACACATGATGACAAGCTAATATTTATCTGGTATGTATTGCGGTTCAGCGTTTCCGAGTAGCTCTATGATTGGGAGGGTACTATGTATTCTATCGTGTTTATTATATTCAGAAATATAGAGATTGCTTTATTATTTCAGATGTTTTCTGGACCACGTGAAACTGGTTTATTTTGCATTCGGATCAAGTCTCCAGGTCCCGAGGAAGCCCAATTGGGCGAAACGGCTAGACCATCGACCTCTATAAAGCTTTTTGTTTCATCTTGGATTATCGGCGCATATCACGGTTGGATTACAAATACCCTACATATAAGGATCTTATTTTACTGACTCTTACAAGCTCTACGACTTTCCGTTTTGTGATGAACCTTTGCTATTGATTAGTCTACTTTGAAATACGAGTATATGAATATTGAATATACCTGTTTCACTATCTTTGAACCTACCATATTGGAATATTGGAATAGAAACGATCATTGAATTATACTCTGAATTTTGACTCCCTTTTTTTCATATCTCTGACTCATTGAAGCTACTCACCTTTTTGTATTTAGAAGATGGCTTATTATCTATTAACTCTGTAAACCGCTCTGGGCTCCAGAGAGAGCGGTATATTAAGTCGAACCAATAAATAAATAAATAAATAAGATGGCTTGACCACGGGCTGGCCTGGCAAACCTTCACTCACGTCCTTTTCTGGAGAGATCAAGGAAAACTCTGAAAGAAAATGGCTAGATTTCCAAGTCCCTAGGAAAAGGGGTGGAGCAAACTCAATTGGGCTCTATTAACAATGATTGACAATCCCTCAGCTGAAAGTGATAATGAATAATGCCCTGGACCATGGTGTAATACCAGATTCGTGGCAAGAAGCATCCATAATCTTGATCCACAAAGGGAAAACGGATCCAAAATGTACGTCCAACTACAGACCAATATCGTTATTAAATAACGATTATAAACTTTTCACTTCCATAATGGCAAAAAGACTAAAGGGTGTTTTGAGTACCATAATAAAGGAAGATCAAACAGGATTCCTACCGAGTAGGCATATGAGAAATAACATCAGGACAATTCTTAACGCGATCGAGTTTTATGACACCAACAGGCAAAGAGGAGTGGGGTTTCTCTTCCTCGATGCCGAGAAAGCTTTCGATAATGCAAATTGGGATTTCTTGTTGGAAATCATCAGGGAGAGAGATATGGGTCATCAATTTACAAACGCGATGGTAGCCATATACTCCAAACAAAGGGCCAAAATAATAGTGAATGGCAGAGCGTCAAAGAATATCCAGATTCAGAAGGGGACGAGACAGGGATGTCCCATCTCTCCTCTGTTATTTGTTATGATTTTAGAACTCCTTTTACAAGCCATCACAGCGGACAACACACTGAGAGGTCTTAAAACCCGTGGGGAAGAGTACAAATACAAAGCCTTCGCCGATGACGTGGTCTTTATTATAGAAAACCCAGTCGAAACAATCCAAAAGTGGCTGAGCACAATCATGGAATTTGGGAAGGTGGCAGGCCTTAAAATTAACTACAACAAAACTAAAATGCTGACCAAAAATATAACGACAGTTAGAAAAATGGAACTACAGGAGTCAACAAATATTCAAGTTGTCAACAGGGTCTGCTACTTGGGTATCAACATTACGGCACAAAACAACCAGCTGCTAAAAAATAATTACGATGCTGTGTGGAATGCGATCAGGAAGAAAATGGAAAATTGGAAGCACTTACATTTAAGTCTCCTAGCCAAGATGGCAGCAATCAAAATGGACATTCTGCCAAAAATGACATTTTTATTTCAAATGTTACCAATTTTGAGAACGAATCACTGTTTCAATAAATGGCGTAAGGATTTGCTCAATTTTATTTGGGAAGGGAAAAAGGCTAGAATTAGCTACAGGAATTTAACGGACAGAAAAGAGCGTGGAGGCTTCTCTCTACCTAGCCTCCAGCTGTATTACGATGCGGCAGCCCTCACATGGGTGTTGGACTGGGCAAAGCTAAAGGAAAAACGTCTCCTGATCCTAGAGGGGCACGACGCCAGAAGGGGATGGCACTCATACTTATGGTATGAAAAAGCAAGGATAGAAAAGAGCTTTACAAACCATTATATTCGTGCAGCGTTGTTGAGAACCTGGAATAAGTATAAAAATAGATTTTACCAGGTAACTCCCATGTGGATATCACCAATTGAGGCCCAACACAACAGAGAACTACCACTAGAAGATTGGCCCCTCTATAAGAATTTATTAATTAGAGAGGGGAACGACTGGAATCTCAAAACTCTAGAAGTACTTAGAGCATCAGGACTCGAGATATCTTGGTTCCAGTACGCACAAATTCAAGGATATTATAAAACAGATAAAAGGAAAGGCTTTGTCCAGCAGGATTCGACATGGGACGTGGTGATGAAAAAAGAAAAAAAATCATACGACTATTATATAATACCTTACTCAGATGGGAGATGGAAACTGAGAGTATTAAAGAGAATATGATAAAATGGGCCCAAGACTTGGAGCACTCTATTTTACTAAGCGAATGGGAGGCAATCTGGCGGAAAAACATCAAGTATTCGGGAACAACAGCAATAACGGAAAATTGGTTAAAAATTTTCTACCGTTGGCATCCGACCCCTCTAAAATTATCTAAGTTTTACAAAAATGTCAATAAGAGGTGCTGGAAGTGCAAAGGTCAAACTGGTACATTAATACATTGCTGGTGGAGCTGCACCAAAGTTAAGAAATTCTGGAAGAAAATACACAGCCACTCGCAAAGGATTCTAGAGACAGAAATAGAATTCAAACCTGATCTTTTTTTACTTAATTTAACAAATACTAAATTTAGTCTGAACAAAGATAAAATATTTTATTTTATAACTGCGGCCGCGAGGGTGGTGCTCGCAAGAAAATGGAAACAAGAGACTCTACCAGAGCTAACTGAATGGGCCACAAAATTAGTAGAACTTTCAGATATGGACATTTTGAATAATGTGATAAACAACAAAGTCTCGAAAAACGCACGGACTGGCAACCGGTACTTAGCTACTTAAAAACTACCAAGTTAAGTTAACAGTGGAGGAAAATCTATGCAACAGGGCGCAACAGCCCACCTAACAGTCTGCAATATTCAAGAAAATAAGGATCCCCCAGTCACCCGGACTGGAAGCAAACCTATTTCTTTTCTTTCTTCTTTTTCTATCACACTAATTCCCCTCCTCGCCTTTCCTACCCTTCTATCCCTTTTTCCCCCTCCCTATCTCGATACTACCTACCTACTATCTATTTTTCTTTCTTTTTTTGTCTTTCTTATTATTATGCTATTGTAAAACTATTCACTAAAAAAACTATTCAAATCAAAACAAAAAAACAATGATTGACAGGTGTAAAGAACCAATCAATGCAACCAATACCTTTGCAAGCAGTGCAAAACTAAACAGGATTGCAGAAACACAATATAACAGTGCAAAACCTTATGAACTCAATGTTTCCCATGCAAGTGGCACTTGCTGCGCCATCACAACTTTTAATACAGACATATTGTCCAACTACTCTGATATCGGAAAATATACGTGTGAAAGATTAGAATAAGATCCAAGTCCATAAGCTTGGAAAGAATTTCCAGGAGCTTTTTTGCAGAAGGAAATCGTCCTCTTCAAAGTTCTAGGGAGTCAACCAGGTCCTCTTGTAGGAGACCACATTTGATGTTTACACATCCTTCATTCCAATTTCCCATATTCCCTCATAGTCAGGACTCTGTGCTCACTAATTCATCATCTTTCCCCGCGATAGCTGTTCTCTCTCATGTGTGGGTGGTGTCAATTGTCTGCGTAAATATTGGCAGACTGACTCACTCAACATCAGCATTTCAACTCTTTAAGTTTTTTCGAGTGGCAGTCAACATTTGACGATTGACACAGAGCTGAAGTCAATATTTGGCCATCTTCTGAAGGAGAACCAATTCCCTTTTCCCCCTGAATTCATTTGCTTTTATATATAGATATCAAATTTTGGTATCCGATTCTGGATTCCTCCAAAGATTAAGTGTCAAATTTAGAGTCCACTTTCTCTTAAAATCCCAATGGGAAATGTGCCAGACTGTAATGTATTTTCACGTTTTATTTCTCCCCGAGTACAACAACATCCAGGAAACAGTGGGAAAAGAATAATCTTTGACAGTGCAAATTCCCTTGCAAGGAGAGAGTCGCTGAAAGATTGCAAATTGTTAGTTATGACATTGATTACTATTGTTACCATGGTTATTATTATTGTAAACTATAGCACTCATCCAGAAAGGGAAGCAATTTCGGGAACTACAGTATGAATCCCATAACCAGAGGAAACAGGACTTTTGGTTTCACCTGAATGCATTCCACAACATATATCGTCTTGTAGGAATGTTCAAGATCATACACATGATTCCCCAGACGCTACTATAGAGTCAATCCAGGAGTCCTACCAAATTCCTAGGGAGGATGGTGGAAATCATTCATCCCAGCAGCGGAATTCGAATATACATCCAAAAAAAATTGATCCATTTATAGATCCACTGTGGATTTAATTTACTATATTTGGATCTGTGCCTTCAACCGGACTTCTACTATGTTGAACTATGGTCTTCTGTAAATGGATCAATTCCTTTTGGATGTATATTCGAATTCTGCTGCTGGGATGACTTAACCAGATTATACCTTCCAGTTTCGATTTTGACTGTCGCTTCTACATTTCCACTCCCTCTGGAGCTGCACCGTGATTGTTGTACCATCTCCCATATATTTATTACATTTTGAGTTGATTTACAGTGCTGGAATTATCTGCATTTGTTGACCAACTTGGATTACTCCCTCCCACCGGGATACCAGACATTTCGACCATAGTGCCACTCCCTCCGTGTGTGGGATGTTACCTGCATGTTTGTTATTGATAATTGATGTTTATGATAGGTTTATGAGCGACAGTCTTATGTGCTCTAAGATTATTTAACATTGTGTAAATAATCCGGTTTATATTCTTATATACATATGGAAGCCATATAAAGCCTTTATTTTTTGCTAATCAGTCTATAGTACAGGGCTGCCCAACTGGCGACCCAGGGGCCGTATACGGCCCCCCAGGCCCTTCCCTACGGCCCCCTAAGGTTTTTAATAAAATAAAAAAAATAATTAAATTAAAATATTTTTAAAAAATTACCCACTTCCGGGTTTCGGAGCAAGTATCGCGAGACTACGGAAGCCACACGGGATTTCGCTCTCAACGCGAAATCTCGCCTGCGTTGAGCGAAATCCGTGTGGCTTCCGTAGTCTCGCGATACTCCTGTTGCCGAAATCTCGGCTACTAACCCCCCAGCGGCCCACGCAGGCGTGATTTGTACCTTCCCAGCTGCTGCCTCGGTCGGTCATCGCCTCTGCTCGTGGTCCGGCTGCTCCTGGATCCCCGTTTGGGAAGGTAGGCTAACTTTTATGTTATTATTATGTAATTGTGTATTTGAATGCCCACCCTGCATTTAATGATAGTAAAATATTATATTTAACTGTATGGATGCCCCTTTTGAATGCCCACCCTGCATTTAATGTTAGTAAAATATTATATTTGACTGTATAGATGCCCCTTTTGAATTCCCAACCAGCATTTTATCTCAGTAAAAGATTATATTTGACTGTATGCATGCCTCTTATGTGTAGTAAGCCGGGGGCGGAGCCAGGGCAAGGATGGGGGCGGAGCCTGGGGCGGGGGCAGACCCTACGGCCCCCCAGGTCATCACTGACCAGAATTCAGGCCCCTGGGCCGGTAGAAGTTGAACAGCCCTGCTATAGTAGATGCTGTTGGTAGCACATTGCTTGCACTTTAAACATGATATACTAAATATATTAATGTGTTATTTTGGTCTATATTACCCATAATATTTTTGGATAGAGTGCATTTTCCCTCACCGCTTCAATGGCCAGCCTTCTCCTTCCTCTTCCTCCTCCTCCCGCTGCTGCTACTGCCAGGCGCCCCATCCCATAAGTGCCCAATGCAGCAGCGTCCATACTGCAGTCCTGCGATGGAACGCTCGGCCCCCACCGACACTCCCCGCAGCCAATCAGGGCGCCGGAGGCCATGCTAAATTCTGGCATGGCCTCGCCATTGGCTGGCCCATTGCAGGGGGGAGGGGGGGCACGGAGGGGCTCCTGCCTGATCCCACCCACGGGTCACGCCTCCCAGGCTCCCTCCTGGAGCCCCCTCCCCACCTCCGGGCCAAAAAGCAGGCCAGGTCCGGCTTCCCACACCAGGCAGGGGGAAGAGAGAGGAAGGGCGGGGGGTCCTCCCACAGTCACGGAATACCTGAGGATCGCTCACGGCACACTACTGTGCCGCGTCACACCGGTTGGGAAACACTGATCTAGATGACTGGATTAAGAATGGCCGGTGTTTGCCAAGTGACCTGGCGATAGCTTCAGCCTCACAAGCTCGGTCTGAGTTATTGTTCTGTCCTTTGAATTAACATCTTTGTCTGGCCCTGAGAGGCCAGGTCCTTTTGTTTTACCTTCCTGTGATACTGCGTTCATTGATGAAGCAGAGATTGGTTTTGGATCAGGATGTGACACAGCAGGGAGGCAGTGACAAAATCCCTGGTTCCTCACAGATAGAGTAATGCCCCTTATGTTGGGTGATCCAGTATGTCCATAGACCCTATTGTTCTGGATGGCCTGGCTATCAGCCCTCCGAGATCCAGGCAAATAGAGTCATTTACTTATTGTTCATGCAAATGGATCTGGTTGAGTCCTTTGTTAGGGGATTATCATCTCAGGAAGTTTGGAAACTCCAAGAGCCATGAGTTGCTGGTTCATGAAAAAGGTTGCTTTCTGTTGTGAATCAGCCTGTGATTGTGTTTCAGGACCATGATGCTTCTGATGTGGGAAATGATGGTTTGGTCAATGATTTTCATGATGCTTCTGATGTGGGAAATGATGGTTTGGTCAATGATTTTCAGCAGGCAGACAAAGACAGAGAGGCTTCAGTGCAAAGGGCATTTTCTCATGAGAATATTCCTGCTGAGCAGAGAGATGATGGGTTACTCCCTCTCTCTGTCTGTGAGCTCTCAAGATTTGGGTTTTGAAAACATTCTGACACCTGTTTTTTTAATTAGCAGCCAGATAACGAGTGGCAAAACAGGAGGTTGGAATTTTGCCAGGATAGACAGCAAACTCAAAGTTTACGGCGCTCTGAAAGACTTTGTCAGATAAGAGCCAAGAGTGGGGGAAACTAAACCAATTTTCGGGTTTTGGGGTATAAGGTTTGCCTCAAATGAAAAAACCTTTCAGATCAGGCATCGTTCGGAATCAAGTTTCATGTGCCTTGGTATTCTTGTTCAAGGGATCTTGTTCCTGTGGATTTATTTATTTATTTATTCGATTTTATACCGCCACTCCCAAAGGCTCGGGGCAGTTTACAAGGAAGAATAAACAATACAGAGTAAAACAGTGGATTAAAACTCGGCAATTGCCAAAAACCTGCCTGAAGAGGTGGGTTTTGCATGCTCTACGAAAAGAGCTCAGATCTCGAAGAGCTCGAGTCTCAGGCGGCAGGGAGTTCCATAGGATTGGACTGATGATAGAGAATGCCCTCCGCCGGGTTGCTGTTAAATGAGCAGATCTAACACTAGGAATAGCAAGAAGGTTCAAATCTTCTGACCGTAGTGACCTCAGAGGATTGTAAGGGAACAAGGCGATCCCTTAGATACACTGGCCCTAGACCATGTAAGGCCTTAAAAGTAAGAACTAATGCCTTGAAAGTGATCCGGAATTCAATAGGCAACCAGTGCAGGTCTCGCAGAATAGGTGTTGCATGACAACTCGCAGGCATCTCTGCGAGGAGCCGAGCTGCGGCGTTCTGCATTAGCTTGAGTCTCCGGGTCGCAGTCAAGGGAAGGCCAATGTAGAGAGCATTACAGTAGTCAAGTCTTGAGATGACCGTAGCCTGGAGCCTCATGGATATTGACTAACATTGCCTGGATTGTCTTTGCATCCTGTTGATTCCTGTCTGGTTTATTACTGCCTTGGAATGTTTTTAAATATCTTTTGGGGATACTGCTTTATGTTACTGCATTTTTACTGACTTTTTGGAACTTTCTTACTTTTCACAAGCCTCTATTTCTACTAGATATTTTATTTAGTTTCAATAAAAGGATTGGATTTTTCACTCGCCGTGTGGTGTGTTTTAAGTCAGAGGGCCTTTCCTGTTCTAGAGTGCAACACTTTCCTTCATATTTTCTTATATAGACATACATACATATAGGAAATGAAGAATGGGCCAAGGGAGCATACACAGAGTTCATAGGAAAAGGGGGGATCATGCAGGGTCTAGGCCACTGATTCTCAAACTGGGTGGTACCACCCCCTGGTGGGCGGTGAGGCGATCCAAGGGGGGCGGTGGGAGGCTCAGGGGAATTTGGGGGGCGGTGAATCCCTTTAAGGGGGCAATGAACAATTGGCCATTTAGGAGGGGTCGCAGGCCCTCTTCTTTGGCCCTGCCCCCTTCGCTTTGACCCCCACACGCAGTGCAGTGTGAAGGCTGCAGTGCAAAGGCCGTTGCGTCCTCCGGCTGAGCCTCCTCGCCATCGCAGAAGAAAGCGCAGCCTTCTCCGGCGGAGGCAATTCATTCCAAACCCCTCCAGTATTTTCCATTGGTCACGGGGGTTCTGTGTGCCAAGTTTGGCTCAATTCAATTGTTGGTGGAATTCAAAATGCTCTTTGATTGTAGGAAAACCATAAATCCCAGTAACTACAACTCCCAAATGAGAAGGGATATTTTCTCAAAACTCCATCAGTGTTCAAATTTGGGCATGTTGAGTATTCGTGCCAAGTTTGGTCCAGATCCATAGTTTGGGTTCTCATCGAAACAGGCCCAGGTTTCACACTGAGTGTATAAATACATTTAAAAACATATGAACTATATGTATTACTGTGTTAGAGTGGCATTTTGTGTCATTTTGGTTGGTGGTGTGCCCCAGGATTTTGTAAATGTAAAAAATGTGCCGCGGCTCAAAAAAGGTTGAAAAACACTGTTCTATTAACATCAATTTGTGGAGAAAAACCTTGCTCCAAAGAGAAAGATCAAAACTTTTGGCTGAAATCTGTCTGCTCCTTCCTTAACCTTCCTCCTTTTCCTCTTCTTCTTCTGCGAAAAGAGGTGGAAATTTTCCAGTGAGAAACAGACTCCAATCCTGGGCTTACTGTCATCCTCATTTGAATCTTTAATAAGCAAACAAACATTGTTGATTCAGACATTACATAGAAGCTCAACCAATAAATAATTCAAGGCTCGCTTTTTCTTTTTCTTTTTGAGCGCCTCCCTTTAAAAAAAAAAATCAATTGCGGGATGTTAAAAATATATCAGCATCACAAGCTAATTGATCTGCTAATACCTATTGTTTGCTTTCAGGCTTTGAACAAATGCACGGCAGATTGGTTCTGAAACTATGTTTGCCAAGGGAGTCAAAGCTGGAGTCAAAATAGACATGACTTCTTTCTCTCCCCTTCCTTTGAAAAACCAAGCAAACAGAATAGACACGAGCCGGATTCAAATAACTGGGCGGCAGATCTGGTGGATATAGAAAAAAAATCCCCTCCAAATATACAAATATAGTGTATATGCCATATGTAGTGTTACATTCCTTTTGGAGTTCAGAGTGGATTCAAACACTTCTTACAAAGGCACAAAACCCTTAACTATAAGAAAGCGAGACTTCAGCATTCAGCGAAATGTAAATTCCCATATTCGTGGAACAGCGGCAATAGCAATGAACAAACAACCTCAAGTGGAAACATACTATACCAGGGCTGTCCAACTGGCGGCCCGGGGGCCGTTTATGGCCCCCAGCCCCTTCCCTACAGCCCCCTAAGCTTTTTAATAATTTTTTTTAAAAAAAATTAAATTAAAATATTTTTTTAAATTACCCACTTCCGGGTTTCGGAGCAAGTATCGCGAGACTACGGAAGCCACCCGGGATTTCGCTCTCAACGCGAAATCTCGCCTGCGTTGAGAGCGAAATCCCGTGTGGCTTCCGTAGTCTCGCGATACTCCTGTTGCCGAAATCTCGGCTACTTAATCCCTGCGGCCCACGCAGACGGGATTTGTACCTTCCCGGCTGCTGCCTCGCTCGGTCGTCGCCTCTGCTCGTTGTCCGGCTGCTCCTGGATCCCGCGCGTTTGGGAAGGTAGGCTAACCTTTATGTTATTATTATGTAATTGTGTATGCCCCCTTGCATTTAATGTTAGTAAAATATTATATTTAATTGTATGGATGGCCCTTTGTATGCCCCCTGCATTTAATGTTAGTAAAATATTATATTTAATTGTATGCATGCCCCTTTTGAATGCCCACCCTGCATTTAATGCTAGTAAAATATTATATTTAATTGTATGCATGCCCCTTTTGAATGCCCCCTGCATTTAATGTTAGTAAAATATTATATTTAATTGTATGGATGGCCCTTTCGAATGCCCCCCCTGCATTTAATGTTAGTAAAATATTATATTAAATTGTATGCATGCCCCTTTTGAATGCCCCCCCTGCATTTAATGTTAGTAAAATATTATATTTAATTGTATGCATGCCCCTTTTGAATGCCCCCCTGCATTTAATGTTAGTAAAATATTATATTTAATTGTATGGATGGCCCTTTGAATGCCCCCCTGCATTTAATGTTAGTAAAATATTATATTAAATTGTATGCATGCCCCTTTTGAATGCCCCCTGCATTTAATGTTAGTAAAATATTATATTTAATTGTATGGATGGCCCTTTGAATGCCCCCTGCATTTAATGTTACTAAAATATTATATTTAATTGTATGGATGGCCCTTTGAATGCCCCCCTGCATTTAATGTTAGTAAAATATTATATTTAATTGTATGGATGGCCCTTTTGAATGCCCCCCTGCATTTAATGTTAGTAAAATATTATATTTAATTGTATGCATGCCCCTTTTGAATGCCCCCCTGCATTTAATGTTAGTAAAATATTATATTTAATTGTATGGATGCCCCTTTTGAATGCCCCCTGCATTTAATGTTAGTAAAATATTATATTTAATTGTATGCATGCCCCTTTTGAATGCCCCCTGCATTTAATGTTAGTAAAATATTATATTTAATTGTATGCATGCCCCTTTTGAATGCCCCCCTGCATTTAATGTTAGTAAAATATTATATTTAATTGTATGGATGGCCCTTTTGAATGCCCCCCCTGCATTTAATGCTAGTAAAATATTATATTTAATTGTATGCATGCCCCTTTTGAATGCCCCCTGCATTTAATGTTAGTAAAATATTATATTTAATTGTATGGATGGCCCTTTTGAATGCCCACCCTGCATTTAATGTTAGTAAAATATTATATTTAATTGTATGCATGCCCCTTTTGAATGCCCCCCTGCATTTAATGTTAGTAAAATATTATATTTAATTGTATGCATGCCCCTTTTGAATGCCCACCCTGCATTTAATGCTAGTAAAATATTATATTTAATTGTATGCATGCCCCTTTTGAATGCCCACCCTGCATTTAATGTTAGTAAAATATTATATTTAATTGTATGCATGCCCTTTTGAATGCCCCCCTGCATTTAATGTTAGTAAAATATTATATTTAATTGTATGCATGCCCCTTTTGAATGCCCCCTGCATTTAATGCTAGTAAAATATTATATTTAATTGTATGCATGCCCCTTTGAATGCCCCCTGCATTTAATGTTAGTAAAATATTATATTTAATTGTATGGATGGCCCTTTTGAATGCCCCTGCATTTAATGTTAGTAAAATATTATATTTAATTGTATGCATGCCCCTTTTGAATGCCCACCCTGCATTTAATGTTAGTAAAATATTATATTTAATTGTATGCATGCCCCTTTTGAATGCCCACCCTGCATTTAATGCTAGTAAAATATTATATTTAATTGTATGCATGCCCTTTTTGAATGCCCCCTGCATTTAATGTTAGTAAAATATTATATTTAATTGTATGCATGCCCCTTTTGAATGCCCCCTGCATTTAATGCTAGTAAAATATTATATTTAATTGTATGCATGCCCCTTTTGAATGCCCCCCTGCATTTAATGTTAGTAAAATATTATATTTAATTGTATGGATGGCCCTTTTGAATGCCCCCCTGCATTTAATGTTAGTAAAATATTATATTTAATTGTATGCATGCCCCTTTTGAATGCCCACCCTGCATTTAATGCTAGTAAAATATTATATTTAATTGTATGCATGCCCCTTTTGAATGCCCCCCTGCATTTAATGTTAGTAAAATATTATATTTAATTGTATGGATGGCCCTTTTGAATGCCCCCTGCATTTAATGTTAGTAAAATATTATATTTAATTGTATGCATGCCCCTTTGAATGCCCCCTGCATTTAATGTTAGTAAAATATTATATTTAATTGTATGCATGCCCCTTTTGAATGCCCCCCTGCATTTAATGTTAGTAAAATATTATATTTATTTTATAATTAATAATGCAACTAGGAATTGTAAGTAAATTGGAGCTGGGGGAGGGGCGGGGGCAGAGCTGGGGCGGAGCCGGGGGCGGGGGCAGACCCTACGGCCCCCCAGGTCATCAGTGACCGGAATTCAGGCGCCTGGACCGGTAGAAGTTGGACAGCCCTGTACTATACAGCAGTGTTTCCCAGCCAGTGTGCAGTGAGCGATCATCAGGTGTGCCGTGGGAAATTGGAACCTCCAATACCCTTTCTTCCCCCTCCTGCCGAACACTTTTCCTTCTCCACTCGGGCTCCCTTCTTCCCAGCCTCGCTCTGCTCGCTTTGCTCACGCTGCCGCCATTTTGATCTGAGGGGGCAGCGTAAGTGTGTTCAGGAGGGGAGGGGAGAGGGAGGAAGATGTGGGGTGAGTCTGCGCAGTAGCGCCTGCACGGGTCACGTCTTCCTCCCTCCCCCTTCCCCTCCTGAAGAAGGGAGCCTGAGTGGAGAAGAAAAAGTGTTTGGCAGGAGGGGGAAGAAAGGGTGCGAAGGGGAAGGGGGAGGAAGAGGCCTCTGCCGAAAGCTGGCATGGGCAAACTTGGACCTTCCAGGTGTTTTGGACTCCAACTCCCACCATTCCTAGCAGCCTCAGGCCCTTTTCCCTTTTCCCCCTCAGCCACTTAAGCAGGAAAGGGCCTCAGGCTGTTAGGAATGGTGGGAGTTGAAGTCCAAAGCACCCAGAGGGCCGAAATTTTCCCATGCCTGTTTTAGGGACCTTAAAGTGGTGAGCCTCCTTCCAACATTGTGATTCTGGATAGAAAACAAACAACAACATAACATAACATTGTTTGAGTCCAGAGTGCTCTCTGGGTGTAGGTGAACTACAACTTCCAAACTCAAGGGAAATTCTCAAGCAAACCCTTTCAGTACTTTCTGTTGGTAATGAGAGTTCAATATGCCAAGTTTGGTTCAATTCCATTGTTGCAAGAGTTCAGGATGCTCTTTGATTGTGTGTTAACTATACATCCCAGAAATTGTAACTCCCAAATGTCAAGGTCTATTTTGCCCAAACTCCATCTGTGTTCACATTTGGGCATATTGAGTATTCATGCCAAGTTTGGTCCTGATCCAACATTGTTTCAGTCCACAGTGCTCTCTGGATATCGATGGACTACAACTCCAAAACTCAAGGTTAATGCCCACCAAACCCTTCCAGTATTTTCTATTGGTCTATTTTGACATTGCTCCCATTTTCAACCACATAGCTGTGTGAGATCAGCTTCTCTAGCTTGGCTGCGATAAAAACTAAACACAGAGAGAGACTGGCAGCTGTTGAGCAAGAGCTTCGTGTGTGTCTTTCTGCCATTCCTGCCAGGATATCTATGTTGTGTTCATCGAAACAGGCCCACGTTTCACACTGAGAGTATAAATACGTTTAAAACATATTAACTATATGTATTACTGTGTTAGAGTGTTGTTTTGTGTCATTTTGGTTGGTGGTGTGCCCCAGGATTTTGTAAATGTAAAAAATGTGCCGCGGCTCAAAAAAGGTTGAAAAACACTGCTATACAGAAGGCCTGGGCAAACTTGGGCCCTCCGTGTGTTTTGGACTTCAACTCTCACAATTCCTAACAGCGGTGATGAAGTCCAAAACACCTGGAGGGCCCAAGTTTGCCCAGGCCTGCTATACAGTCACACTGGAGGAACTAGGAAATTCCTAGAGATACCATCCTGGTGCAGTTTGGAGGAGGATGGACCACGGATGATGGGACCTTCACTCATTTCCCGAGACTGCTGTGACCCTCATCCAATGACTGATCAAGATCAAACTTGACACACAGAGCCCCCATGACCCACTCTACATATATATTGTCATGTTGATTATTGCACTTTTATGAATGCCTGGCATCAGATTATGCCAATCTGTAACCCGCCTTGAGTCGCCATATAGCTGAGAAAGGCAGGCTGTAAATATCGCAAATAAATAAATAAATATTTTGTCAGGCGCAGATAAATGACATCACAAGCTATAGTGCCGCAGATAATGGAGATCGTGCTGTAGAGGCAATTGTGCATTTGTTACAGCTAAGCCAGATTCTGTAGTCTTACACATACAGTTCGAGTTTCCCTGATGTTCAGTAAGGCATTGTTGAACACGAGCCAACAGTGTGATGAAGCCTATGGGATTTTGGGCTCCATCAAAAGGAGCATAATGTCTAGATCAGTGTTTCTAAACCTGGGGGTCGGGACTCCTGGGGGGAGTCATGAGCGGGTGTCAATTGGGTCAGGTAAGACCATCAGAAAACACCGGATTTCCTATGGGTCATGGGGGTTCTGTGGGAAGTTTGGCCCAATTCTATCGGTGAGGTTTCAGAATGCTCTTTGACTGTAGTTGAACTATAAATCCCAGCAACTGCATCTCCCAAATGACAAGGCCTATTTTCCCCAAACTCCACCAGTGTTCTTATTTGGGCATATTGAGTATTCGTGCCAAGTTTGGTCCAGACAAACCAACACTGGGTCCATCATTGTTTGAGTCCATAATGCTCTCTGGATGTAGGTGAACTACAACTCCCAAACTCAAGGTCAATGCCCACCAAACCCTTCTAGTATTTTCTGTTGATCATGGGAGTTTTGTGTGCCAGGTTAAGTTCAATTCCATCGTTGGTGGAGTTCAGAGAGTTCTTTAATTGTAGGTGAACTATAAATCCCAGCAACTACAACTCCCAAATGATAAAATCACCCCCTCCAACCCCAGCACTATTCAAATCTGGGTGTATTGGAAATGTATGTCAAATTTGGTCCAGTGAATGAAAATACATCCTACATTTCAGATATTTACATTACGATGCATAACAGTAGCAAAACTACAGTTATGAAGTTGCAACAAAAATAATGTTATGGTTGCGAGTCACCACAACATTATGAACTGTATTAAGGGGTTGTGGCATTAGGAAGGCCTAGATCGAGCTTTGATCCAACCTCTTTACCTGGAATAACTGTTTTGCTTCATGGTTTCAAGTTCCTGGCTTTATGGATTTCTATGTACTAATGGACCTGGTTACTTTTTAAAGTTTATAGATTATCTTGGATTGTGAACTTTTACTGTTTTACTATTTTTTACTGCTTTGCCTACATATATTCTACAATAAACTGTTGATTTTACCAAGCTGCTGTGGTGTTTCAAGTCAGAGGTGTTCCTGCTCTGGAGTACGACAGTCCTGATCCCAAATGAGGACCCCATAACTCAATGTTGAGGTCACAGGGGGGAAAAAACTGAATGCCACCTAATGGTTTTAGACATTTTCATGAATCTGTTGTGCATTGTTTACAATGGACTCTGCATGTGACGGCGCTGCAAGCGTCCCTGCATAAAGGATCTTGAGTTTGTAAGGTTTTTGTACTGTTGTATTTTGTTTTTGCAAGCCTGCTCAGTTTTGCAAAGGTGAGGTTGCATTGATTGGTCGTTAATACCTGTCAATCATTGTTTACAGAGCCCAGTTAAGTTTGTTCCACCCCCTTTCCCAGGGATTTTGGGAATCTCGCCATTTGTATTACAGAGCTTCCCAGCATTTCTCCGAAGAGGATGTGAATTAAGGTTTGCCAGGCCAGCCCTTGGTCAAGCTATCTTCTAACACAGACAGACTGAGTTCCTTGGGACTCATACAGCATGGGGGTATTCTTGTACAAGATGCAACACACGAAAACAAGTCACTAATGCAACAAATCAATCATAAGCTAAATGTCAAACCCATGTGGACGTGGTGGATAATATAACAAATCCTATGTAATACAGGGAATCCCTATGGGTTCCCCATGCCACTGGGTCAGGCCCCAGCAGGCGCAGGAGTACCCTGGCCACCTAAAAGGGTATAGCCCCGTGGAGCGGGAGCCAAAAATGATAATCAATATAACAGGCCGTGGCCCCGCAAACCCAGCATGGAAAATAGCATACAAGTCCCAGTACCGCCCTGTGGCTCCAAATAGCGATGCACTGCGATGAAAATCGGCTGGAGATCAAAGGCGGCTGCGCGGCTAGGCGAAGGCCAGCCGCGTCGTTGCCCAACCGCTCCGGAAGCGCATAGCCTGTCCTGATGATGGGGGAGGTCCTGGCGAATGGGCGCCCAGGAGATGACGTCCTGTGTACAGTGCGGCCTGTAGTGATGCCATGGGCAGGCTCCCAGGTGGGAATGAGTAGCGCTGGCTGAAGGGGATCCCTAGGGTGGAGCCAAGGCCGCGTCAGAGCGGCCTGTCCTGATGACGAATGGGGTCCTAGCGAGTCAGCGCCGGGAGATGACGTGCCTGTTCAGATGCGGCCCGTGGTGATGACGTAAACGGGGCTCCCAAGTGGGAAAAAGTGGCGCCGGCTGAGGGAAATCCCGGAGGCGGAGCCAAGGCTGCGTCAGAGCGGCGGTCACCGCATGGAGGTGGGGAAATCCCCGGAGGTGCAGGGAGGCAACAGCGGGACTCCTCGTGTGTAAAAATGAAAATAATAAAGATCAAGGGTTGCAGTAATATCCAACATCAATGTAGGGCTGCGGTTCCCGCCCCCGTCCGATGCAATGATCCGACACAGGTGGCCGGAGGGGTGCCCCGCACGTCCTGGGGTCCGCCCGGGAAGCAATGGGCGAGGCCCAATTGTATCAAATGATGTCCAAGTCCACACAGATGTACACAAATGCCAAATAGTGTTTATTCAGGGCCACAGCTAAATAGCTGTGCAGTCCCAACAGTAGATATATACTGAGTGCGCTCCAATGCACAAACGCCAGTGGTATTCCAATGCAAGTCCTGCTGCGGGGCTGGCCACTCCCGCAGCTGTCCCAACAACGCCAACTCATACAGCATGCTCAGCATATCAGAAGGCTGAGTGACGCTGAGGAGCCCCAAGCACCTTCAAACCAGTTAGTTGGCATCCAGAGGAAGGTTTCTGCCTTCAACATAGGCCATCTAACTGGGACTAAGAGGCCACAGAGGAGGAGAAGACTTGGAGAGCCACCCGGCTACAGCTTCCTGGACTAAAGCTACTGAAAGACTGTTAAGTAATATCTTTCTTTTATTCTTTAGAAGAACCAAGCAAAGTGCCTGAGTGACGATAACACATGAACAATATGTTATGAACAATAAAGCCTGTTTGAGTCATTTATAGCAGTGTTTCCCAACCGCTGTGACGCGGCACAGTAGTGTGCCGTGACGGACCTCCTGCTGTGCTGCGGGAAAAGCTCTCTGCCCCCCTTCCTTCCCCCCTCCTCCTGCCGAACTCCTGCTGCTTGGGGGAGAAGGAGGAAGGGCCGGGTGGCAGCGAAGAAAAAGAAGAAGAGGCCGGGGCACCGCCTCCTTTGGCCGTTTCCCCAGCCAGCCTCCAATCCGCCATGACTCCCGCCCCTCGCTCGCTGAAGCCGTGTGGAGGAGGAGCCCCGCCCACTGAAGCCCGCCCACTGCTCATGCTCCTCCGCGCGGCTTCAGTCATGGCGGAGAGCGGTGCCGGGGACAGGGGCCATGACTCCCGCCCCTCGCTCGCACTGCCCCTTCAAGGCTGGAGGAGCTGTGGGAGAGCTGAAGCCGGGAGGAGGGGGCAGGGCATGGCACGGCCTGGCTCCTCCCTCTCTCCCGGCTTTGGCACTCCCAGCAGCTGCTCCCAGCAGGCCACCATCCTCCAGCCGTTCTTTACTGTGTTAGAGTGTCATTTTGTGTCATTTTGGTTGGTGGTGTGCCCCCGATTTTTTTAATGTTAAACGTATGCCACGGCTCAAAAAAGGTTGGGAAACACTGATTTAGAGTTTCCAGCTTGGTCCTTGGGAGCCTTAAACCTCAAAAGGAAGGCAAGAAGCAATCCCCCGGTGTAGAGACCACGTCCTTGCAGATGACATTTCAGCTGTACTTTATAATAAGGGAACCAGCCTGTTAGGGAAGCCTTGCGAATTCCGATTGTTTAAAAATCAGTAAATGTTTGTTTTTCATACCTGTTTTATATATCTACTAGCTGTACCCGGCACGCGTTGCTGTGCTCTATTTAGGAGATGCGAGAAAGTCTGAGTATGTAAGGGTTGGAATTGATGTTAGTTATGGTCTTGGTGGGGTCATGGCTGTGTTGTTGTAGGTTGTTCTGGTGGGTGGGATATTGAAGTGCTGTGGAGTTGTTGGTGTGTGGTGTTGCTGGCGTTCTGCAGAGCTTGTGGATATACAATGTTTTTTGTCTTTCCGTCTGCTGTGTTGATGTAGAGGTTGATGCTTGTGTGGGTGGGGTACTTTGGAAGTGAGTGGAGGTACTTGAAATCCCATCATCCATGGTGTGCCCTCCTCTAAACTGCAGTTGGATGGAGTGTGGGTCATGGGGGCACTGTGTGCCAAGTTGGGTCTTTATCGATTTTGGTTCTGGGCCACAGTGGTCTGTGGGGAATGAAGGGTTTGAAGGTACTACAAATCCCATCATCCATGGTCCACCCTCCTCCAAACTGCAGTAGAATGTAGTGTGGGTCATAGGGGCTCTGTGTGCCAAGGTAGGTTACTGTAAATTCAGGCCATACCCAATGTCCCATGAGCTGAGGCCTAGTCAGGAAAATCAAGTTAATGAAGCCTTACTGTCAATTCAGGCCATACACAATGTCCCATGAGCTGAGGCCGTCAATTTTGGGCATGGTTTGTGATTTGTAGGGGTTTAAATTTTCTGTGGGAAGTGAATTGGGTGTTTGTGTTGGCGACTGCCTCAGGCCTTTGCCTTATCCTCCTCTGGCAGTTTATTATGGGTGGAATGTTCATGTTGGCTGGCCAATAGAGGCGTTATGCAAATACTCCCTCACTGGCAACCAATCATGTTGTCAGAATGTAGAGGCCAGGAGATTCGTTGGCGGCCGTGGAGGATGCTGGGAAATGTAGGGTTTTTTTGTATTGTTGTTTTGGGAGCCTTCTAGGTTTTGGGGGGGAAAGTTTCTTTGCTAAAAACCTATCTTGCCTGAGGCCTATTTATGTTGCCAAGTTTGGTGTCTCTGCCTTGTAAGGTTTCTCTGCCTAGGACGGTCGTTCCATGATGGGACCTTCTTTATATAATAGATGTACCCAGGGCCATGTAAAAATATCTCGTGCCAAAAAGGTTCTTGAGTGGAAATATTTTAAGAAGCCCTGCTCTCGATAGCTACAAAATCCAAGTCCCAGAGAAGCCGGCAAAGATTGATTACAGATGGAATCTCTCAAATTGGTTCAGCAAGATGATAGGCAATATGCGGCAGCAGAGCATGGGAATGTTGGTGCCAAATTCACCAAGCCTCTCCCATCCCGCCCGTCTCATCTAGTAAATACCTGTTTAGTGTCGGTCTGTTGGTTTGTTCTTAATAACTGGGGCATCTGCTTCACGCTCTACGACTCACAGTCAGCTTTTGCAAAGCTACCATATGCCGGCACAGATGAGCAGAGGAGGAAAACAACAACAACTGCCTCTTAAGTCAGATGAAGAGCGCTTGGTAAATATTTAGCGACTGATTTACAGGTCAGCGGGCGAGGCTGACAAGAGGAACACACAAAACAGGTGCTTCCTTCCCCTGGCTCATAATGAAGGCTTGGGACGTGCCAAGAAAAGATATGACTGAAAGGAGGTTTCTGCGCAGTGTGCTCCATTTCAACATGGAATCTAGCACCGAAATGTTCCTACAACGAAAGCGCCATGTACACCAAGAGTGGGCAAAGTTGAACCGTATAGATTTCAAGGGGGGCTGCTTTTCCTGAATAAAGATAATTTTCCAGGATCAGATATGCATTGTGAGGCCTCTTTGCATTGTGTCTGGCACCCCATAACGTCTATTCTGGAATTCTTGGATACCCCTAGAGTCCATTACAGGCAGTCCCCAAGCTACAAACAAGATAAGTTCTGTAGGTTTGTTCTTATATTGAATTTCTTTGTAAGTTGGAACAGGTACATTTTTAAGTGTACCCAGCTATCTATCTATCTATCTATCTATCTATCTATCTATCTATCTATCTATCTATCTATCTATCTAGCTTTAGATAGCATAGGGAAGGTTTAACACTGCTGTGGTATTTCCTTTGCTGTCTGCGCCCCTCTTCCGTAGATTTCAGCTCACTTTCTATCCCTGTGATGATTGGATCTTGAAAAATGGTGCTTGTTGTGGAATTTATTATTTATTTATTTGCAGTATTTCTATTCCGCCCTTCTCACCCCGCAGGAGATTTTTTTGCTGGAGATTTTTTTATGGCCTCGTAAATATTTATTAAATTAGCCTCCCCACACAGTGGTACCTAAATTTCCTACTTGACAGATGCAACTGTCTTTCAGGTTGCAAAGGTCGACAACAAGCTACACAATTGACCAAAAGCTCACTTCGACCCGGGCTAGCTTTGAATTCATGACCTTTTGGTCAGTAGTGATCTTTAATGCAGCTGACACCCAGCCAGCTGCGCCATGGTCCCGGTGCTTGGAAACAAGGATTGGTGATAAATCTTCAGTTGAGACACCTTTTCTCCACTTCTTCTAGGAGTAGGTTTCCCTTCCGAGGGGTAGATTTCTCTCACTTCCTGTTGTTACACTCTCGTTCTTAACTATAAGTTGTTTGTAAGTCGAATGTGTGTAACTCGGGGAATTCTCTTTAAGCCAGTTTGCTGTCATTAAAGCAGTGATTCCAACCATTTTTTAAACCAGGGACCACTTGACCAGGAACCAATTTGACCAGGGACCACTTTGACCAGGGACCACTTTGACCAGGGACCACTTTGACCAGGGACCACCTTGACCAGGGACCACCTTGACCAGGGACCACCTTGACCAGGGACCACTTGACCAGGGACCACTTTGACCAGGGACCACTTTGACCAGGGACCACTTGGACCAGGGACCACTTGGACCAGGGACCACTTGGACCAGGAACCACTTGGACCAGGAACCACTTTGACCAGGGAGCAGCTGCTGGGAGCAGCTGCTGGGGGAGGGGGAGGAGTCAGGCCAGGTCTTGCCCCGCCCCCTCCCCCCCCAGCTTCAGCTCTCCCACAGCTTCTCCAGCCTTGTAGGGGGCAATGCCAAGCCAGCGGTGGCAGAGCCAGCACAATGCTAGCTTGGCACTGTCCCCTCAAGGCTGGAGAAGCTGTGAGAGAGCTGAAGCCGGGGGGAGGGGGCAGAGCCAGGGTGCACCATGCCCCGCCCCCTCCCCACCCCCTCCCCCTCCTCCCCTGGCTTCAGTTCTCCCACAGCTTCTCCAGCCTTGTGGGAGGCAATGCCAAGCCAGTGGTGGCAGAGCCAACACAATGCTGGCTTGGCACTGTCCCCTCAAGGCTGGAGAAGCTGTGGGAGAGCTGAAGCCGCGCGGAGGAGAAGGAGCATGAGCGGTGTACGGGCTTCAGTGGGCGGGGCTCCTCCTCTGCACGGCTTCAGCGAGCGAGGGGCGAGAGTCATGGCTGGAGTCATGGCGGATTGGAGGCTGGCTGGGGAAACAGCTGAAGGAGGCGGCGCCCCAGCCACTTCTTCTTTTTCTTCTTTGCCACCCGGCCCTTCCTCCTCCTCCCCTAACCACCAGGAGTTCGGCAGGAGGAGGGGGGAAGGAAGGGGGTAGAGAGCTTTTCTCGCGGCACAGCACGAGGTCCGTCACGGCACACTACTGTGCTGCATCACAGCGGTTGGGAAACACTGCCATAGACACACAACATATATAGACAGACAGTCAGAGGCTATTTAACTTTTTCTGGCCACTAGGGGAGCTGTCGCTTCACCGTCCATCTGCAACATTGATGAAGTACTTTCCGCATTCCCCACATGCTTTTTGCTGGATATTTTTTTATGGCCTCGTAAATTTGTTAAGTTAGCCTCCCCACACATAGGTGGTACCTAAATTTCCTACTTGACAGATACAACTGTCTTTCGGGTTGCAAAGGTCGACAACAACCTACACAAAATTGGCCGGAACCTCACTCCGACCCGGGATGGCTTCGAACTGACTTTGAACTCATGAACTTTCGGTCAGTAGTGATCTTAATGCAGCTGACACCCAGCCAGCTGCACCACAGTCCCGGTTTTGGACTTCAACTCACATAATGCGGCACTAGGCCACGCCCAGTGCCGCACCTTACGGGGCCGTGCTCTGTGGGGCTGGGCCAACCTACAATGGATTATTTGATTACTGAATATCAGCGACTACTTCTCTGCTTAAAAAACTTTGGTGACCTTTTAAGGAGATTGAGTATGCTCCAACCCCAGGAATTGAAGTCTGATCCTAGAGACTCCACTCCAAATCCCCCCCAGCAGGAGTCCCGAGACCTATACTGGGACCAATCCTGGGATTTTCCAACTAAGTGGCTCACTGAAGAGGGGCCAGGAGATCCAGACTCGGGTGAACTTCTTACAATTTCCATGGACGGGGTCGCCAGGAAGACGGCAGAGGAGGAGGATGCCAGGAAAGGACCGGTCCTAGAGGCTAGGGTGGAAAGACCCTCGGCCTTGGCAGTGGATCCTTCCCCGACCATCCCTGACTCTGGCTGGGGTACCAAAATAGGAACTTGATGTCCATGGCCGACCGAACATGCTGCTGACCGACCCGGCTGCCTTGTGCCACCGGACCGGCGGTCGAGAGACCAGACATGCCTGGATGTTACTGGCACTCTGGCTTGGGCCCCATGGCCCCGTCTCTGACGTCGTATCAGCCTGGTGTTGAATCGGGAACATAAAGGACGGCTTAAGATGGCGGACGACCTTGACGCCGCCGAGAGGTGGAGTTCTTCCTCCCCCCCCCCCCAGTCCCAGGCCAGAAGAGGCAACTGCGCAGGCGCCAGAGGAGGCGCCAGAAGAGGAAGCCAATGGAACTTCTGACTTCCGGTCCGTCAGCTGAGCATCTGGAGGCAACAGTCCTCCAGGAAGCATGCATTCCTAGGATGATGGTCTTCTTTCCGGCTCACCGAGTTCACCGAGCCATCTGTTCTAATCCTGGGGTGACCATTGAAGTCGGATCAAGTCCGGACTTCACTTTGAGGAAGAGTAAGAACAAGAAATATAGATCCAGGACTTTTTGGGGACTGGGGTTTGGGAGCTGGGTTAGATCCAGCTCCCATAGCCTTATGGCTGGGGGTAAGAAGACCCAGGCCGCCAAGGTTTCCCCTAGTCTACGACCGAACCCTCCTTGAACCCTGCAACCATGGTCCAGCTTGGAGTAGCTAGGAATGACACAATGTGTTTGTTGTAGTTAATACAAGTCTTGTCTTGTATTTTTATAACTGTTATACGGTATTTGCTTGTTCATGTTTTACTTCTATTTTGTTGTAAACCGCTCCGAGCCCTCAGGGAGTGGCAGTCTAGAAATTTGAAGTAATAAATAAATAAATAATTTCTGGCAGCCTACCAGCTGTTAGGAATTGTGGGAGTTAAAGTCCAAAACACCTGGAGGGCTGAAGTTTGCCCATGCCTGGGCTAGATGGACCAAAGGTCTGAGTCAGGACAAGGCAACTCTCTACAGCAGTCTTTCTCAACCAGTGTGCCGTGGCACACTAGTGTGCCGTGACGGACCTCCTGCTGTGCCGCGGGGAAAGCTCTCTGCCCCCCTTCCTCCCCCCCTTCCTCCCCCCCTCCTGCCGAACTCCTGCTGCTTGGGGGAGGAGGAAGGGCCGGGCAGTGGCGAAAAAAAAGAAGAAGGGGCCGGGGTGCCGCCTCCTTCGGCCATTTCCCCAGCCAGCCTCCAATCCGCCATGACTCCCACCATGACTCTCGCCCAGGCATATAGCCAGGGGGGGGCTAAGGGGGCTTCAGCCCCCCCCCCCGAAATTCTCAGGGTGGTCCGCGAAAAGGCCTTACTGGTACATTATTTAAACTGTTATGTTTATTCATATCATGATCTGATCACCATGCTCATTATATCCCACATTAATGGGATTATTGGGATAACAATACAAAAGGTTTGCTAGGGTAAACCCTCTTCCACCCAGTCTCAGCCCCCCCGAGCCAAACTCACCCCGAATCAAAATCCTGGCTACGGCCCTGCTCTCGCCCCTCGCTCGCTGAAGCCGCGTGGAGGAGGAGCCCCGCCCAATGAAGCCCGTCCACCGCTCATGCTCCTCCTCTGTAGGAAAGCTGAAGCTGGGGGGAGGGGCATGGCGCGGCCTGGCTCTGCCCCCTCCCCCGGCTTCGGCACTCCCAGCAGCTGCTCCAGCCTTGAGGGGACACTGCCAAGCCAGCATTGTGCTGGCTCTGGCACCGCTGGCTTGGCACTGCCCCTTTAAGGCTGGAGCAGCTGCTGGGAGAGGTGAAGCTGGGGGTAGGGGGCGGGGCATGGCACAGCCTGGCTCCGCCCCCTCCCCAGCTTTGGCACTCCCAGCAGCTGCTCCCAGCAGGCCACCATCCCCCAGCCGTCCTTTACTGTGTTAGAGTGTCATTTTGTGTCATTTTGGTTGGTGGTGTGCCCCCGGATTTTTTTAATGTTAAAAGTGTGCCGCGGCTCAAAAAAGGTTGGGAAACACTGCTCTACGGCACTTCATTTAGCTTGACAAGCTTCAAGCGAGTAGAGAGATTTAGCAGACTAACAGGAGAGAGGAGAATGCCTTTATACCTTCAGTCATAACCAATGCAAAAAGCAATCTGTGTGAAAAGGCAGGCACGCCAAGCGGAGCAAGCATTGACTTGCAACTGTACAAGTCCAGCGGAAAGAGGTCCGTCCCAGAGATCATCACATCAGACAGAAAGGTCGACGCCAGAGGCAGAGTCTGACTTGACAAAGGTTCACCAAAGCCTAGAAACAAAGGCGTGCTTTCCCTCTGCCACTTGAAGGTCACATGCATTAACAGTGGAAGGACCTGAATTATTCCTTTTGGGGGGGTTTTTTTTTAAAAGGGGGGGGGTTTTTTTTTTTTAAAATTTTTTTTTTTGGGGGGGTTTTTTTTTTGGGGGGGGGGGGGAAAAGGGGGGGGGGGGGGGGGGGGGAAACCCCCCCCAAGGGGCTTTTCCCCCCCGGGGGGGTTTGGGCTTTAAATTTTAAAGGGGGGGAAAAGGGGTTTTCCCCTTTTTTTTTTTTTAAAAATTTTTTTTTTTTTTTTTTCCCCCCCAAAAAAGGTTTTTGGTTTGGGTTTGGGGGGGGGGGGGGGGTTTTTTTTTTCCCAATTTCCCCCCTTTTTTTTTTCCCCGCCCAAAACCCCCCCCCTTTAAAAAGGGGGGGGAAAAAACCCCCCCCAAATTTTACCCCCTTTTTTTAAAAAGGGGAAAAAAAAAAAAAAACCCCCCTTTTAACAAGGGGCCCCCGGGGAAAAAAGGGGGGAAAAAAAAAAAATTTTTTTCCCCCAAAAAAAACCCCGGCCCCTTTAAAAAAAAAAGGGAAAAAAAACCCCCCCCCGGCCCCTTTAAAAGGGGTTTTTTTCCCGGGGGGGAAAACCCCCCCTTTTTTAAAAAACCCCCCCTTTGGGGAAAAGGGGGAAAAACCCCCCAAAAAAAAAATTTTTTTTTTTGGGGAAAAAAAAAAAACCCTTTTTAAAAAAGGGCCAAAAAAAAAAACCCCCCCCCAAAAAAATTTTTTTTTAAAAAAACCCCCCCAAAAAATTAAAAAGGGGGGGCCCCCAAAAAACCCCCCCAAAAAAACCCCCCCAAAAAAGGGGGTTTTTTTGGGGGGGTTTTTTTAAAAAAAGGGGTTTTTCCCCAAAAAAAAATTTTTTTTTTAAAAAAAAGGGTTTTTTCCCAAAAAAAAAAAAATTTTTTTTTTTTTTAAAAAAAAAAAAAAACCCCTTTCCCCAAAAAAAGGGGGGGGGGTTTTTTTTTTTTCCCCCTTTTTTTTAAAAGGGGGGTTTTTTTTTAAAAAAACCCCCCCCCCCCGGGGGGAAAAAAAACCCCCCCCCAAACCCGGGGGGGGGGGGGGTTTGGGGCCCCTTTTTTTTTTTGGGGAAAATTTTAAAAAACCCCCCCCCCTTAAAAAATTTTTTTTTGGGGGGAAAAAAAGGGGGGGGGGGTTTTTTTTTTCCCCCCCCCCCCGTTTCCCCCCCCCCCCCAAAAAATGGGGGGGGGGGGAAAAAAAAATTTTGGAACCCCCCTTTTTTTTTAAAAAAAAATTTTTTAAAAAAACCCCAAAAAATTTTCCCCCCACCCTTTTTTAAAAAATTTTTTTAAATTTTTTTAAAAAAAATTTTCCCCCTGAGGGGAAAAAACCCCAGAATCGGCCTTTTAAAAAAAAGGTTTCTTACTGAAAAAAGCCAGCAACCAAATCAGGCCTCTGTTCAAAAACAGGTTTTTTTCCACGAGGGGGAAAAAGCCCCAGAACCCCAGGCCCTAATTTAAAAACAGGATTTCTTCCACTGGGGAAAAAGCCACCCCCAAAAAATCGGCCCTGGAGGGTGGGCCATGGATGATGGGACTTGAAGTGCCTCTACTCACTTCCCAAGTCCGCTGCAACCCTCATCCAATCACTGATCGAGACCAAACTTGGCATACATAACCCCCATGACTGCCTTCACGTCCTGGTGAGGTTTGGGGGAGGACTGACAATGGATGATGGGATTTGTAGTACTTTTACACCCCTCTGTTCCCACAGACCACTGTGGCCCCCAAAAAACACCGAGAAAGTCCACACTTGGCACACAGAGCCCCAGTGACCCACTCTACAGCCTACTGAAGTTTGGAGGGGGACAGAACATGGATGATGGGACTTGCAGTACCTTCCCTCACTTCCCAATCCTGCTACAAACCTAATCCAATGACTGATCAACACCAAATCTGGCACACAGAGCCCTCATGACCCACTCTACAGCCTGGTGCAGTTTACTGTGAGACGGACCACGGATGATGGGACTTGAAGTACCTTCACTCACTTCTGAAAAACAATGCATCCCTCATCCATTCACCAATACAGACCAAACTTAGCACACAGAGCCCCCATGACCCAATCTACATCCTACTACACTTTGGGGGGACACAGAGAGATGATGGGACTTGCACTACCTTCAGTAATTTCATGATACCACTGCAACTCCCAATAATGATGGATCAAGACTAAACTTGGCACACAGAGCCCCCATGACCTACTCTACATCCTGCTGCACTTCTCAAATGACCCGGGCAGGGCCGGGTCCCCAAGCTAGTTATTATATATTATTAAGCAGAGGCTGGGTGGTCATTTATTTGTGTTCTGTTATGGCCGAAGGATGCTGGACTGGGTTGCGTTTAGGGATCCCTCCAATTCTAGAATCCTGTTGTTGTTGTTGTTGTTATATCATCATCATCATCAAGCAGAGGTTGAATGCCCATCTGTCAGGAGTGCTTTGATTGTGTTTTTCCTGCATGAAGGCAGAAGAAGTGCGTTGGACTGGATCACCTTCAGAGATCTCTTCCAACTCTAGGTTTCTAATACTATTAAATCAACATCTCAATGTATGCAATGTTGGAATAGCTATCATGCCGAATAGGGAAAAATGTAATAAATAATAATAATACACTTTATTTATATTCCACTCTTCCCACCCCGAAGGGGACTCAGAGCGGATTACATCACACATACGGCAGACAATGTAGAAGCCAGATGTATGTCTAGCACAGCGTTTCTCATCCTGCGAGTCGGGACCCATGGGGGAGTTGTGAGGGGGTGTCAGAGGGGTCACCAAAGACCATCAGAAGACAGTATTTTCTGTTGGTCATGGGGGTTCTTTGTGGGAAGTCTGGCCCGATTCTATCATTGGTGGGGTTCATAATGCTCTTTGATAATAGGTGAACTATAAATCCCAGCAACTACAATGCCCAAATATTGAGGTCTATTTCCTCAAACTCCACCAGTGTTCACATTTGGGCCTATTGAGTATTGGAGAAAGGAAGGAAATGGTTACAATGTTAGGTGTGGGGAAAAGGCAAGTCTCCCAGCGTTGCTGTCCCAAACGAGGCAACGAGGAACGGTGGAACTCCCTGCTGCAGACCAAATCAGCTTGAATGCAGGGGGTTCTCTGGAGTTCGCTCTCAGGCAGAGAAAGATACATAGTTAGGAAAAGAGGATGCACTGTAATGAGGAACTGAGAAAGGAGGAGGAGATAGGCCAGGGTGGCAGGCGGCTGAATGAACGAACTGGGGAGGATTCATCCCTCCTTTCCCCTCTTTCATTAACAAAAGCCTCGCGCCCAACAGGATAAATGAGGCTCGTTGTAATCGAATCAAAGAGCTGCTTTGTCAAACTTAATTTCTGCTGAATTCTCTGCATTCTGGGACCCACTCCTGGAAACACCCACAGGGAAACAACAGCAGCCTTTCGACCCCATGTTGGAATAACAACAAAGCAACCACCGGTGTTACAGCTGTTCCCTTGCCTTTGAGCGAACAAGCCCGCCAAAAACTCACACACGTTTCGCATCCGGCACATGGTGTGTCCAATTAGGAATACTGCCATTAGATAAATGGCTTCCCCAGGGCGAGGGGGCAGAAGCTAGGTAAGACGGTGCTCTTTTTAGGCTTCTTTCTGAACAGATCTCCATTGCTTTATCAGGTAGCAAATACCGTATATACCCGAGTATAATCCGACCCGAATATAAGCCGAGGGACCTAATTTTACCACAAAAACCCAAGAAAATTGATTGACTCAAGTATAAGCCGAGGGCGGGAAATGCAGAAGCTATGGGTCAATCTATTATATAAAGGAGGACCCGTCATCGAACGACTGACAGAGACAGAGAAACCTTCCAAGGCAGAGACACCAAACTTGCCAACAAAAATAGGCCTCAGGCAAGGAAGGTTTTTAGCAAGGAAACTTTCCCCCCAAAACCTAGAAGGCCCCCAAAACAACGATAAAAAACTACATTTCCCAGCATTCCCTGCGGCAGCCAGCGAAACCCATTGGCCAACATCGGCCCACACAAAATGCAGGGAGGCTGAGTAAACATAGTAACGCTGGGCAGAGCCAGCCAAGGCTAGATTAGAATGCTGAGTGATTTGAGTTTAGTCAGTTGGTGTTTGAGGGTTAAACTGTCAAGGCCAAGATCTAGGAGGGAGACAAATAGGGCACCAGGGACACAGGCACCACTGACAAACATATACCCCCAGAATAACACAAACTTGCAAAACCCACAAAAAAAACCTGCAACACAACCCCCCCCAAATACACAACAAACACCACTTCACCACCACACACACCTCCAAATACACACACGTCCCAGGCACAATACTCCAGCAATTACTACCCACACAACACAACACAACCCTATCACAACTCACAAAAATAACACAAGGTTTTTGCAAAGAAACTTCCTATCAAAACAACCCTATTTCCATCCCTGCGGCAGCCAGCAAAACCCATTGGCCAACATCGCCCACCCTGAGTAACCATAGCAACGCTGGGCACAACACCAAGGCTACTCACAGTTCACCACAAACAAAACCTCCAGCAACTCCACCCACACAACACAACACAACTTCCTATCACAACCCATCCCCCCAAACCACCCTGCAACACAACACCTGCACTGACCTATACTCTACAACACACACACAAACACAAACACACAACACCCAAAACACCCCACCCACACAAGCATTCCACAACATACTACCACCCACAATGCCACCACACACCCACTAACTCACCAAAAAGTAATACATACACACAACACAATATGCACATAACACAACTTTGCGTCTACTGCTCAACCCATTTGTATGCCATTCCTTCCTTCCACACAGGCATAAGCTGACCCAAAAGACAAGCCATGCCTCCTTAAAAGAACAGCATCGGACGACACACTCGCAACGCTACATACATCAAACAAAAAAGGGCAGAACAAACTCCAGAACAGAAAGACACTGCACTACACTAGCTTTTGCCATCACCATAAACAAGGCTCAAGGACAAACACTACAAATCTGTGGCATAGACCTTGACACAGAATGCTTCTCCCACGGGCAACTCTATGTAGCGTAGAGTTGGAAAACCACAGAACCTCTACATCAACACAGCAGACGGAAAGACAAAAAACATTGTATATCCACAAGCTCTGCAGAATGCCAGCAACACCACACACCAACAACTCCACAGCACTTCAACATCCCACCCACCAGAACAACCCACAACGACACAGCCATGACCCCACCAAGACCATAAGTAACATCAATTACAACCCTTACATACTCAGACTTTCTCGCATCTCCTAAATAGGGCACAGCAACACGTGCTGGGTACAGCTAGTTTCAAAATAAAAATAGATACCAATAAAATAGAATTGAGGCATCAGTACGTTAAATATTTTTGAATAGTTACATAAAACTGTAATGTAAGATAAGACTGCCCAACTCTGATTAAACCATTCTGACCTTCTTCAATGTAAATGTGCTTCCAATAAAAACAAATAGAGTAAAATAATAAAGGTAATAATAGTAATAGTAATAATAGAGTAAAATAATGGAAATGTAATAATAACAGTAATAATAGAGTAAAATACTGGAAATGTAATAAAAACAGTAATAACAGTAAAATAACAGTAAAATAATGGAAATAATAATAATAAATATATGCTTCTCTCCCGGGCTGCATCACGCCAGCAGCCACACAGTCTTTCCAAGGCATATTTTAGGAGGCTTATTTATTTATTTATTTAGCACATTATATACCGCTCCCTCTCAACCCGAAGGCAACTTGGGGCGGTTCACAAAACAACAAATTGAATGCCAACCGCATAATAAAAACAGCATTTAAAACACTTAAAAACATTAGCAAATAAATTAAAACCAAAACAATAATGGAAACACATTACGACTCTAAGTAAAACATAGTCCAGTCTCATAGTCCATTTTGTTCCAATCCTATGTCAGTTACGCTGCCTTTTCAAATGCCTGTTCAAACAGCCAAGTTTTGACCTTTTTTGGAAGGACAAGAGCGAGGGGACTGATCTAATGTTCCCGGGAAGGGTATTCCACAGCCGAGGGGCCACTGCTGAGAAGGCCCTGTCTCTCGTCCCTGCCAAACGCATTTGCGATACAGACAGAGTTGAGAGCAGGGCCTCCCCAGTCGATCTTAACGTCCTAGATGGTTCATAAGAAGAGATGCATTCAGATAGGTGGGTTGGGCCAGAACCGTTTAGGGCTTTATAGGCTAAAGCCAGCACTTTGAATTGTGCTCGGTAGTAGACTGGCAGCCAGTGGAGCTGGTGCAGCAGAGGAGTTGTATGCTCACTGAACTCCGCTGCTGTTAGTAATCTGGCTGCTGCCCGTTGGACCAATTGAAGCTTCCGAACAGTCTTCAAAGGCAGCCCCACATAGAGCGTGTTGCAGTTGTCTATAAGGGATGTAACCAGAGCGTGGACCACTGTGGCCAAGTCAGACTTCCCAAGGTACGGGCACAGGTGGTGCAGAAGTCTTAACTGTGCAAATGCTCACCTGGGGTTCCAGGCTCAGCGATGAGTCAAGGATCACACCCAGATTGCGAACCTGCGTCTTCAGAGGGAGTGTAACCCCATCCAACACAGGCTGTAGCCCTATGCCCTGTTCGGCCTTATGACTGACCAGGAGTACCTCTGTCTTGTCTGGATTCAATTTCAATTTGTTCGCCCTCATCCAGACCGTCACAGCGGCCAAGCACCAGTTCAGGACTTGGACAGTCTCCTTAGTAGCAGGTGGGAAGGAGTGACAGAGTTGGACGTCATCTGCATACAGATAACACCGCACCCCGAAACTCCGGATGATCTCCCCTAGTGGCTTAAACAACATGGGGGACAGTATTGAACCCCGAGGAACCCCACAAGACAGGTAGAGGAGAGGTAACTGGTAGTAGTTTTCAGGGAACAGGGGCGGACCTACCTGTTCCCAGGGGGGTACGTGGAAAAAAATTGCCCCCGTTGCTCCCGAGGGGAGCCCAGTGCACATGTGCCAATCTGTGCGCACGCACACTGACTCCAGAGCGCGCCTCCCGCTTTGGAGGCCAGTGCACATGCGCGAAACTGCACACACTGGCTCCAAAGCGGGAGGTGCGCTCTGGAGCCAGTACGCATGCGCAGAGCTTTTTCGCGCATGTGCAGAAGTGCTGGCAGCCTAACAAAGGCCCGGTGGCGCGGCGGTGCGGCACCGCCGCGGAACCGCTGCGGAGGCCTGGCCGGTGCAACGGCGGGGCGGCAGCGTGGCGCGGTGGCGGGTGGGGTGGAGCCGGCGCAGCAGCGCCCCTCCCAGGTGGCGACGCCCCTCCCGGGTGATGTCGGCCTACGCGCCTGCGTAGTCCGCCTAATGGACGAACCGGCCCTGTCAGGGAATGAGGGTTTTCTTTTTGTTTGCTGGGGATTCATTCAAAAGATTAAATTGTGATGCCGAAAAGCAGAGGAGGAGCCGAGATCAGCTCCCGCCTGCTTTCGTGTTGGGCAGGTTTGCGTACAGGGAGGACCCTTACCATTACAGGCTCCCGAAGTATCGAAGGTACTGAAGGAAACAAAGGAAACAGAAGAAACTAATTCCATGCACAATTCTAATTAAAACTGTCTGGGTAAGCCTAGCAGAAGAAATAACTGATGATTAAATAAAACTGGAAAGCCAGGATACTCAAAATTCAACAATCGAAGGATTAAAGGAAGACGTTTATTTTCCAGAATTATTTCCCCAGCATTTTAAGTATGAGTGCAAAACAACGTGCCGAGAGATGTGTGTTTGATGCAGGCTTCTGACATTGCTGTCCTGCCCTGGCTCACTTTCCTCTCTCTCTCTCGGCTCTCTAATGTCCTCATTCTTTGCTTCTCCGTGATATCTTATTAATTGGATTAAGAGTGAGGTGCTCATTTTCAAAAGAAATAGCTAGTCACCAAGGCGGACCCAATTATTTCACTGTACAATCTCAGATAATTTAATCGTGGCTCCCGTGATTAAAACACCAGCTCCATTTAATTGGAAGGGTCACCACTGGACTGCCTGGTGTTAAGAGGAATATACTTCCTTATTTTAAGGGGATAATGAGGATAAGGTTGTTTTTCAAATGTAATATGACTGGGGAATTTGAGCAGTCTCCTTCTGAGGGTAAAGCAATGCAGAAGGACAGCCCTGTTGAATTGGACGAAAGATCTATTTAGTCCAATATTCTGTTCACACATTGCCCAACCAATTCATAGAATCAGGGCTATCCCCAATATCCCAGAATATCAAGGCAGAAAATCCCACAACTATCTGCTTTGAACTGGGTTATCTGAATCCAAATTCAGATAATGTGGGATTTTCTGCCTTGATATTCTAGGACAGGGCTGTCCAACTTCGAGCGGCCCAGGGGCCTGAATTCCGGTCACTGATGACCTGGGGGCCCGAAGGGTCTGCCCCCGGCTCCGCCCCCACCCCTCCCCCGGCTCCAATTTACTTACAATTCATAAGAGGCATCCATACAATCAAATATAATCTTTTACTAAGGGGAAATGCAGGGAGGGAATACATAAGGGGCATCCATACACAATTACATAATCATAACATAAAGGTTAGCCTACCTTCCCAAATGCGCAGGATCCAGGAGTAGCTGGACCACGAGCAGAGGCGACGACCGACCGAGGCAGCAGCCGAGAAGGTCCAAATCGCGCCTGCGTGGGCTGCAGGGATTAAGTAGCCGAGATTTCGGCAACAGGAGTATCGCAAGGCTACGGAAGCCACACGGGATTTCGCTCTCAACGCAGGCGTGATCTCGTGTTGAGAGCGAAATCCCGTGTGGCTTCCGTAGTCTCGCGATACTTGCTCCGGAACCCGGAAGTGGGTATTTTTTAAAAAAATATTATTATTTAATTTATTTTTTATTTTTTATTAAAAAGCTTAGGGGACCGCAGGGAAGGGGCTGGAGGGCCGTATACGGACCCCGGGCGCCAGTTGGACAGCCCTGTTCTAGGACAGTGTTTTTCAACCTTTTTTGAGCTGCGGCACATTTTTTTACATATACAAATTCCTGGGGCACATTCGACACAAAATGACAGTCATACATATAGAATATGCTTTTAAAATGTATTTATACACTCAGAAACCTGACACAAATAGATATCCTTCCACAAACTTCCTACAGAACTCCCATAACAAAGAGAAAATGCTATAAGAGCTTGGTGGGCATTGACTTTGGGTTTTGGAGTTTAGTTCCCCAGAGAGTACTGTGGACCATCTGGCATGAATACCCCCATTTGGAGTTTGTGGATAGACCTAGGGAGTTATTCATGCCAAGTTTGAACTCTGATGGAATCAACATTGTTTGAACAGTCCACAGTACTGAAAGGGTTTGCTTGGGAATTGACCTTGAGTTTGGCAGTGGTAGTTCACCTACACCCAGAGAGCACTGAACTCAAACAACTTTCCAAAATCACAGTGTTGGAAGTCAATGCCTCAAACAGGCAAAAACTCTTATAGCATTTTCTCTTGTTATGGGAGTTCTGTGTGGGAAGTTTGTGTCTTTCTGCCATTCCTGCCAGGATACCTATGTTGTGTTCATCGAAACAGGCCCAGGTTTCACACTGAGTGTATAAATACATTTTAAAAGCATATTAACTATATGTATGACTGTGTTAGAGTGTCATTTTGTGTCATTTTGGTTGGTGGTGTGCCCCAGGATTTTGTAAATGTACAAAATGTGCCACGGCTCAAAAAAAAGGTTGGGAAACACTGATTTAGATTATGTACCATAAGCCTCTGCGTGAAGGATTATGCACCGATTGTGCTCTGCAACTTTTTCGCTGAATATTGTGCAACAAAACGAAAACACTGAACGGGCAACCAATTATGTATGAATATATCAGTTCACCATACAAGTCCATTCCATTTTGATATCCTTAAATGCATTTCTGTAGAGGTATAAGAAACCAGTAGGATTCCAACCATAAAGGGTAATTCCAGTTCCAAGGTTTCTTTCCCTCAAATAACATCTTTAGTAAACCAGCAACCATGCCGGTTGGGAGAATCAGGAACCTGTATGGCAAATAAAGGAATGTGTTCCCAAGCTCCGCTCCATTTCAAAACCTTTCCAGTGGCTTGCTTCCCACAGAAGAGGCTCACAAGCTACTTTTCCTTTCAGCAGATGGATGAGGCTGGGGGGGGGGGTTGCTTTTGGTGTTGTTTTTTTTGCAATTAAAAGAAATAATGCACTGCAACAATCCTTAAATATTATTCAGCCACAGATAAATGAGTTTTTTAATTAAATGGCATGCTCTAATACACCACCCAATAGATACGGTAATAGCTGTCTTTAGCGCCCCGGCCGTATCTCAGCTTTAATGACAAGATAACGACAATAATTCTAATCCATGGGATGTATAGCCGGCCAGGCCTTGGAAGAGCAAGTCTGTGTAAAAGGCTTCCTTGGTGTTGCTGTTTTACTGGTTTATTGGGCGTTTATTTGGGTAAAGTTCAGAACCAACTGGAATGCTTGATAAATCCAGGTATGTGGACCCAAATGCATCCTGAGATGGCATATGCATCCCCCCCTCCCCCGGATGATTACTTTGTGACCTCAACGACCATCCTGTCATAGATAATCTCCCCAAAAAGAGAAATCAGGATCAATGACCTTACTGGGAAGTTTCCAGGAGCTCTGGGTTTTCTTTTGGATGTATTTCCAACCATCATCCCCACATCAGCATAGGCACATCTGTGCTTAAGTCCGTTCAGCGGTTCACTTACCTGGGAAGCATCATCTCTTCAGATGCCAAAATTGACAAAGAGATAGATCACAGATTATCAAAGGCATAGAGTGCATTCGGAAGGCTTCACAAAAGAGTCTGGAGCAACAAGCACCTGAGACAAAGCACCAAAATCAGTGTGTACAGGGCTATTGTTCTGGCACAGCAGTGCCAACAGGGCTCTGTTTTTCATTTGTTGCACTGCAAGTTTGCATTTCATGTTGTAGGTGACTTTCTTAGTTTGCATTCACAGGCCCAGAGGGCTGCCAATCAATCTAGAGCAGCAGACCCGCCCCTATTCCTAGGTTTTGGGAGGGGAAAGAGGATTTTTTGCTCAGTCTTAACAGCTTCTCTTCAGGAAAGGACGTGATTTAAAGCTGCCTGCTCTTTCCAACTTGGAAAAGGCTTTAAATCTCACCGCTTTGCTGGGGTAACAGACACAGCTTTGCTGCTGTAACAGATCCCACTTTGCTGGGGTAAAAGAATAGCTTCACAATCCTTTGTGAAGGGATCACCTGCAATCCTACAACCTGGCTAATCGAAGGACGCCAGCAAGGTAAAGAAAGATTGCCCAAGGGAAGGGTCATAGGTTTTTCCCCGAAACAGAAGACCAGCTTTGCCCAGTTTGCCGGCCCTGTTGCTGCAGACTGAGAAAGTCACCAGTTTTTTAAGAAGCCATCCAGTTTGTTCCCAAATAAAGAACTTTGTTAAACTTGTGTGATCCTGGACTCATCGCTGAGCCTGGAACCCCAGGTTTCGGCGGCGGCTGGGAGAGCTTTTGCACAGTTAAGACTCGTGCGCCAGCTGCGCCCGTTCATGGGAAGTCTGATCTGGCTACGGGTCGTCCACGCTCTGGTCACATCCCGAATAGATTACTGCAACGCACTCTCGTGGGCTGCCTTTGAAGACAGTTCGAAGCTACAACTAGTCCAACGGGCGGCGCGATTACTAACCGGAGCTACATACAGGGAGCATACTACCCCCTGTTGTGTCAGCTCCATTGGCTGCCTGTCAATTCGAGCTCAATTCAAAGTGCTGATTTTGACCTTTAAAGCTCTATACGGTTCTGGCCCAGCTTACTTGTCCGAACGCATCGGCCTCTATGTCCCACCTCGTAATTTAAGATCATCGGGGGCTGCTCTCGCTCCCGCCAACTCTCAAATGCGGTTGGCGGGGGACGAGAGGGAGGGCCTTCTCGGTGGTGGCCCCCCGTCTGTAGAACACACTCCCTATTGATATTCGATCAGCTTCATCCCTCCTAACATTCAGCAAAAGAGTGAAATCCTGGCTTTGGGACTAAGCGTTTGCACCCTAGCACGACGGCACTTTAGACTGGTCAGTTGGCAAATGGGTGGTTAAGATCTAAGACTTTGGATGGAACATTGTTTTAATGGTGATGAATGTATATGATGTTTTTAATATTAACTGTATTTTAATGTATTGAATTCTAGGTGTATTTTAATGTATTTTAATTTTAACTGTGTTTTACTATGTATTGTGTGGCATCGAATTGTTGCCGTCTGTTAGGCCGCACTGAGTCCCCCCTCGGGGGTTGAGAAGTAGCGGGGTATAAACACTGGAAATAAATAAATAAATAATATATAATAAACTTATTTTAAGCCTCAAAGGACCTTTATCATTGGGGGAAACTAAGGGGCCCTTCTAGCTGAGGCACCCCGGCGTCCCGTTGGGCATACAGAAGTCACGTCCAAGAAATAGCTATTCTACAGGCCCAGCGTGCGACAGCATAGCTATCGTACTGTCTATTCTCCTCTATGTGTCTGAAACATGGGTAACCTATCGCCAGCACCTACGACTCCTCGAACGCTTTCATCAGCGCTGTCTTTGCACAATCCTAAATATACACTGGACTGACTATGTGTCGAATGTTGCTGTCCTTGAGCAGGCAGGGATCACCAGCGTTGAAAACACAACTGCGCTGGGCAGGGCACGTCTCTAGGATGGAGGGCCACCGCCTCCCAACGATACTACTCTACGGTGAACTCGCCATGGGTCAGCGCAAGAGAGAGGCCCCAAAAAGAGGTATAAGGACTCCCTGAAACAACATCTCAGGCTCGGCCAGATTGATCACCAACAATGGTCCACCCTGGCCTCACATCAGGAGGCGTGGAGACGCACTATCCACGATGCTGCAGCCTCTTTCGAGAAGACATGCTGAACGGGTCTCGAAGAGAAACGACAACGCAAGAAAGAACATACTTGAAACAACATCACCCAAGGAGACTTTCTGCTGTGCTTTCTGCAACCGAACTTGCCTATCTCAGATTGGCCTTTTTATAGTCATCAACGTGCTTGTAAAAAGCGTGGGATGAGTCCTTCCTAAAAATCTTCGTTCACGAAGTAATGCCGAGGGATTTCAAGGATAGTCAGATTTGTTTAACATTTGTTTTTGCAAATTACCATGATCCTGTATCGCATGTGTCAAACGCAAGGACCGTGGGCCAAATGCGACCCTCCATATCTTTTTATGTGTCCCTCCAGATGCTGGACTACAACTCCTGCATTCCTCATCACTAGACATCATGACTAGAGCTGATGGGAGTTGGGATTCAGTAGGCTGTAGTTTGCTCTGTTTAGTCAGGATAGTGGGGCTTGAATTTATATACAAGGCTTGTGGATGTGGTGCCTGACATTAAAATGTCCTTTAATCCAGTGTTTCCCAACCAGTGTGCCGTGACACACTAGTGTGGCGTGAGCGATCATCAGGTGTGCCGTGGGAAATTTGAACCTCCAATCCCCTTTCTTCCCCCTCCTGCCGAACACTTTTTCTTCTCCACTTGGGCTCCCTTCTTCCCAGCCTCACTCTGCTCGCTTTGCCTCGCTTTGCTCTGGGGTGAGTCTGCACAGTAGCGCCCGCACTGGTCACGTCATCCCCCTTCCCCCCTCCCCTCCTGAACACGTTCACGCTGTCCCCTTAGATCAAAAGCGGCAGTGTAGAAGAAAAAGTAAGTGTTCGGCAGGAGGGGGAAGAAAGGGCGCAAAGGGGAAGGGGGAGGAAGAGATCCCTGTCGAAAGCTGGCATGGGCCAATTTGGACCTTCCAGGTGTTTTGGACTCCAACTCCCACCATTCCTAGCAGCCTCAGGCCCTTTTCCTCCCCCAGCCACTTAAGCAGGAAAGGGCCTGAGGCTGCTAGGAATGGTGGGAGTTGAAGTCCAAAGCACCCAGAGGGCCGAAGTTTTCCCATGCCTGTTTTAGGGACCTTGAAATGGTGAGCCTCCTTCCAACATTGTGATTCTGGATAGAAAACAAACAACAACATAACGTAACATTGTTTGAGTCCACAGTGCTCTCTGGGTGTAGGTGAAGTACAACTTCGAAACTCAAGGTCAATTCCCAAGCAAACCCTTTCAGTATTTTCTGTTGGTAATGAGAGTTCAATATGCCAAGTTTGGTTCAATTCCATTGTTGCAAGAGTTCAGGATGCTCTTTGATAGTGTGTTAACTATAAATCCCAGAAACTGTAACTCCCAAATGTCAGTCTTTTTTCCCCAAACTCTGTGTTTACATTTGGACATATTGAGTATTCATGCCAAGTTTGGTCCTGATCCAACATTGTTTGAGTCCACAGTGCTCTCTGGATGTCAGTGAACTACAACTCCAAAACCCAAGGTCAATGCCCACCAAACTCTTATAGTATTTTCTCTTGGTTATGGGAGTTCTGTGTGGGAAGTTTGTGTCTTTCTGCCATTCCTGCCAGGATATCTATGTTGTGTTCATCGAAACAGGTCCAGGTTTCACACTGAGTGTATAAATACATTTAAAAACATATTAACTATTTGTATTACTGTGTTAGAGTGTCATTTTGTGTCATTTTGGTTGGTGGTGTGCCCCAGGATTTTTTAGTTGTAAAAAATGTACTGCGGCTCAAAAAAGGTTGAAAAACAGTGCTTTAACGTTTCCCCAACCCCAGAGCCACAAGTACTGTTCATTTGTGGTTCCCGTTACCCCCATTCTGCATGGGGAATAATCAAAAGTGATGGGGGTTGTCATTCAACATCTGGGGATCCAAACTGAGGGGCCTGCCGTCATAGGTTCCCGACCCCTGCACTAAAGTGAACATTGTATGTAAAGGCAAGAAAGGCTGCAATTTAGAAGCTACTGTTATTGAAGCACTCCTTGTGATGCCATTTGGACTACGCTTGAGTAAGTAGCTTTTGGAAAGTATTGCTGTCTTTTGAAATTCAACACCCTTCCTATTTACATAAAGTTCTCATAGTATGTACGTATAAACTCACATTTAGTTGAATTCAGTGTTAAAATATATTATATACTAGCTTGGGGAGTTAAGGAAGCCTTGTTGTCAATTTTGGGCCTGGTCTGTGATTTATAGGAGCTGCAGTGTTGTTTGGGAAGTGAATGATGTGAAAATACTGCAAATCTTATCATTCGTGGCCCATCCTGCCCTAAACCACACCAGGTTGTGAAGTGGGCCATTGGTCCCTTGTGTGCCATGTTTGGTCCTGATCCGTCATTGCTGTGGGCCACAGTGGCTGACTGCCTGGGGCCTTTTGCTTTCCCTCTGAGTCACCTTAGAAGTGTATTGGGCGAAGGTACTGAACATTCCATTTCCAACAGAAAAAAACTGTCAACTGGCTAATTTCAACTCCAGCCATTTAAGCCTGCCTCAGGCCCTTTCCTCTCTGTGCTGTGTTGGAATGTTGGGAGGCTGGCCAGTCACAGCCATTTATGCAAATAATCCGACAGTTGCAGCCAATCGAAACGCTGGCACATATTCGCTCGGTCGCACCACCCACCCACCGCCCGCAAACACTGACTTTTATTATATACATAGAAGATAGATAGATATTATATGGCTCTCACTGAAATTAATTTCCAAATATTTTGCTTTTATGGCTCTCTGAGTCAAAAAGGTTCCCGACCCCTGTGCTAGAGGATGTGGCAAGAACAAAGTTGCAGAGAAATACAGAAAAAATAGGGTGGTAGATGTATCGCTGCCCCAAGTCTAGAAAAAGTAGCTGGCAAACTCGCATACGCATAAAGTTTGGGCCCTTCTAGGAATGGTAATACTGAATAAGTACTGCATGCAATACACAGTACAATAGAGAACAGCTCAAAAATCTCCATGCTCATGTTCAGTCCACAGCTTCACTAAAATAACAGCCTGATCTTGTGCATTTTTATGCAATGACGCATGTGACACAGAAACATTGACAACAACAGAACCGTTGGGCGGCTCATCATTCAATGACTGGAACCGAAAGGGAGCCTTATGGGGTAATTGTACCAACATCGCTAATTGTTCATTTGGCCGTGGCACTTCTTCTCTTCCTCCCGATCCAAAGACTCCTCCTTTACCATGATTTAAAATCTGATAGGGATGTTACACCACAACTGTGAAACCAATGAATGGCTTCAAAATTTGGGAATGCATTCAAACTCCTGGAAGAGAGATTCCACCTAAATACTAGAGGAGGGAGATCTTCGGCGTTGAATATTTATGTCACAGCGGATAGGCAACAGAAATATAGAAGTTTAATTCCCCACTGGCCCAAAAACTCCAGTCTCTGTTCGAGTGAATAATGAAACTCTCATTCAATTCACAAGGTAAATATATAACTTTGTATTGAATTGTATTTAACAATAACTGGCAAAACATCGAAAAACAACAGCCATCACAGCTACCTTTCTAAACATCCTTTCCCCACAGATATTAAATCCCAACTGACAAATCCCAACTGTCACTTTGTAACTGACATTCCTCAAGGTTCCATTTAGCAGTCTTGAGACAGCGCCATCTGGTGTCAAACATGTCACACTGCAGGTCATCTCAAACTGCGAAAATATATCTTGTGCTGACTCATGAATTGCTATTCAAAATGCAATAATCTGACAGGAGAACCTACTGCTCAGGGAGTTTTCCAGGCTGTATGACCATGTTCTAGAACAGCGGTGGGCAACCTATGGCCCGTGGGCCGGATGCGGCCCAGCAGCTGATTCTGTCCAGCCTGGGAGAAGGGCGTCGGAGGCGGGGCCAAGAGGAAGGGGTGCCGCTGCTGCCATCCCATTGCAGGCTCTGTGGGGCCTGTGTCAGCAGACAGGCCGGAGGAGCAGCGGATTTGGAGTGCCTGACATCTCTGGAGGCGATCTGAAATTGCAGCGGGAGTATTCGGCGACCTGCGGGGGCTGATCTCCCTGGCGACCCAGAAGACTTGATCGTCGTCTGGATCGCCAGGGCGATCAGCCACCTCAGATCGCAGACTGCTCCCCCTGCAGGCCCTGATCGCCTCCAGGGATGGCAGACACTCCATAGCAGGGCGATCCGCTGGGGAATGGCTGGGGGCGAGAGCGGGCAGAGGCCTGCAGCCTCCGATCGCCTGCTGCTCTGCTCTCCTCTGCTGCTGCGGTGGCTGGGTCCGCTTTGCCATCCCCTGGGCTGGGTCCATTGGGCCATTCCATCTTGGTTCGCACCTTGTCTTCTTGAATTTTATTTAATTTTAGTGGTTTTTATTATTATTTTATAATAATTTTATAATAATATAATAAATATTATAATATAAAGTTATATTATATTATAATTTCAATATATTATAATGTCTATATATATATACTATAATATAATAATTATGATATTAATACTAATAATATATGAGTATTTCTTGATATATTAATATGTTAATATTAATGATGTGTCATATATAGTAAGTATAGTAAATAAATAAATAAATAAATAATGTAGATTAGAATGTACTTCAGCCTTTAGGTGCGGCTCTCCATAATATTTTTTGGCTCTCGTGTGGCCCCTTGGAAAAAAATAATTGCCCAACCCTGTTCTAGAAGCATTATCTCCTGACTTTTTGCCTGCATCTATGGCAGCCATCCTCAGAGGTTGTGAGGTCTGTTGGAAATTAGGAAAATAGGGGGGAGATATATATATCCCATATATATGTGTGTGTGTGTATGTGTATCTCAAGGTGGCCAACTGAAACATTCACCCCTACCTCAAGCAGACAAGAGTTATTTCTCCCACCCTGGACATTCTACAGATATATAAACCCAATTTTCCTAGTTTCCAACAGACTTTACAACTTTTGAGGATGCCTGCCATAGATACAGACATCTCTCGTCAGGAGAGAATGCTTCTGGAACATAGCCACACAGCCCAGAAAACACAACAACCCAGTGATTCTGGCCATGAAAGCCTTCAACAAAGCATTACTACTGGTCAGAGCTTGTTTGACAATGGAATACTTTGCTTGGGAGGTTTTAAGCCGGCTGAAGGTGAATCCATCGAAGACGGAGATCCTGTGGCCTGGTCGCCCTGGGCTGGATGAGTGCCGGTTGCCTGCCCTGGATGGCGAGCAGCTGAGCCCGTCATCTTTGATTAAAAGCCTGGGGGTTCAGTTGGACCCATTGCTGACCATGGAGGCTCAGGTCTCTGCGGTCAGCAAAACGTCTTTTTTCCATCTGCGTCAGGCTAGGCGACTGGTCCCCTACCTGTCCAGGGATGACCTGGCCACGGTAATCCAAGCGACGGTCATCTCAAGGCTAGACTACTGTAACGGCCTCTACATAGGCCTTCCCTTGTCAACAATTCGGAAACTCAAGCTGGTGCAAAATGCTGAAGCTCGCTTGCTGGCGGGAGCGTCGGCAAGAGAGCACATTACGCCCATCTTGCGGCAATTGCACTGGCTTCCAATCGAGTACTGAATTGTCTTCAAGGTGTTGGTTTAGACCTTCAAGGCCTTACATGGTCTGGGGCCGGTGTACCTGAGGGACCGCCTCACCCCATACGGTCCCCTGAGATCACTGCGCTCGGAAGAGCGAAACCTTTTGGCGGTATCATCTGCCCGCTCCTGCCATCTCTCCAGCACAAGGCAACGAGCCTTTTCAGTCGCTGCCCCAATGCTCTGGAACGTACTGCCAGACGACGTCCGGGCGACGGCGGAGCTTATCCCATTCCGGAGGGCTTGCAAAACTGTGCTGTTCAGGCTTGCCTTTGATTGAAGCCCCGGGAAATGAAATTGTCTATTATACTGTCGTTGCATTATTTGCAACTTTTATTTTTTGTTCTTGTTGTTTTCATGATGTACCACTGCTTCGCAGGGCATTTTAATATGTATGTGAACAGCCCCGAGCTGGCCGGGAAGGGCGGAATATAAGACCGAATAAATAAATAAATAAATAAGTAAAATTATATGGCCATCTGTTGGGAGGGCTTTGATTAGGTGTTTCTACCTGGCAGAAGGGGATTGGACTGGATAGTCCTTGTGGTCTCTTCCAACTGTATGCGTCTATGATTCTAGATCTGCTCTTAGGTTGGAGGATATGGCTGTGATAGTTTCATACTACAAGCATAGAGCAATCCATGGGGAACCCTCTGCCTTCATTGACCCCAGCACACTCACATCTGACACTGATTTTCACCACTACCAAGATGGGCAGCAGATGTCCCAGGCAGTAGCAGCTGTTCCTAATGGCTCCCCAGAGAGAGGGGAAGGGCTTGGAGAAATGTACGGAGGAATTATAGGCCTGCTCCATGGTTTATTGATGCATTCATCACCAGCTGCGGAGCTGCAGTGGCCAGGGGAACAAAAGGATAAGGAGGCTTCCAAAGCCACAACTCACACCAAGCTTCGCTTGCCTTCTCTGCAATGCTTTTTTCAACCGCAAGAACCATCTCCGTGTAATCAGCCTCACCCTACCCTTCACCTTTATTTTAGACGTGGCAGATTGATTGAAGAACCTTTCATTACAAACACATGAGCTGTCAATGTTGTTGTTGTTGTTTTTCTCGTATCAGCAGCGACTTTGAGAAACTGCAAGTCGCTTCTGGTGTGAGAGAATTGGCTGTCTATAAGGACTTTGCCCAGGGGATGCCCAGATGTTTTACCACCCTGTGGGAGGCTTCTCTCCTGTCCCCGCATGGGAAGCTGGAGCTGACAGACGGGAGCTCACCCCACTTCCCGTATTCAAACCGCAAATCTTTCAGTCAGCAGTCCTGTTGGCACATGGATTTAACTCATTGTACCACCGGGGGCTGCTATACAAAACACCTGGAGGGCCAACATTTGCCCATGCCTATTTTATAGAAATACATTTGTCTATTTATAGAATCTTTACAATGTTTATGTGTTTTAACTATGCTGTAACCTTCTTCGAGCCATTATCATATTAGCTTTCCTATGAAGCAGTTTGTAGCACAGCAGTTCTCGTTTGTGCCTGGGGGGCAGGGGCCAGGACCGGGGGTCCCATTGGCATTGGGGCCTGCAGCAGCGGAGATAGATTCTGAAGAGGATTTAGAAGGGTTAGCAGAAGGAGAGTTTCCCATCACTGGGCCTCTTTCTCCCACAGAAAGCTTGGCTTGGGATGAAGGTTGGCCTGACCCTTACGACGAGACAGATAACCAGGTGCAAATGGAAAGCAGTGATAGCGAAACTTATGAACGGCCAGGATGGGAGAGGTTCACAGGATCCTTTGAGTGAAAACATGGAAGAGAGCGGCTGGGAAGATTCTAGGGAGGAGAGCTCTCACGGAGATAGGGCAGCAGCTGTTGGGAGGCAAGGCCGTGCTTTCGATAGGAGACGGGACATCGAGACTAGCAGGAGGGGCTGGTACCATAGCCTAGACAGGCCGAGGTCCGTCAGCAGAGATTGGAGACGACGAAGCCTAGAGTGTCGGGGACCTCGGCCGAAAGATTAAGTATAGGATCCGTGGGAAAGGATCCTCAGTACTTCGGCCACGTCTCTTCTGAGCAGACGTGAAGCGAAGCTGGTCCATGGAGCTAGATTGGCTAGTGGCCTTCCAAGTCTTGCCTTGCATCTTGCATCTTGCCTTGTTCCTGAATCCGCATTGCTGTGCGGAGCCTTGCCAAGCCTTTGGGATACTTTACCAAGTTGTTTTGGACATTTGATTGCTTTTGCCTTTGGATTTGCTTTTGCTCTTTTTATGGACAATATACCTTTTGAACTGTTTTTATATACAATAAAGTAGTTAGCCTTCAGTCCATCTCTGTGTGTGTGATTAAGGGGCCGGTCAAGTCTGTGCTTCGTGACACAGTTCAATGTTTTTGTTCACGGTAGGGTTGCCACCTGTCCCGTATTATACGGGATGTCCCGTATTTTTGCTCTGAATTTCGTGTCCCGTATTTTCAGCTTCTGTTCCATATTGACAGGACAGGACAGGACCGATTGGAGACTCTAATGGATGATTTTGTAAAGTTCCAAGGCTCCCGATTGTGACCAATGCCAAAGTAAATTGTAGGATCCACAAGGCTCCGATTGGAGACTCTAATAAGTGGCCAATGCCAAAACAAATTGTAAGATCCAATGCTCCCGATGGAGTAGTAGGTAATAAATCCAAAACTCCCGACTGGAGCGGTACGAGCAAACAAAGTTCCGATATGGGGACGCTGGAAGAAAACGTAGTTCTCCACAATATAACAGGCTTAAACTTACGTTTTCTTCCAGCGTCCAGTCGTACTGCTCCAGTCGGGAGTTTTGGATTTATCACCTACTACTCCATCGGGAGCATTGGATCTTACAATTTACTTTAGCATTGGCCACTTATTAGAGTCTCCAATCGGGAGCCTTGTGGATCCTACAATTTACTTTGGCATTGGTCACAATCGGGAGCCTTGGAACTTTACAAAATCATCCATTACTGTCCCGGATTATATTGATAGACTAAGATTATGTATACTTCTATGTGATTACTGGAAAATTACGGTATCAACAAATGAACTATACGCTCTTATTGTGATTACTACACTAATAATATAGACGAATTTCCAACATCCACCTCTTTGTGTTTTTTGGCATTTTCTAGCCCAGAGTTAGTTACCATCTTGCCAATAATAACCATCTTGAGTTGTGGTGCCCAAAAATGAACCAGGGTAATTCCAGGCAAAGTATGACCGGAGCAGAATAGAGTGAGACTATTACTTCTCTTGATCTCGAAAACTATACTCCTCTTGATGTTTTTTTAGTTGCCGCAGCCAGGGGCGGTCCATGCTGCCCGCGCCTCCGCATACGCGGAGATTTTCGCGTATGCCCAGAAGCTCCAGGCGCTACAGTGTCTGTAGGAGCTACTGCGCATGCGCGAATCTCCACGCATCCGCACTGGCTCCCAAGCGTGCCTCTAGCTTTGGAGCCAGTGTGCATGCGTGGAGATTCGCGCATGCACACTGGCTCCAAAGCTGGAGGCGCGCTCGGGAGCCAGTGCGCATGCGCGGAGATTCACGCATGCGCACTGTCGCCAGAGCGTGACTCGCGCTCAGGAGCCACGGGGGAATAATATTTGCTTCCCCCCCCCCGGGATAGGTAGGACCGCCCCTGGCCACAGCACCTTGTTGATTCATGTTTATCTTGTGGTCTACTAAGACTCTTCGATCCCTGTGACTCTTTTTATGGACAATATACGACTTTTGATCATTTTTTAATCCTTTTGCTGAAGCTATTTTTATTCGTCAAAAAACTGCTGTGCTTATACAGAACTCTGGTATGTGACATGGGTTCAAAAGTGCTTTCCCAGGTGTGGTTCCGCTCTCCACTTTACCAAGCATGATTGTATTTTCCAACGAGTCGCGTCATCTCGTGATATTCCCAAAGCCTTGGCTTCACCATCTTGGCTTCCAGGGAGCGTTCAGGCTTGAGTTATTCTAAGATCCATGCGTCCATCTGTTTAGCAGCAAATCAGATCTGCAGGGCTCTCCTCCATCTCCACATTTCAAATCAGTTGATTCTCCTCCCATCGGCTTTCTCATCCAGCTCAGGCCCGCATTAACACCTTTTTGCGCCCTAGGCCACACTTTGGAATTACACCCCCTTTAAGCCAACCTCTACCGCACGCCCCCCATTGGGAAGATATTGAAAACATGATGGAAACATTATGTAGGGATAGGAAAAATATTAAGCCCAAACCACGCATCTCAGCCCCATTCACACGTGCAGAAACTGACCCGTGTCTATTTTGATATCAGGAATACATGAAGAGGGATGGAATCAAGCCAATTGTGAATGGGAGGATATTGAAAACACAATGGAAAAATTATATAGGGATAGGGGAAAAAACATACTAAGCTCAGAACACGCATCTCAGCCCCATTCAGATGTGCAAAACCTTTGCACGGGTGTATACACTCACCAAAATTGTCCAGCGTGTACCTCCGGCGGCGCAAGGAGTCCGATTCGCTGTGAAGAACCCCAGGAACGCCGTTTGCATGACCTGGGTCAGCAGCCATGGCTGTTGTGATGACTTCGGATGCACCCAATATTCAAATCACTGCCACCAACCTAATTACTTTAATTAGGATTTTAAAAATTAACGAAGATGATCAATTAGGCTCCTAACTAAATAAACAGCTATGAGGAAACTGTGAGGAAATACGATGGAGACTGTGGTAAAAGTTAAAATGAAAGTATTTATTAACTTTTACAAACAAACGAGGCACAAGCTTGATGGTTAACTACTAACGAGGCAATGAGCCTATGGTTATTCAATCTGAGGTAACGAGCGTATGGTTAAACAATTAATGGCAAGAGCATATGGTTTCCAAAAGATCTAAGTGTGCTGGAGCGTATGGTTACAACAGAGGTTCTCTAAATCTTAGATCTTAAAACCAGCAATTCCAGTCAGTGCTGAGTCGTGACTGGAAAAGCCCTGTCCCACTAAATCTGCAACTAGTGTGAACAGATCGTTTCAACCAGGAACTCCTATCCCTAAAGTTCCCTGAGTCTTGCTTCTGAATGGGGCTAACAGACTCGTGCTAGCTCCCCCAGTCTAAGAGCCCACCTTTCTCTATAACAAGAGACTCCAAGGTGTATACCGGCTCTACCCTTCTAAGTGGCCCCCTGAATCCAATGCTGTCCCTAAGACCTGTCAGCTTAGCTGACCCCTTAGTACAGACTAATTCCTAGGTGATCCACTAAAGAATACTGTTTCAGATTCACATCTGAGGCTTGGATGTTGCTTATCCAAAAGCCTCTTCAAGACTGACAAGGCTCAGATGCTTCTCATCTAAAGCCTCTCACAAGACTGACCATTCCTGTCAGGAATCCTCCCTCCTAGAAAGCTAGACTCCTCCCCCCATGGCTCTCAGCCAATCTGTTGGGAGTGTCTGTATCTATACAGAAGAGCAATTAAACCACTCCCCCTATCTCTGGCAACTCCCTCCCTCTAATGTCTGCTCTGCTGAACTCCCTTCCCAAGATGGATGCCAGCTATTTCCACCAGGGAGCCAAACTGCAAAACAGGCCCCAGCCTACCTAGAATGGGTGAGTCCTTACAGCTGTGTACACCCGTGTCGCCCTCTTCCTGGACCCAACTGAGCGCGGGCTGCTCCCGGGAAGGAAACGCGTGCAAAGGGAGGTCCCAAAGCGGGGGAGGTGCCGCGAGACCTCCTGACCCGGGAATGGAGCCGCGTAACGTGTGAATGCAACACGAACTGCTTAACGGGAGCCGCCAGAAAGTAGGCAAGCGTCAGAAAGGAAAGAGGGCCAGATCGAAGGAGGGGCCACTTGGGAGCAGAGCTAGCCCTGCCTGGATCAAAGGGGTGCCTGTGCCTTTAAGGATGGGCTTCCATACTGCTGGTGAAACTGAGACAACCGAAAAGGGACCCTCCTGAATGACTAGGAAGCTAGCCCACTCACCCACCCACCCGCCTGTTTTGGGGCAGAAAAAAAGGCTATATCTGGCTCCGCAATGAAAGGGGGAGAGAGGCAGAGGCTTGGGGAAGCGGGGGGGGGGGGCACGGGTCTCGCTCGCTCGGAAGGCAGGCTCCCTGTCTGCTCCTGTGGATGGGAAGGACCACGGGGAGGGAGGGAAACAGGCGCGCACAGAGCGGCCGGGGGTGTCTCTGGGGGGCGTGTGCCGCTGAGTTGGGAGAGACCCCAGGGGCGGGCCACAGCATTTTTATTTGTTTCAACATTTTTTATTTTGTTTTTTGGTCCATGATTCTGCACCCCCCTCGGCTTGCGTCCCTAGGCCATGGCCTAGGTTGGCCTATTGGGTAATCCGGGCCTGATCCAGCTTTCTCAGCCGTACATAGAAACTCTTAACCAGTGATATATTCTTCAATACACTCATTAGGAAAGATTATTGTGGAACCCTTAAGGTTTTTTAGGATCCAGAAGTAAGACGGCGTTTGCTTTGCCTCCTTCCTTCTGTATCCTCTCAGTGGAATAAATAGTTTTAAATCTTTAAAGAGCCAAGGACGAAACACTTAATTATTTGAGTATGGTTTTATTGGCTCTGAGTTTGCTATGCCGTCTTTGCAAGTATTGATTCAACTAAGTGCTGCATGAAATACCTTTATGCCTCGGTGAATTCTCCAGCAACATAGATTAACTAATTAATGGACTTTTTCCCATGGTGATTTGATTGAAAGCTGGATGAACAGCTTCTCTGCCTTGCTGGATTCTCAGCAAATATTGTCTTAATTAATCCTTTTTCTGGCATCCTCTAAACTAGCAGCCACGGAAATGTCTTATGATGGTGAATTCCAGATATTCATTCCAAAGCGTAAGAGGTTGGTAACGTCCATAAGCCTTTTGCATGCATTACCCCAGGGCTGTCCAACTGGCGGCCCACGGGCCGCACATGGCCCACCAGCCCCTTGGCTGCGGCCCTCCTATCCTCCTGCAAATAATATTATTAAAAATAAATAATAATTTTTAAAAATTCCGGGGGGAAATTCCGAAAAAAAGTGCGCATGTGCACGGTTTCGCCCGCTTCTGGCGCTGGCGTGATGCTTTGGGACAGAGGGCGGAGCCACGGGGAGTTTACTCCCAGGGAGAGGAGGAGGCAGGAGAATCATGTTCCCCTCCTCCTCCTCTCTCTGGGAATAAACCGGGACCCTTGTCCCGGTTTATTCCCAGGGAGAGGTGCAGGCGGGGGACTCACGTTCCCCTCCTCTCCTTAGGGGTAAACGGGGATAATGGTGAGAGGAGGGTGGAAGGTGCGGCCTGGCACCCTCCTCTCTAAACCGAGACCCAAACGGGGGTTAATATTAACCCTCGTTTGGGTGACAGATGGCGAGGGGAGGGGAAGAGTCCTCGTGGCTCCGCGCAGGGGTGGGCCGGGCGGGCGGAGTGGCCCCCCAGGTGATCAGTGACCGGAATTCCGGCCCTTGGGCCGATAGAAGTTGGACAGCCCTGCATTATCCCAAAGGGGGAAAAATAATTTGGAAAGCAAGGCTATAGTACAGGGGTGGGCAAACTGCGGCCCTGGGGCCAGATGCGGCCCTTTGGTCGATTCTATCCAGCCCTCCTAAGGGCCCCTGGCTTGCCTCCCCTGCCTGACCTCTGCATAAAACTCTCCAGAGAAGGGGACTACAAGGAAGCATTATTTTATTTTAGTGGTTTTTATTATTATTGTATAATAATTTTATTATAATAATAAAATAAAATAAAAAATAATATAATATAATGTTATATTATATATTATAATTTCAATATATTATAATGTCTATATATATATATACTATATTATAATAATTATGATATTAATACTAATAATATATGAATATAGTAAATATAGTAAATGAATAAATAAAAAAATTATGTAGATTACCATGTAGTTCCGCCTTTAGGTGCGGCCCTCCATAATATTTTTTGGCTCTCGTGTGGCCCCTTGGAAAAAATAGTTGCCCACCCCTGCTATAGTATGTCCATATATTTTCTAAAATAAAATCAGGTTGGTCAGAATTGGAAAAGTGAATCCCTGGGATACGCTCTTGGACAGCAATGGCTCCCAAATTGACCCATTTAAGGTGTCAAACAAGGATGTGTTATCACCCCAACCATATTTTCCATCTTCATCGCTATGATACTTCATCTTGTTGACGGGAAGCTTCCAACCAGGGTGGAAATCATCTATCAGACAGATGGCAAGCTATTTAACCTCAGCAGACTGAAAGCCAAAACCAAGATCACAACAACATCTGTTATAGAACTCCAATATGCTGATGACAACGTCATCTGTGCGCATTTAGAAGAAGACCTACTCTAAACACTTTTGCAGAAACAAACAATAATAATAATAATACTTTATTTATATTCTGCTCTTCTCACCCCGAAGGGGACTCAGAGCGGATTACATCACACATACGGCAGACAGTCCCTGCCGGATCCACATACAATTACATACAACATACAACATATGACAAGTACTTTAGAAGGATTTTTCTTCAGGCTGCGTCACAGGGTACTTGGCCACGGTGGTCCATGCTCTGGTTACATCCCGTATAGATTACTGCAATGCTCTCTACGTGGGGTTGCCTTTGAAGACTGTTCAGAAGCTGCAACTAGTCCAACAGACAGCAGCCAGGTTGATAACAGGAGCGCCATTCAGAGAGCGTACAACTCCCCTGTTGTGCCAGCTCCACTGGCTGCCAGTTTGCTACCGGGCACAATTCAAAGTGCTGGCTTTAGCCTTTAAAGCCCTAAACGGTTCGGGTCCAACTTACCTGTCCGAACGCATCTCTTCCTATGAACCATCGAGATGTTTAAGATCATCTGGAGAGGCCCTGCTCTCAGTCCCGCCTTTTTCGCAGGCGCGACTGGCAGGGACGAGAGACAGGGCCTTTTCAGTGGTGGCTCCTCGGCTTTGGAACGCCCTCCTAAAGACATCAGATCGGTCCCCCCCTCCAGACGTTTCGCAAGAAAGTCAAGACCTGGTTATTTGAGCACGCATTTGTTGATGAAATATAAGGCTTAATTGGATATAAGGAATGACGGCGATGTGATGGAAACTGATTTCAACATGATGCTGAGGCTGCAATTGTATGTTTTTAATTGTTAAATTGTTATTATATGGTTTTTTTCGGGGTTGACTTGTTGCTGTGTTGTATTGAGGGCAGAGACTGCCTGTGTAAACTGTCCCGAGTCGCCTTCGGGCTGAGAGGGGCGGTATAGAAATGTGACAAATAAATAAATAAATAAATAAATACGGTTGTTCCATTATGTCATTACGTCATCACGTCACAAGGGGGTGCTGTTGCTTCATCCTTGTGACGGAGAGACTCTGTTTTTCCGCATTCAACCTTCCGACAGCCAATCTTACTTTTTATTCATGCGTTGTAAGTCCTTCTTTTGAAAAATCCTTCCCCGCTAGGTGGTTCCCAGTTTTATCCAATCACAGCTGAGCTGTTTTCGAACTGTTGGGTGGACAGTGGACAGGGCTCACAGCGGGGTGTCCAAACCAGCCCGGGATTCGAACATGCAACCTTCAGATTGCCAGCACAGCTGTTGTTACCGCTGTGCTATCTCTCCGGGGAGGAGTGCCAGGCCTGCTGGGCTGCCCCTGCCGCTCTCCTCAGTCTCCTTTCAAGGCCCTTCTCCAACTCCTCCCAGATTGCTATTTGCAGGTATCCCAGCCAGGGGCAGTCTAAGGTAATTTTAAATGGTAAGCGAACATTATTTTGGCGCCCCCTCCCCATTAAAAAAACATTATTTTAGCACCTCTTCCTTCCTTCCTTTCTCCCCCTTCACCCTTTCCTTCTCTTCTTCCTTTTCCTTCCCTTCCTTCTTTCCTCCATTCTCCCTCTTCCTTCCTTCCTTCCTTCCTTCCTTCCTTCCTTCCTTCCTTCCTTCCTTCCTTCCTTCCTTCCTTCCTTCCTTGCTCTTCCTTCCTTCCTTCCTTTCTCCCCTTCACCCTTTCCTTCTCTTCTTCCCTACCTCTTCTTTGCTTCTTCTCTTCCTCTCCCTTTCTTTCTTTCTCTCTGCTGGCGGCGGCAAGGAAGGGGGACGGTCAGAGAGGAGGAGGCGCTGCCGCCATGCGCTACTGCTGCTTCTTCCTCCTCGCCGCTCTGCTCAGGGGGCGGAGGGCGGAAGCCGAGCCGGGGGCAGGGCTTGGAAGGGACGAGGAAGCCGGCATGACGCTTTAGGAGGGAAGGAGGAGCCGTGGGGAGCCTCCCCTTGGCTCCTCCCTCCTAAAGCCCCCACGCCGGCCTCAGAAGTGGCGATTTCGGCCGCTTCTGAGGCCGGCATGACGCTTTAGGAGGGAGGGAGGAGCCGTGGGGACCCTCCCCTTGGCTCCTCCCTCCTAAAGCCCCCACGCCGGCCTCAGAAGCAGCGATTTCGGCCACTTCTGAGGCCGGCATGATGCTTTAGGAGGGAGGGAGGACCCAAGGGGAGCCTCCCCTTGGCTCCTCCCTCCTAAAGTCCACACACCGGCCTCAGAAGCGCCGGCCTAAGAGGAAGGCGAAGGGCCCAAGGATGCGTTGGCGGTGGGGAGGGATGGGCCGGGGCCTCCCGAAGCGCCTGGCCGGCGGGAGAATTCACCCCTTCCCAGCCCTTCCAAGATGGCGCCCTATCCGGGCGCTTAGTTCACGTATATGGTCTGACCGCCCCTAGGAATGGCAACTTTGGAGGACTTGGAGTAGAGCAACGGGGGCAACCCAGTGAGCCTGGTGCTCCTCCTCCCCACACCCTCCCTCTGCCCTCCTCCTCCTCAGGCCATGCTGCTAAGGGACTTGTCCCCGCCGCTCTCCCTGCTCTACATTCAAGGCCCTCCAAATCCTCCCACGTCGCTATTTGCAGGCAGCTAGAAGAGTCAGGAAGAAAGCAAGGCCACCTGAACGGCCGGCAGAAGCCTCCAATGGTCACCGGGCTCACCCAGGCCTCCAGACTACACCTCCAGACTACCACTCCCAGCAGCCCCGGGTGGCAGCGTACCTTGGACATGCCCGCTGAGGCATTTTTTATGCCTCCCATTTTTATACCCGGCGTACTAGACGACTCCCTACTTTACATAAGGTTTTCCAGGCCTAAAAAGTAGTCTAGTACCCAGGGGTGGTCCGAGCTCTCCCGGAGGGTAAGCGAACATTATTTTGCACACCCCCCCCCGCGGCTCCCAAGCGCCCGCCCGTATCTCTGTGCTGCTGCCGCGCTGCACCTACAGGCGCTTCTGGGCATGCGCAGAGGTTTTGCGCGCATGCCCAGTGCCTACGGAGTTCCACTTGAGCTCCGTAGGCACTGCGCATGCGCGCGAAAATCTCCGCGCGCATGCACTGTGCCTATGGAGTTTATTTGAGCTCTGTAGACACAGCGCATGTGCGCGGAGATTTTCGTGCGCATGCGCTGTGTCTATGGAGCTCAAGTGGAGCTCCGTAGGCACTGGCCATGCGCGCAAAACCTCCGCGCATGCCCAGAAGCGCCTGTAGGTGCAGCGCGGCAGCCGTACGGAGGTACGGCGGCGCGGCGCCCCACGATAGCGCCCCACGATAGCGCCCCACACTGTCGCCTCCAAGATGGCGCCCTACGCGGTCGCGTAGTTCACCTAATGGAAAGACCGCCCCTGCTAGTACCCCAAAAAATACGATAGTTTTTTTGGATGATGTGGAACAGATTGACTAGCCCTTATTTTCGGAAGGGATCCTGTGCTTTTAATCTCAGCAAATGTGCAGAGCTGACTGTATATATTTTCAAACATGAATGCCACCAAAATAGCATTTGCATTCCGAGTTGGAGAAAATCAGGCAGAGGACAACTCAGGCACAAAATTAACACTCTATATCGTGTTCTTGTCTTATGCGGAGGGCTCATCATGTGCTTGTTCTTGTGTGTCCTGCGATAATTTCTTTTTTGTTTTAAGAAGATATTTGACAGTGGAAATCTTTGTTTTAATAGGTTGATGGATGGCTTGATCACCGTTCTCCATTGTGCTTTGAGATGAATTGTTCATTTGCGTTGACACCTACACTTGTACTTCGCAAAACGACTCTGGTTTCAATCCAAAGTGGTGATTAGATTTTTCTAGGCTGTCTGTGAAAAATGCAGCCAGCTGTGCTTCGGCCTTGGTTCAGTAACCCCATATGTTCGAATCCTCCACAAAAAAGACAGGGGAAATGTGTCAGTACAAGCGATAGACTGTGCTTTGGCTGGTAACTTCTGAGTCAGTGGGACAATCCTTCCATTCTGTCTTTTAGGACAGGGCTGCCCAACTGGCGGCCCGGGGGCCATATACGCCCCCCCCCAGCCCCTACCTTCCAGCCCCCCTAAGCTTTTTAATAAAAAATAAAAATAAAAAAATAATAATTTTTAAAAATACCTACTTCCGGGTTCGAGCAAGTATCGCGAGAATACGCAATCCACACGGGATTTCGCTGTCAACGCAAGATCACGCCGGCGTTGACAGAGAAAACCCGTGTGGATTGCGTATTCTCGCGATACTCTTCGGCTACTCTACTACAGGATCGCTGAGGACCACAGACGCGATTAGGACCTTCTTCGACTCAGTTGGTCGTTGCCTCTCTCGTCGTCCGGGCACTCCTGGATCCTGCGCGTTTGGAAAAGGTAGGCCGAAGCAGGGGGCTCCTCATTCCCTCCCCCCATCTCCCTCATGTATTAAATATAAAATTAAATATATTTAAAGATGAAACGAGGGGAGATGGGATACATTAAAATAAGGGGGAGGGGAGGATGGAATTAAATATGTTTAATATTAAATTAAAATAATTTAATATCTTATCCCTGCATTTTATCTCAGTAAAAGATTATATTTGACTGTATGCATGCAGGGGCGGGGGCGGGGCGGGGGCGGAGCCAGGGGAGAGAGCGGAGCCGGGGGCGGGGGCAGACCCTACTGCCCCCCAGGTCATCAGTGACCGGAATTCAGGCCCCTGGGCCGGTAGAAGTTGGATAGCCCTGTTTTAGGACTTACTAGCTTGGGGACCCGGCGGTGCCTGGGTGATTTGAGAAAGGCATTGTGTGCCAAGGTTGGTCTTTGGTACTTCAAGTCCCTTCATCCATGGTCCATCCTCCTCCAAACTGCAGTAGAAGATAGAGTGGGTCGTGGGGGCTCTGTGTGTCACGTTTGGTCTTGATCATTCATTGGATGAGGGTTGCAGCGGTCTCGGAAGGTGAGTGAAGGTACGTCAAGTCCCATCATCTGTGGTCCATCCTCCTTGAAACAGCACCAGGGTGTAGAGTGGGTCAAGAGGGCTCTGTGTGCTAATTTTGGTCTGTATTGATCATTGGATGAGGGCCGTGTTGTTTTCAGGAAGTGAGTGAAGGTACTGCAAGTCCCATCATCCATGGTCCATCCTCTTTCAAACTGCAGCAAGATGTAGAGTGGGTCATGGGGGCTCTGTGTGCCAAGTTTGGGCCTGGTCTGTGATTTGTAGGGGCTACAATGTTCTGTGGGAAGTGAATCGGGTGAAGGTACTGGAAACCCCATCATATGTGGGCCATCCTGCCATAAACCACACCAGATTGTAAAGTGGGTCATTGGGCCTCTGTGTGCCAAGTTTGGTCCTGATTCGTCATTGGTGTGGGCCACAGTGTTCTAAGGAAGTGAATTAAAGTACTGTAAGTCCCATCATCCATGGTCCAACCTCCCTCAAACTGCACCAGGATGTAGAGTGCATCTTGGGGGATCTGTGTGCCAAGTTTGGTCTTGTTCTGTCATTGTTGGGGGCCTAGTCAGGAAAATCAAGTTGAGGAAGCCTTACTGTCAATTCAGGCCCTAAACAATATCGCATGAACTGAGGCCTAGTCAGGAAAATCAAGTTAAGGAAGCCTTGCTGTCAATTCAGGCCCTAAACAATATTGCATGACCTGAGGCCTAGTCAGGAAAATCAAGTTGAGGAAGCCTTACTGTCAATTCAGGCTTTAAACAATATCGCATGACCTGAGGCCTAGTCAGGAAAATCAAGTTGAGGAAGCCTTACTGTCAATTCAGGCCCTAAACAATATCCCATGACCTGAGGCCTAGTCAGGAAAATCAAGTTGAGGAAGCCTTACTGTCAATTCAGGCCCTAAACAATATCCCATGACCTGAGGCCTAGTCAGGAAAACCAAGTTGAGGAAGCCTTGCTGTCAATTCATGCCCTAAACAATATCCCATGACCTGAGGCCTAGTCAGGAAAATCAAGTTGAGGAAGCCTTACTGTCAATTCAGGCCCTAAACAATATCCCATAACCTGAGGCCTAGTCAGGAAAATCAAGTTGAGGAAGCCTTACTGTCAATTCAGGCCCTAAACAATATCCCATAACCTGAGGCCTAGTCAGGAAAATCAAGTTGAGGAAGCCTTACTGTCAATTCAGGCCCTAAACAATATCCCATAACCTGAGGCCTAGTCAGGAAAATCAAGTTGAGGAAGCCTTACTGTCAATTCATGCCCTAAACAATATCCCATGACCTGAGGCCTAGTCAGGAAAATCAAGTTGAGGAAGCCTTACTGTCAATTCAGGCCCTAAACAATATCCCATGACCTGAGGCGTAGTCAGGAAAATCAAGTTGAGGAAGCCTTACTGTCAATTCAGGCCCTAAACAATATCGCATGACCTGAGGCCTAGTCAGGAAAATAAAGTTCAGGAAGCCTTACTGTCAATTCAGGCCCTAAACAATATCCCATGAGCTGAGGCCTAGTCAGGAAAATCAAGTTGAGGAAGCCTTAGTGTCAATTCAGGCCCTAAACAATATCCCATGACCTGAGGCGTAGTCAGGAAAATCAAGTGAGGAAGCCTTACTGTAAACAATTCAGGCCTAGTCCAAGTTCAAACAATTCAGGCCCTAAACAATCCCATAACCTGAGGCCTAGTGAAAATCCTGAGGCCTAGTCAATTCAGGCCCTAAAATCCCATGACCTGAGGCGTTCAGGAGGAAGCCTTACTGTGTCAATTCAGGCTGAGGCCTAAACAATATCCCATATTGCCTGAGGCCTAGTCAGGAAAATCAAGTTGAGGAAGCCTTAGTGTCAATTCAGGCCCTAAACAATATCCCATGACCTGAGGCCTAGTCAGGAAAATCAAGTTGAGGAAGCCTTACTGTCAATTCAGGCCAATATCCCATGACCTGGAGGCCCCAAGTTGAGGAAGCCTTGCTGTCAAAACAATATCCCATGACCTGAGGCCTAGTGAATTCAGGCTTTAAACAATATCGCTGACCTGAGGCCTAGTCAGGAAAATCAAGCCCTTGACCTGGAAGCCTTACTGTCAATTCAGGCCCTAAACAATATCGCATGACCTGAGGCCTAGTCAGGAAAATCAAGTTCAGGAAGCCTTAGTGTCAATTCAGGCCCTAAACAATATCCCATAACCTGAGGCCTAGTCAGGAAAATCAAGTTGAGGAAGCCTTAGTGTCAATTCAGGCCCTAAACAATATCCCATGACCTGAGGCGTAGTCAGGAAAATCAAGTTGAGGAAGCCTTACTGTCAATTCAGGCCCTAAACAATATCCCATAACCTGAGGCCTAGTCAGGAAAATCAAGTTGAGGAAGCCTTACTGTCAATTCAGGCCCTAAACAATATCCCATGACCTGAGGCCTAGTCAGGAAAATCAAGTTGAGGAAGCCTTACTGTCAATTCAGGCCCTAAACAATATCCCATGACCTGAGGCCTAGTCAGGAAAATCAAGTTGAGGAAGCCTTACTGTCAATTCAGGCCCTAAACAATATCCCATGACCTGAGGCCTAGTCAGGAAAATCAAGTTGAGGAAGCCTTACTGTCAATTCAGGCCCTAAACAATATCCCATGACCTGAGGCCTAGTCAGGAAAATCAAGTTGAGGAAGCCTTACTGTCAATTCAGGCCCTAAACAATATCCCATGACCTGAGGCCTAGTCAGGAAAATCAAGTTGAGGAAGCCCTACTGTCAATTCAGGCCCTAAACAATATCCCATGACCTGAGGCCTAGTCAGGAAAATCAAGTTGAGGAAGCCTTACTGTCAATTCAGGCCCTAAACAATATCCCATTACCTGAGGCCTAGCCAGGAAAATCAAGTTGAGGAAGCCCTACTGTCAATTCAGGCCCTAAACAATATCCCATTACCTGAGGCCTAGCCAGGAAAATCAAGTTGAGGAAGCCCTACTGTCAATTCAGGCCCTAAACAATATCCCATGACCTGAGGCCTAGTCAGGAAAATCAAGTTGAGGAAGCCTTACTGTCAATTCAGGCCCTAAACAATATCCCATGACCTGAGGCCTAGTCAGGAAAATCAAGTTGAGGAAGCCTTACTGTCAATTCAGGCCCTAAACAATATCCCATGACCTGAGGCCTAGTCAGGAAAATCAAGTTGAGGAAGCCCTACTGTCAATTCAGGCCCTAAACAATATCCCATGACCTGAGGCCTAGTCAGGAAAATCAAGTTGAGGAAGCCTTACTGTCAATTCAGGCCCTAAACAATATCCCATTACCTGAGGCCTAGCCAGGAAAATCAAGTTGAGGAAGCCCTACTGTCAATTCAGGCCCTAAACAATATCCCATGACCTGAGGCCTAGTCAGGAAAATCAAGTTAAGGAAGCCTTGCTGTCAATTTTGGGCCTGATCTGTGATTTATAGGGGCTACAGTGTTGTTTGAGAAGTGAATCAGGTGAAGGTGCTGCAACTCCCATCATTCGTGGCCCATCCTGCCCTAAACCACACTAGGTTGTATATCTTTTTGGCCAGTCCTAAAAACAAAAACATAACAAAACCCTTGTCAAATAGAGTAGCGGTTCCCAAACTTTTTTGGTCATGAAACCCTTTAGAAGGGTTTCTTTTAATCAAAGGAAATATTCTGGATCATTTTACACTGTTTCAAATCTATTTCCCAGTTCCTGACTTTCGTGGAGAAGTGGCTGCCGTCCTTTGTGTGATGTGACCCATACTATCCCATTTATTGGTAGTGCCAACTTCACCGAGACCCTGAGAGCCGGTGTTGTTATATATCAGGGCTGTCCAACTTCTACCGGCCCAGGGGCCTGATTTCTGGTCACTGGTGACCTGGGGGGCCAAAGGGTCTGCCCCCGCCCCTGGCTCCGCCCCCGCCCCAGCTCTGCCCCCGCTCTACCCCTGCCCCGGCTCCGCCCCCGGCTCCGCCCCCTCCCCGGCTCCAATTTACTTACAATTCCTAGTTGCATTATTAATTATAAAATAACTAAATAAAACAATAGAACTGAATGATTATGGATGCATGCATGAAACACAGAATGAGGCCAAAATATACCATTGCTCATATTTATTTCATTGCATATTTATGCCCCACATGTCTGCCATCCTCCCCTCCCCCCTAATTTTAATGTAATATTAAATATATTTAATTCTATCCTCCCCTCTCCCCTTATTGTAATTACAATATTACATACATTCAATCCCATCCTCCCCTCTCCTTATATTAATTCAATATTACATACATTCAATCCCATCCTCCCCTCTCCTTATATTAATTCAATATTACATACATTCAATCCCATCCTCCCCTCTCCTTATTTTAATTCAATATTAAATACATTCAATCCCATCCTCCCCTCTCCTTATTTTAATGTAATATTAAATATATTTAATTCCATCCTCCCCTTCCCCCTTATTTTAATGTATCCCATCTCCCCTTATTTCATCTTTAAATATATTTAATTTTATACCTAATACATGAGGGGAGATGGGGGGGGGGAATACTTGAGGAGCCCCCTGCTTCGGCCTACCTTTTCCAAACACGCTGGATGCAGGAGTACCCGGGACGACGAGAGAGGCGACGATTGACTGACTCGAAGAAGGTCCTAATCGCGTCTGTGGGCCTCAGCGATCCAGTAGTACAGTAGCCAAAGAGTATCGCGAAAATACGCTATCCACACGAGATTTCGCTGTCAACGCCGGCGTGATCTCGCGTTGACGGCGAAATCCCGTGAGGATAGCGTATTCTCGCGATACTTGCGCCAAACCTGGAAGTAGGTATTTATTATTATTATTATTATTTTATTTTTTATTAAATAACTTAGGGGGCCGGAGGGACTGGGGGCCGTATACGGCCCGCGGGCCGCCAGTTGGACAGCCCTGTTATATATTTAGCATTTAATTTAAACAATTGGAAAAGTTAATGTAAAAGTTAAGGCCATGGCTCATGCTGCCAAAGTATTTCGAAAACAGCAGACTCATTTCACCCTGGTCTCTTTTCTTTCCCAGCCAGAGAAGAAAAAGGCTTGCGTGAGCGGATTGAAAATGAATTGCCATTTTGTCCCGTGTCAACGCAGGTACCAAGGGCGTCCAGAAATAGACTATTATTCCACATCTTCCTTCCTTCCTTCTGTGTCATTCCTTTTCCTCTATTGTCAAACACCTGCTTCGTAGAAGAACATCCTCCCTAGTTAGAAAGCGCCGGAGTTTCCTTGACGTTTCGACAATAAATGGGAATTATCCAGGAATTTACTAGGTACCCAAGGGTCCTGTTTGCAGGATGGGCACATTCATCTTGGCTCTTGGCTCTCCTTCCCACTTCCTTCCTTCCTGTCCCCCGCTGCTCCCTGCTGCTTTGCCACTCGGCCATAATAATAAACATCATTTCCGGAATACTACGGAATATGTTTCGGCCAAGGAAATTGAGAGCCTGGGGAAAAAAAGGATGGCGATGAATAGGGAAGAGAGCGCAAAGGAAGCTTTTAAAGATTACCGCCGGGATTACAAGCGTCGCTTCTGCTAACTGGCTAAAAGGTTTGAAAATGATGGACTGAGCTTTTAAGAGGCTGACGGAAGAGCTGGGCCTACGAGGGTTTAGGAAATGCGAATGATAAGTACACGAGGCAGAGATGGGATGCAAGGGAAGACAGGGACGACGCTGTGCTAAAGGAGCCGTAGGGGATTCCTCTGGCAGTTCGTATATCATGTGTGTCTAGGTGCGTACAGTGGTGCCTTGCTACTTCACGGATCTTTTTTTGCAGACTCTCTGTTTTTGCGGATTTTCAATATGGGCTTCAGAGCATTTGTCTGTATGGATACGTTGCCTCTGCGAATAAAGCCGGAGCCCAGGATTACCTGAACAACACATTCGGGGTTATGTAATGTACAAGTGTGTGGGGATGGTTTATAAAGACTTAAAATAGTGTATAACTACTAAAATAATCTATATACAGTATATAAAGGAAGAGTCATCATGGAAAGACCGTCCCAAACAGATAAACCTTACAACGCAGATACACCAAACTTGCCAACAGAAATAGGCCTCAGACAAGGTATGTTTGTAGCAAAGAAACCTTCCCACCCAAAACCTAAAAGGCCCCCAAAACAACGAGTAAAAAAACTACATTTCCCAGCATCCTCCGGGGGTGCCAACGACTCTCCCAGCCTCTACATTCTGACAACATGATTGGCTGCCAATAAGGGCGGATTTGCATAACTCCTGTACTGGCCAGCCAACATGAACATTCCGACCCATAATAAACTGTCAGAGGAGGATAAGGCAAAGGGCTGAGGCACAAACACAAACACCCAAATCACTTGCCACAGAAAATTTACACCCTACAAATCACAGACCACACCCAAAATTGACAGTAAGGCTTCATTAACTTAATTTCCCTGACTAGGCCTCACTTAATGGGATGCTGTTTACGCTCTGAATTGACAGTAGGGCTTCATTAACTTGATTCTCCCGACTACGCCTCAGCTTATTGCACATTGTGCATGGCCTGAATTGACAGTAAGGCTTCATTAACTTGCTGTTCCTGACTAGGCCTCAGCTCATGGGACGTTGTGTATGGCCTGAATTTACAGTAACCAACCTTGGCACACAGAGCCCCTATGACCCACGCTACATTCTACTACAGTTTGAAGGAGGGTGGACCATGGATTATGTGACTTGAAGTACCTCCATGGATAATGGGATTTGTACTACTTCACAACCCATCATTCCCCACAGACCACTGTGGCCCAGAACCAAGACCAATAAAGACCAAACTTGGCACACAATGCCCCCCATGACCCACACTCCATCCGACACAGCCACAACGACACAGCCATGGCCCCAACAACACCATAACTAACAACAATTCCAACCCTTACATACTCAGACTTTCTCGCATCTCCTAAATAGGGCACAGCAACGCGTGCCGGGTACAGCTAGTGTATAAATATTACAATAAATATAGCGTCCCTACATCTCGGTTTTTCACTTTTCGCAGGTGGTCCTGGAACGTAACACTAGCGATAACAGAGGGAACACTGTATATCAGGGCTGCCACGAAGTTGATCGTGATCGACCAGTCGATCGCGGGCCCAAAGGAGGTCGATCGCAGCCGGATGGGGCACTTCTGCCCTGTGCGCACCTTCCGCACGGCGGACCATCTACGGTTGCTTCCGGATGAGAGAGACGCAGGGTGCTCCGCCCTGCGTCTCTCTCATCCAGAAACAAGCATGCAGCGTGAAGCAAGGACAAGTAAGCTGGGCCGGAGTCATATAGGGCTTTTAAGGCCAAGACCAGCACTTTGAATTGTGCTCGGAAAAGGACTGGCAGCCAGTGGAGCTCACGTAACAGGGGGGTGGTTTCCGAACAGTCTTCAAAGGCAACCCCACATAGAGTGCGTTCTGGATGTAACCGGAGCATGGACCACCGTGGCCAGATCAGACTTCCCAAGGTACAGGCGTAGCTGGCGCACAAGCTTTAACTGTGCAAAAGCTCTCCCGGCCAACACCGAGACATGGAGTCCCAGGCTCAGCGATGAGTCCAGGATCACTTCCAAGCTACGAACCTTAAGATTGTCCGGGGAGGCCCTGCTCTTGGTCCCACCTTCTTTACAGGCTTGACTGGCGGGGACAAGAGACAGGGCCTTCTCAGTGGTGGCCCCTCAGCTGTGGAACACCCTCCCCAGGGATATTAGATCAGCCCCCTCCCCCTTGACCTTTTGGGTTCAGAATGTGGTTCAAAATAGTATACCGTATATACTCGAGTATAAGCTGACCAGAATAAAAGCCGAGGCACCGAATTTTACCACACAAATTTAGGAAAATGTATTGGGTGGAAAATGCAGCAGCGACTGGTAAATTTCAAAATAAAAATAGATACCAATAAAGTTACATTAATTGAGGCATCAGTAGGTTAAATGTTTTTGAATCTATATATATAAAAAGAGAGTGGTCGTGCGTTGACGCTTATAGACAGGAAAACTATAAGCCCCAGAGGCACTAAACCACCCCAACACATACAAACACACCACGAGGTACCTATAGGGCACAAAAAACCCGCCCTAGATACCTCGCAAGACCCCAAAAAACCACCCCCAAACATCCGCCATTGAAACATAGCGCTGCAGCACTTGGTGGATGCGAGAGGAGAGGAGGGAGTAAAATAACCCCCCCCCAACCCCAGCCCCTCGCCCTCAGCCCTCGCTCACCTGGTGGCCATATGCGAGACCGCGCGGCAGCGGCGGAAGCAGCAGGTACGGGAGGGCCGAAGGGGGGGCCTTCATTACGATGGCGCCGGGGGCCCTCCGCCACCTGGAAGGGGGGAAAGAAGGGCGATGGCAACAGTGCACCGTGGCCGCCTCTTCCGCCTCCCTGCCCTTCCCGGAAAAAGGAGGCCGAAGGAGACCCACTCGATTTCTCTCCCTTCGCCTCACCTGGAGCGGGGGAGGCGGAAGGGCGAGAAGGCGCCGGAAGAGGCAAGCACGGCACCGCCATAGTCATACCCGCCTCTTCTGCCGCATCCTCGCCCTCCTTTACCGGCTCCCTGCTGCTCCCAGGAAAAGGAGGCCAAAGGAACCCCGCATGGTCTCCCTCACTTCGGCCTCCTCTTCCGTGAGCGGCAGGGAGGCGGCAAAAGAGGGCGAGGAGGCGACGGAACAGGCGGATACGATGACGGCGGTGCCGTGCCCGCCTCTTCCGCCGCCTACTCGCCCTCCTTCACCCCCCCCTCCCAGGCGGCAGAGGACAGCGAGAAGGCGGCAGAAGAAGCGGCCACAGCGCCACCGCCATCCTAACGAAAGCCCCCCCTTCCACCCTCCATCCCTACCTACCTCCGGGTCTGGATGAGAGGAGGAGGCGGAGAAGAAAAAAGTAGAGAGCAGAAAAGAAAATAATACAAGGATGGAAAGGGAAAAGACAGGAAGAAAAAAGGAAGGAAGGAGGGAAGGAAAAAAGATGGGGGGAAGGAGGGGGAAAAAAGAAACCAAGAAGGAATGAAAAAGCCGCAGAGAAGCGTGTCCAGGTCAGCTAGTATTTATATAAAACTGTAATTTAAAATAAGACAGTCCAGCTCTGATTAAATCATTATTCTAACCTTCTTCAATGTAAATATGCTTTCGTGTCCTTCCAATAATAATGTACGCTCCCTGAGTGCCGCTCCAGTTATCACCCTGGCTGCTAAGAACATCCATGCTTGGACCATTTGAAGCATTCTGTGTCACACAGTGGCAGTCTTCAGAGGCAGCCCTGACCTGTCCCGAGAGCATTGCAGTAATCTATACGGATGTAACCAGAGCGTGGACCACCGTGGCCAAGTCAGACTTCCCAAGGTACCGGCACAGCTGGCGCACAAGTTTTAATTGTGCGCATACTCCCCTGGTCACCGCTGAAACCTGGGGTTCCAGGCTCAGTGATGAATCCAGGATCACACCCAGACTGCAAACCTGCGTCTTCAGGGGGAGTGTAACCCCACCCGACACAGGCTGTAACCCTATGCCCTGTTCGGCCTTTCGACTGACCAGGAGTGCCTCTGTCTTGTCTGGATTCAATTTCAATTTGTTCGCCCTCATCCAGTCCGACACAGCGGCCAAGCACCGGTTCAGGACCAAAACAGCCTCCTTAGTAGCAGGTGGGAAGGAGTGACAATAATAATAATAAATAGAGTAAAATAATAAAAAATGTAATTATAACAATAATAAATAAAATAATAAATGTAATAATAAATAGAATAAAGTAAGGTAAATGTAATAATAATAAATAGAGTAAAATAATAAATGCAATTATAACAATAATAAAATAATAAATGTAATAATAACAAATAGAATAAAATAAGGTAAATGTAATAATAATAAATAGAGTAAAATAATAAATGCAATTATAACAATAATAAAATAAAATAATAAATGTAATAATAATAAATAGAATAAAATAATAATAAATGTAATTATAACAATAATAAATAAAAACTAATAAATGTAATTATAACAATAATAAAATAAAATAATAAAAATGTAATAATAACAAATAGAATAAAATAATAAATGTAAAAGGTAAATGTAATAATAATAAAAATAGAGTAAAATAATAAATGCAATAATAACAATAATAAAATAATAAATGTAATTATAACAAATAGAATAAAATAAGGTAAATGTAATAATAATAAATAGGGTAAAATAATAAATGTAATTATAACAAATAGAATAAAATAAGGTAAATGTAATAATAATAAATAGAATAAAATAAGGAAAATGTAATAATAATAAATAGAGTAAAATAATAATAAATGTAATTATAACAATAATAAAAAAAATAATAAATGTAATAATAATAAATAGAATAAAATAAGGTAAATGTAATAATAATAAATAGAGTAAAATAATAAATGCAATTATAACAATAATAAAATAAAATAATAAATGTAATAATAACAAATAGAATAAAATAAGGTAAATGTAATAATAATAAATAGAGTAAAATAATAAATGCAATTATAACAATAATAAAATAAAATAATAAATGTAATAACAATAAATAAAATAAAATAAGGAAAATGTAATAATAATAAATAGAGTAAAATAATAATAAATGCAATTATAAAATAATATAATAAAATAATAAATGTAATAATAACAAATAGAATAAAATAAGGTAAATGCAATAATAATAAATAGAGTAAAATAATAAATTTAATAAAAACAGTAATAGAGTAAAATAATAAATGTAATAATAACAATAATAAATAAAGTGAAATAATAAATTTAATAATAAATAGAGTAAAATAATGTAAATGTAATAATAATAAATAGAATAAATGCAATAAATGTAATAAATATAATACTAACAGAATAAAATAGTAAATAACCTTGATTCAGGTATAAGCCGAGGGGAGCATTTTCAGCCTTAAAAGGGGGCTGAAAAACTAGGCTTATTCTTGAGTATATACAGTATGTTAACACATAAATACATTTCTTCCCCCTAAAACACAAAAGTCCTAAACCGCGCTCCGTTGTCACCCATCTTACTCTCTCACAAAGATAGCAAACTAAGAAACTAAAAATTCAATCCCTGATAACATCGTCTGAAATCCTCCTTTGTGCCGGCATAGCGTAAATCTCTCTATTAACCAAAGCCAAAAGCTGGCACCAGCAAGGCGAGAGCTAAACTAGGGATTCTCTGTCTGGGATTCTCAGGAGAGAAATTATGTCGAGGATCCTAATAGGAGTCTGTAAAGGCAGGCGAGCCCCAGAGTACAGGGATAATTGGAGTTCTGCTCTTTCTAATCTAAATTAATAATCCAACCCGAGACGTCGAAGGAGAGCGGGCGAAAGGAGCCGAAGAGGAGATACAAGATTTATTCATTGTAAAATATTAGGTGGGACTGGATTTAATTTAGACTTAATTTAGAGGAGCGAGGAGCAAGCCATTCCTTTGAGAGTCACTGTGTGGCATGTCTGGAGTGTTTGAAAGAGAGTAGAGCCCAGGCATGGGGCAAACTCTTATTTCACTGCACTATTGGCAAAGGCTTGGCCCCAAAGACGTGTTTTCACATGCTTTCCGAAGGTCAGGAGGGAGGGATCTGACTTGATTTCGCAGGGGCATGCCCGGATTACCCATAAGGCCAATGAGGCCATGGCCTAGGTGCGCAAGCCAGGGGGGCGCACATCATGGACCCAAAAAAACCCAAACTGGTCTGCACCCCTCTTTTCCCCCTTTCTCATGCCCCTCCTCGCTCCTTCTGACGGCAAAGTCTCTGCTCCGTCCCCTCCATCTGTCTCTTTCTCGCGCGCGCACGCTCGCTCTCTCTCGCGCAGGGGTGGTCCGTCCATGTAAGCAACCTACGCGGCCGCGTGGGGCACCATCTTGGATGGGCGCCGCCACGCCGGCCGCACCGCCGTAGCAAACCTCCCTGCTGCCTGCAGCAGCTTCTGAGCATGCGCAGAGATTTTCGCGCATGCCCAGAACCTCCGGAGAGCTCTCCCTTGCCCTGTGCAACGCCCCGTGAGAGGGGCCGGCAGCGGGCACCAGGAAGCGCTAGGAGAGGCCTTCGAAGGCCCCTCCTAGCGCTTCCTGGTGCCCGCTGCCGGCCCCTCCCACGGGGCGTTGCACAGGGCAAGGGAGAGCACTTTCCCGCCCTCTGCAACGCCCCGTGGGTGGGGCTGGCAGGGGAAACCAAGAAGCGCAAGGAGGGGCCTTCGAAGGCCTTCCAATTGCACAGGGCAAGGAGTGGCAGCGCGTGGGAGGAATGGACGGAGCGCGCGCAACGAACCACATTTGGGGAGGGGGCGCAAAACTAATGTTTGGGGGGCCGGGGGGCAAAATAATGTGTTTGGGCGGGGCGAAATAATTTTCGCCTGCCATGCGAAATTACCTTAGACCGCCCCTGCTCACGCGCTTTCTCTCACACATGCTCTCTCTCTCGCTCACGCTCTCTCGCTCTCTCTCGCGCTCTCTCTCTCGCACGCTCTCTCTCTTTCTCTCTCTCTCTCTTTTGCTCTCTCTCTCTCTCTCTCTCATGCACGTCTTTGGAGGGAGTTTGCACCCGCTGCGCTCTCCTCAAGCCTCCCAACTCCGAGGAGACCTTCAGAGCACAGATGCAACTGTCTTTCGGGTTGCAAAGGTCGACAACAAGCTACACAATTGGCCGGAAGCTCACTCCGACCCGGGCTATAATCTGGTTCCCATTTCCCTTACTCCGAGTGTCAGCCACATTAATGGAGAGAGGCAACCATGGGCTGTTCGCTAATAGTAATCAGAAGTAACCTAAATGGAGCAAATATTTGTGAATATTCCCCTCCTTCGCCCACCAATTATTTTCATAGCCTCCGAAGTGCCTTTCTGTTGGTAATGAGAGTTCAATATGCCAAGTTTGGTTCAATTCCATTGTTGCAAGAGTTCAGGATGCTCTTTGTTTGTGTGTTAACTATAAATAAATTTATAAACTATAAATTGTTGTGTGTTAACTAGGAACGCACTTCCACGCGTTCCTAGAGGCAAAGACAGCAATTTATAAGGAAACCTTTCCATTCCAACAGATTTCCCTCATGAAACAAAACTTTATTTGCTGTCTATGTATAGAGAGCGAGTCTGCGGTGGACTCATTTGGCGGCTGCAATGATTGTGCATTGTAATGAGCCCCATTACATAATTAAGCGAGGCCTCTCCTTGTTGCCCGGTATGCTAATTAGCATATTATGCAGTCTGCAATGGACACTTTGGGCTCCAAAGAGAAGCTGTAATTACTGAGCGCGCTTCACCAAGTTGTTTATGCATTACTTATTAATTAATATTAAAACTGCTGATTGAAAGCTAATTGTTCGCCGCCCCTCCCTGTTCCTGGCGCAAGGATTCCCTCGGCGTGTTCTCCCTCCCTTTGCAAAACCGCAGGGTCCAGGCTTGGAAAGGAACCGGGTCCCAAAGCTTCAGGAAGGCCTCTTTGTGGGAGAACAGCAGGTGTGATTCCAGAAATTCCTGTTGCCGAAGCTTTAATGAGAGGAATCCACCTCGGAGGCAGGCATTAACAAAACTCAGAGCATCACACATGAAATGCGCTCATTTTTCATAATGAAGGAAGTTTAAACCAAACTGTATGAAAGAAAAATTAGAACCATAGAATCCTAAAGCTGGAAGAGACCCCAGAAGCCATCCTGTCCAATCCCATTCGCAAACACACAAAGCACTGCAAATTTATTTATTTTTATTTATTTACAGTATTTATATTCCACCCTTCTCACCCCACAGAGGACTCAGGGCGGATTACAATGTACACATACATGCCAAACATTCAATGCCATAGACCAGTGTTTCCCAACCTTTATTTGAGCTGCGGCACATTTTGTACATTTACAAAATCCTTGGGCACACCACCAACCAAAATGACACAAAATGACACTCTAACACAGGGCCGTAGCCAGGATTTTGATTCGAGGGCAGGGGCGGTCCTACAAGATAGGCCAAGTAGGCGGCCGCCTAGGGCGCCATCTGGGAAGGGGGCGCCATCCTGGCCGCATGGGGCGCCATCCTGGCCCTGCCGATGTTCCTCAGACAGTGCTGCAGCTGCCTGCTTTTTGACCCCGGCCTTGTGCGCTCCGACGCCGCTTCTGGGCACGCGCGGAGGTTTTCACGCAGGCGCAGTTGCTCTGGAGCTGAAGTTGAGCGCAGGAGCAACTGCACATGCGCGAAAACCTCCGCGCATGCCCAGTAGCTCCCTTGCGCAGAAGCCTGTAAGCAAAGCACTCCCTATCGGGCAGGCAGGGAGTGCTTCCCCTCTCCCTTTGTCTCCGCCGCGCGCGCGTTTGCAAGGAAGGAGAAAAGAATCAGTGAAGGAAGTGTAAGTGAAGGAATGAATGAAGGGCTTTCCTCCTCCTCCTCCTCCTCTGTTACCTCTTCTCTCCCTCCTTCCTTTCTTCGGCTCTATTTCTGTCTAGACCTGAGGGGCCTGAGGCTATCAGTTGTTGTGGGAGTTGGAGTCCAAAACACCTAGAGGGAGGGAGGGCCCAAGTTTGCCCAGGCCACGCTGCCTGTATTCGACCTCATTTGAACATTTTGGCTGTTTTTCTATTTACATTTACATTGGGATCCTAATTTTGGACTTATGGGAGACTCCTATGAATTATGAGACGGGTGATAGGTAATATATTCTGATTTTGATGCATTTACATTGCATTTCTTGTTGATTATTATACAGTTCTGCTTAATATTGTCATACAATATAATACAAATACAATATAACAATAGAATGATGATATATTTTATATTACATGTAATATTACAAACAATATTGCAGTATAGTGGTATTGTACAAAATAGTAATATATAATATTTTATTTTACTTTATTTTGGCTTATTTGAGTTTTATAGGAATAATGAAAATATTTAGTAGAGGATAATTTTATTTAAATAAATAATTTTATTATTTTATTATAATAATAATATAATAGAATGTTACATTATATTATAATGCCAATATATTATAATACAATTATATTGTAATGTAGTATAATATAATTATGATATAATATAGTATGAGTATGGTATAATATATTGTATATACTGTACATTGATACAATATAATACTACTAATGGTATTGTGATATTATAATTTTATATTTGTTTTACATTGGGGGCGGCAAAATAATGTTCGCCTACCAGTTAAATTACCTTAGACCGCCCCTGTTCGGGGCTGAGTTTGGTCGGGGGGCTGAGACTGGGTGGAAGAGGGTCTACCCTAGCAAACCTTTTGTATTGTTATCCCAATAACCCCATTAATGTGGGATATAATGATCATGGTGATCAGATCATGATATGAATAAACATAACAGTTTAAATAATGTACCAGTAAGGCCTTCTCGCGGACCACCCTGAGAATTTCGGGGGGCTGAAGGCCCCTTAGTCGTCCCCCTGGCTACATACCTGCTCTAACACAGTCATACATACAGTTAATATGTTTTAAAATGTATTTATACACTCAGTGTGAAACCTGGGCCTGTTTCGATGAACACAACATAGACATCCTGGCAGGAATGGCAGAAAGACACAAACTTCCCACACAGAACTCCCATAACCAAGAGAAAATGCTATAAGAGTTTGGTGGGCATTGACCTTGGGTTTTGGAGTTGTAGTTCACCTATATCCAGAGAGCGCTGTGGACTCAAACAATGTTGGATCAGGACCAAACTTGGCACGAATACTCTATATGCCCAAATATGAACACGGATGGAGTTTGTGAAAAATAGACCTTGACATTTGGGAGTTACAGTTTCTGGGATCTATAGTTAACACACAAACAAAAAGCATCCTGAACTCTTGCAACAATGGAATTGAACCAAACTTGGCATATTGAACTTTCATTACCAACAGAAAGTACTGGAAGGGTTTTCTTGGGAATTGATCTTGAGTTTGGAAGTTGTAGTTCACCTACACCCAGAGAACACTGTGGAGTCAAACAATGTTATGTTATGTTGTTGTTTGTTTTCTATCCAGAATCACAATGCTGGAAGAAGGCCCACCATTTTAAGGTCCCTAAAACAGGCATGGGAAAACTTTGGCCCTCTGGGTGCTTTGGACTTCAACTCCCACCATTCCTAACAGCCTGAGGCCCTTTCCTGCTTAAGTGGCTGAGGGGGAGGAAAAGAGCCTGAGGCTGCTAGGAATGGTGGGAGTTGGAGTCCAAAACACCTGGAAGGTCCAAGTTTGCCCATGCCAGCTTTTGACAGAGACCTCTTCCTCCCCCCTTTGCGCCCTTTCTTCCCCCTCCTACCGAATACTTACTTTTTCTTCTACACTGCCGCTTCTGCCGCCATTTTGATCTGAGGGGGCAGCGTGAGCGTGTTCAGGAGGGGAGGGGGAGGGAGGAAGACGTGACCCGTGCGGGCGCTACTGCGTAGAATCGCCCCAGAGCAAAGCGAGGCAAAGCGAGCAGAGCGAGGCTGGGAAGAAGGGAGCCCGAGTGGAGAAGAAAAAGTGCTCGGCAGGAGGGGGAAGAAAGGGTATTGGAGGTTCCAATTTCCCACGGCACACCTGGTGATCGCTCACGGCACACTAGTGTGCCACGGCACACTGGTTGGGAAACACTGGTCTAGTACCCCGGTATATTCGGTCGTTTTCCCTAACATAAACTAGGTGCAAGCATCCTTTATCACAGGGGAAGCAAAGCATATTTTATATTCCATGTTTTATTTTAACTGGTGTTGGGAAATGTAGTTCTCCAAGGTCTCCTGCAGAGCTACAGCAGCCCCCTTACCCATGCCTCCTTTAGCATAAACTATTTCACAAATTTACTTTAAAACAAGGGAGTGATTCCTGCAACCAGGCATGTAGCCAGGGGGGGGGGCTAAGGGGGCTTCAGCCCCCCCCCCCGGAAATTCTCAGGGTGGTCCGCAAGAAGGCCTTACTGGTACATTATTTAAACTGTTATGTTTATTCATATCATGATCTGATCACCATGCTCATTATATCCCACCTTCATGGGGTTATTGGGATAACAATACAAAAGGTTTGCTAGGGTAAACCCTCTTCCACCCAGTCTCAGCCCCCGAACCAAACTCAGCCCCCTCACCAAAATCCTGGCTACGGCCCTGCCTGCAACCGGCCAGCAGTAGTTGGACTGCACCTTCCAGTATCCACATCCATTGAAACCAATAAAGAAGAATGCTGGGCATTGCAGTCTGGAAAGCTGTGCGATTCCCACCCTTGCTCTAAAGCAGTGTTTCCCAACCTTTTTTGAGCCGTGGCACACTTTTAACATTAAAAAAATCTGGGGGCACACCACCAACCAAAATGACACAAAATGACACTGTAACACAGTAAAGAACGCCTGGGGGATGGTGAGCTGCTGGGAGCAGCTGTTGGGAGCGCCGAAGCCAGGGGGAGGAGCCAGGCCACACCATGCCCCGCCCCCTGGCTTCAGTTCTCCCACAGCCGCCAGCCTTGAGGGCAGTGCCAAGCCAGCATTGTGCTGGCTCTGCCACCGCTGGCTTTGCACTGCCCCATCAAGGCTGGCGAAGCTGTGAGGGCGCTAAGCTGGGGGAGGGGCGGAGCCAGGCCATGCCCTGCCCCTCCCCCCGTTTTCAGTTCTCCCACATCTTCACCAGCTTTGAGGGGGCAAGCCAGCATTGTGCTGGCTCTGCCATCGCTGGCTTGGCACTGCCCCCTCAAGACTGGCGAAGCTATGGGAGTGCTGAAGCCGGGGGTAGGGGGCGAAGCCAGGCTGTGTCATGTCCCCCTCCCCCTGGCTTCAGCTCTCTCACAGAGGAGGAGCATGAGCGGTGGACGGGCTTCAGTAGGCGGGGCTTCCATGCGGCTTCAACAAGCAAGGGGTGAGAGTCATGGCAGATTGGAGGCTGGTTGGGGAAACAGCCGAAGGAGGCGGTGCCCCAGTCCCTTCTTCTTTTCTTTTTGCCGTCCATCCCTTCCTCCTCCTCTCCCAAGTAGCAGGAGTTCGGCAGGAGGAGGGGGGGAAGGAAGGGGGGCAGAGAGCTTTTCTCGCGGCACACCTGATGATCGCTCACGGCACACTAGTGTGCCACGGCACACTGGTTGAGAAACACTGCTCTAAAGAAACGTTTCCTTTCTCCCTGTAAATTTAGGAGGAGAGAACCAAAGAGAAAGAAATGGAAGCACAAATTATTTAACAGATGGCATCCAAAAAAAGGAAGAAGGAAACCAACAACAGAGCTTGGCCGCAACCCAATTTTCCCCTCCCCACGTGACAGGCAGCAATTTTATTACTAAAATCCAATAAAGCCCACAATTAAAGCAAAAACACCTGGTACAGCGAGAGAATAAGCCCTTTAGTGCGGTTAGTGCGGGATTAGCAAAGCAAATTCTTGGCGCTCCAAACACACTGCATTTGTTTCCCAAGGGGAGAGAAGGAGAAAGAGAGAGGAGGGGAAAGGGACAGAAAGCATTGAGGCAGTACCAACATTTCAATCTAAGACACTGTGCCCATTTTACCTGGGGCCCTTTGTAAATAGAGAAAAGGGGTGTATTTTTGTGTATTTATCGTACACATGGCTGAATCGGCAGAGACCACTATCGGTGGATTTTTTCACGACCATACCACCAGGCCCGGATTAAAGGCTTCTGCCGCCCTAGGCCAGTGTTTCTCAACCAGTGTGCCGTGGCACACTAGTGTGCCGTGAGCAATCATCAGGTGTGCCGTGGGAAATGGGAAACTCCAATACCCTTTCTTGAAGTCCAAAGCACCCAGAGGGCCGAAGTTTTCCCATGCCTGTTTTAGGGAACTTAAAGAGGTGAGCCTCATAACATAACATTGTTTGAGTCCACAGTGCTCTCTGGGTGTAGGTGAACTACAACTTCCAAACTCAAGGTCAATTCCCAAGCAAACCCTTTCAGTACTTTCTCTTGGTAATGAGAGTTCAATATGCCAAGTTTGGTTCAATTCCATTGTTGCAAGAGTTCAGGATGCTCTTTGATTGTGTGTTAACTATAAATACCAGAAACTGTAACTCCCAAATGTCAAGGTCTATTTTCCCCAAATTCCATCTGTGTTCACATCTGGGCATATTGAGTATTCATGCCAAGTTTGGTCCTGATCCAACATTGTTTGAGTCCACAGTGCTCTCTGGATATAGGTGAACTACAACTCCAAAACCCAAGGTCAATGCCCACCAAACTCGTATAGTATTTTCTCTTGGTTATGGGAGTTCTGTGTGGGAAGTTTGTGTCTTTCTGCCATTCCTGCCAGGATATCTATGTTGTGTTCATTGAAACAGGTCCAGGTTTCACGCTGAGTGTATAAATACATTTAAAAACATATTAACTATATGTATAACTGTGTTAGAGTGTCATTTTGTGTCATTTTAGTTGGTGGTGTGCCCCAGGATTTTGTAAACGTAAAAAGTGTGCCGTGGCTCAAAAAAGGTTGGGAAACACTGCCCTAGGCCACACTCTCTAAATCCCGCCCCCAGGGGGCGGGGCTGCGGCCGCTTGAGGGGGCGAGGCCTCTTGCAGGGGGCGGGGCCGGCATGAGGGAAAAGGAGCCGGGAGAAGCCTCGGCGCCGCTGCGCCGCCCCTAGGGCGACGGACGTGCCTTCCCCCGCTGCCTCCCGTGCAAGCAAGGAGGCGGCAGGGGACGGCACGGCCGTCATCCTAGGGGCGGCGGCGAGGCTTCTCCCAGCTCCTTTTCTCTTGCGCCGGGCTAGGCCCCTCCTCCCTTCACTGAAGGAAGGAATGGCGCCCGCCCCCGCAAGCAGGGCGTCGGCGGGGGAAGCCGTGTGAGTCTCCCTAGGGGCGGCGGGACTTCCCCTCACCCCTTCCTTCAGGCCCGGAAATGCCACCCCCCCCCCCAAATCTGCCGCCCGAGTTCATGGCCTCGGATGGCCTTATGGGTAATCCGGGCCTGCATACCACTTCCTACTTGGCAATTGTCCACCGCTTATCTGCTTTTGCACTGACCCCTTTGTCCATCCGGAGTCCTCCTATATACTGCATTTCCCGCCTTGATCTTTCGGAATACTCCGTGACGGAAGACTGTTCCTTTGACAAGTTTGGACTTAACTGCATTATTTGACTTTTACGCATGGTCAATTACAGTGAGTACTCCACCACAGGAAACGTACTTCCTCTAACCATAGACTTATTTCGGCGTTCACTCTCCTTTTTATTCATTTACAACTATACTGCAGCACATCATCTTCTACCAGAGCGGTTTTTCCTTAGATCTCATGTATACATTTTGCGATCTCTAGATCTCTTGTGCATCTCTTCTAACCTATAATCTGGATTGATTATATGATATTAATCTCGTGCATGCTGTTTGTTTGTTTATTTTCTGGTCATTTACTCCAGTGGTTTTCAACCAGTGTGCCGCAGAACACTAGTGTGCCATGAGAGATGATCAGGTGTGCCGTGGGAAATTATTTTCGAACTTCATTCATATATAAACTATAAGACGCATCTGTCCCTTTAAGAAATGGAACCATAGCACTCTCGCGTCACCTAAGAAGTGACACGAGAGTGCTATGGTCACGCCCTCTTGGATTTGCTCAGACGTGGCTAACTAAACAAAGTTAGAGTTAGTGCTGCAGCTGCGTGTCAACTTGGGATCACAGCAAGACAAGCGAGTGACAGTGATGGAGAAGTTTTTGAGAAGGGAAAATGCAAATGCCGAACAGGGCCCTGGACAAAATTATGACACAGATGAAAGCCCTAGTATGAGTGAGCGGGCTTAAACGCCATCTCCAAACGAAACACAACACAGAGAGACTGACAGCTGTTGAGCAAGAGCTTCGTGTGTGTCTTTCTGCCATTCCTGCCAGGATATCTATGTTGTGTTCATCGAAACACTGGTTTCAGTGTATAAATACATTTAAAAACATATTAACTATATGTATTACTGTGTTAGAGTGTCATTTTGTGTCATTTTGGTTGGTGGTGTGCCCCACGATTTTGTAAATGTAAAAAATGTGCCGCGGCTCAAAAAGGTTGAAAATCACTGATTTACTCGATGTATTTTGAATGCTTTTAGTGCTGAACGCTAACTGAATTCATACTGTTCTCTTTTTGATTTATGATATAATATATTTAACAACAAAATAACGTGTGTTTAATTGTATGCATGAATTCTTGAACCCATTTGTCATGATGCAGAGACTAGTAAGCCAGGCCCAGGAGTAAAAGGGGATAACAAAAAGTTTATTGAACAACAACTGGAGAAAGGACGAACAAAAAAGTAGCCAACTTGACTCAAAAAACCCTCAAAAATCCCAGGGAAGAGTCCCACAAAATAAAGCAACAAAACAGCTCAAAACAAACAGTAGACGTCCGTCTGCGAAGTCCAGGAGAAGAGTCCAGAAGAGTAGTCACGATCCGGTCCAGAAATCCAAAGCAGGAGAAAGGCAGATGAAAAGGAGGAGACCATCCAAGGCAATCAGGAGCTGAGTATACATGAATAGCACAAATCATAGCCCCCATAAAATACAATGCCAGCCTTCCTCCATTTCATACAATACCAGTTTTCTGTAGCAGGAACTCACGTAAACTCAGCGGAGACCAAGCCCCGACTCAGGACACACGGCAGGTAACTAAACAGAAAAGCACACATTTAATTCCAAACCCCCCACCTTTGCCCAAACATCAGCTAGAGCTGCCACAGCAGCTCACCCCAAGAACAAAGTGGAGAAATAGCCCATAACTCATGAGTATCAGGAAAAAGGAACAAGGCACTTGATATCAGGAACACAAGAGAGTCAGAGACAAGAACCAGACATCAACTCTTTGACCGCCGCAAAGGCAGCCCCAAAAACTCATTTTTTATATAGCACTTAAACATCACTGTCTTCTGAAGAGTCTCCAGCTGCTGTATCTCCTACAGCTGCTGTGCTCTGACAACGCTGTTGTGTGCTTAAAGTGTCCCAATCTGTTTCTGAACCCCCAGAAGGCCAGTATAAATCACTGTCAAAGCCACAAAATGTGTCAGAAGTAGACTCTTCATTACACACATCCCTTACTACCTGAACCAATGTTGAATCTAAATCCGTATCACTTTCCTCTGACTCCATTTCTTCTTCCCCAGAAAAACCTTGGAAAGTGTCTGAATCAGAAGGTGCTCTAAGTATCTGCCGGATCCTTTTTCTCTGTTCCAATCCTTCCACACTAGAATCACTAGCAGCCCTTTTCCTTCCAGCTGCAGACTCTTCATCTCCCAGAGCCACACCCCAGTCCATACTATTGCTTGATGCTATTGACCCAGCATCTTCCTCAATACTACTACTAGTAGTAGCTGAAGGCTCAATCACAACACCATTCTTTCAATGCTTAAGGTGAATTGAACTTACATTGTTCCTTTTTGATTTATTATATACTAGCTGTACCTGGCACGCGTTGCTGTGCCCTATTTTGGAGATGCAAGGAAGTCTGAGTATGTAAGGGTTGGAGTTGTTGTTAATTATGGTGTGGTTGGGGTCATTGCTGTGTTGTTGTGGGTTGTTTTGGTGGCTCAGCCCATTGCCTTATCTTCCTCTGACAGTTTATTATGGGTCGGAATGTTCATGTTGGCTGGCCAGTACAGGAGTTATGCAAATCCGCCCTTATTGGCAGCCAATCATGTTGTCAGAATGTAGAGGCTGGGAGAGTCATTGGCAGCCCCGGAGGATGCTGGGAAATGTAGTTTTTTTTACTCGTTGTTTTGGGGGCCTTTTAGGTTTTGGGGGGGAAACTTTCTTTGCTACAAACCTACCTTGTCTGAGGCCTATTTCTGTTGGCAAGTTTGGTGTCCCTGCGTTGTAAGGTTTCTCTGTTTGGGACGGTCTTTCCATGACGACTCTTCCTTTATATATATAGATTTATCAACATTAATATGGGTTGCTATCTACATGCGTAAATTCAACATATAATATATTCAATAATACTACTGTGTATTGTTTATCACATGCTGGTACTGACCATTATATGACAATTACACTTATTTGATACACGCTCTTGGTTTCCTCTATATAGGCCCTTGTTCCTTTCCCCCACCTTTTTCCTCTGTCTCTCTAACAGCCGTCCCACTGTCTTCTTCCCATAGATGCAGGAGAAACATCAGGAGAGAATGCTTCTGGAACATAACCATACAGCCCAAAAAGCTCACAGCAATCCATAGCATCATCATCATCAGTCATTTTGGGTTCTAGAGATAGTTTGGCTACCTGCTGGAAATGCTTTAACTGGAGTTTGTGAATTGATCAGGGGGTCTAAATACTCGAAAAGCACCACAATGGGAGCCCACCAATGAATCCTGGGTGTTATGGGCAGGGGTGGTCCTACAAGATAGGCCAAGTAGGCGGCCGCCTAGGGCGCCATCTGGGAAGGGGGCGCCATCCTGGCCGCATGGGGCGCCATCCTGGCCCTGCCGATGTTCCTCAGACAGTGCTGCAGCTGCCTGCTTTTTGACCCTGACCTTGTGCGCTCCGACGCCGCTTCTGGGCACGCGCGGAGGTTTTCACGCAGGCGCAGTTCCTCTGGAGCTGAAGTTGAGCGCAGGAGCAACTGCACATGCGCGAAAACCTCCACGCATGCCCAGTAGCTCCCTGGCACAGAAGTTTGTAAGCAAAGCACTCCCTATCGGGCAGACAGGGAGTGCTTCCCCTCTCCCTTTGTCTCCGCCATGCGCGCGTTTACGGGGAAGGAGAAAAGAATTAGTGAAGGAAGTGTAAGTGAAGGAATGAATGAAGGGCTTTCCTCCTCCTCCTCGGTGACCTCTTCTCTCCCTCCTTCCTTTCTTCGGCTCTATTTCTGCCTAGACCTGAGGGGCCTGAGGCTATGAAGAGTTGTGGGAGTTGGAGTCCAAAACACTTGGAGGGAGGGAGGGCCAAAGTTTGCCCAGGCCGCGCTGCCTGTATTCGACCTCATTTGAACATTTTGGCTGTTTTTCTATTTACATTTACATTGGGATCCTAATTTTGGACTTATGGGGAGACTCCTATGGATTATGAGTCGGGTGGTAGGTAATATATTCTGATTTTGATGCGTTTACATTGCATTTCTTGTTGATTATTATACAGTTCTGCTTAATATTGTCATACAATATAATAAAAATACAATATAACAATAGAATAATGATATATTTTATATTACATGTAATATTACAAACAATATTGCAGTAGAGTGGTATTGTACAAAATAGTAATATATAATATTTTATTTTACTTTATTTTGGGTTATTTGAGTTTTATAGGAGTCATGAAAATATTTAGTAGAGGATAATTTTATTTAAATAAATAATTTTATTATTTTATAATAATAATATAATAGAATGTTACATTATATTATAATGTCAATATATTGTAATATAATTATATTGTAATGTAGTATAATATAATTATGATATAATATAGTATGAGTATGGTATAATATATTGTATATACATTGATACAATATAATACTACTAATGGTATTGTGATATTATAATTGTATATTTGTTTTACATGGGGGGGGGAATAATGTTTTGGGGCGCCAAAATAATGTTCGCCTACCATTTAAAATTACCTTAGACCGCCCCTGGTTATGGGCTTTATTTCTGAGGAAGGAAATAGCAAAACCACCTCCTAAGAAAACTATTGAATTCCTGAGGTCTCCTTAAGCTGACTTAAGGGCTCATTTACACCCTCTGAAGGCAGAAAAGGGTCAACCTCCCCAGCTGCTGCAATTGATCTCGAGCTCCGATCTCCATCTTCCATCTCCAGAGAGAGACTTGGTTCCCCAGACAGCTTTCGCACCTGTTAATGATCTTGAGGGCACAATTAGCTGCTAATCAGCACATTCTCCCAATTGTTTCCAGGAAGCTTAATTACATTATTCTTCCAGGAGCTCCTTCGCTGCCTATCTGGTTGCAGTAAAGATGAAGCCTCCTGGGAACATTGGTTCTGCTCCCACTTTGCCTACCTTGGTTGCAAATATTTGTGCCATTCAGGAATGTATCAGACCCCTGATCATAATCCTTAAAGGGCCAACTGCACCAGCAATGGCGCCTTTAATGATTCCCAGCAATGGCTGAGCAAAAAAGAACAGCGTATGCCTTTAAACCTGGCCAACAAAGAGTGCATCTGTACCAGTGCTGTCCAACTTCTACGGGCCCGTATGATAACATTGCCTAGCTCAGTGTTTCCCAACCAGTGTGCCGTGAGCGATCATCAGGTGTGCTATGGGAAATTGGAACCTCCAGGAGGGGGGGGGGGGAGTATAGTGTGTTGAAGTATAAAAACCCTAAGAAACCTACCTCGATAAAGGCACTCCATGTGTGTTCATAATTGGGCATATTGAGTATTCATGCCAAGTGTGGTCCAGATCCATCATTATTTGAGTCCACAGTGCTCCCTGGATGTAGGTGAACTACAACTTCCAAACTCAAGGTCAATTCCCAAGCAAACCCTTTCAGTACTTTCTGCTGGTACTGAGAGTTCAATATGCCAAGTTTGGTTCAATTCCATTGTTGCAAGAGTTCAGGATGCTCTTTGTTTTTGTGTTAACTATAAATCCCAAAAACTGTAACTCCCAAATGTCAAGGTCTATTTTCCCCAAACTCCATCTGTGTTCACATTTGGGCATATTGAGTATTCATGCCAAGTTTGGCCCTGATCCAACATTGTTTGAGTCCACAGTGCTCTCTGGATATAGGTGAACTACAACTCCAAAACTCAAGGTCAATGCCCACCCAACTCTTATAGCATTTTCTCTTGGTTATGGGAGTTCTGTGTGGGAAGTTTGTGTCTTTCTGCCATTCTTGCCAGGATATCAATGTTGTGTTCATCGAAATTTTCACACTGAGTGTATAAATACATTGAAAAACATAGTAACTATATGTATTACTGTGTTAGAGTGTCATTTTGTGTCATTTTGGTTGGTGGTGTGCCCCAGGATTTTGCCAATGTAAAATGTGTGCCGCGGCTCAAAAAAGGTTGGAAAACACTGGCCTAGCTGACATTTTCCTAGCTTTTTCTGTTAAAACAACACGGGAGATCTTCATTTCCAAGGTATCATCACAGCACTTATTCGGAAACCTTCTTGTTCATCTATTGGCTTCTTCCTTATCAGCCATCATTTTCCCGACTGAAACACTGAAGGACACAGATTGCAAATTAGTTTTAATTAGCCCACGGCACCTGCCTTCGGACCGTGCCAAGAAGCGGAATAATCCACCCATATGCTGCCGAGGTCATTGAAAGAGAAAACAAGGAATTCTATTTTGCAGAGTCTTTCAAGAGTGGTGCGTTCCGTATGGCATAATATGATTAATAATGTCATGCTAATATTAAGCCAGACGTGGTTACACTTGCTTATGAAACAGCTTCCTTTTTTTCTTCCCCTCCTCACCGTGGCTTATCAATATGGAAATTAGGTTTGTCTTCCTTGACGTCTGCTCCCAAAGCGGAGCCCAAATGAATTTGATTAATAGGATTTGCTCTTTGCTGCGATGTGTGTGAGGCTGCACCTGCCTTGATAAGGGAACCACATCGTGTGGGTCAGAGTGGAGCCGGCCTCCGTCAACTGCCTCATTGGGAACAAACAAGGAGAGATGGATGTTTTTCTTCCCATGCTAGTTAAGCATCCCCGATCCAAGCACTGGGACCTTCTTGACTATGTATTAGTGCACCAGAGAAACATTTGTGATGTCCGTCATACTCGAGTGATGCCCAGTTCCGAATGCCAAACAGACCATCGCCTTGTAAGATGTAAACCAGGTCTGTCCAACAGGCGGCCCGCGGGGCGTAGGAGGTCCGTACACGGCCCGCCAGCCCCTTGGATGCGGCCCGCCTACCCTCCTGGGATAAATAATATTTGGGAAAAAATTGAAAAAAATTTTTTTGGAAAACAAAATTCGGGGTGCTCGGGGCGCTTGTGGGAGGGTGGAGGGCGCCTTGCCTTTCACGCCCGGCATCCTGCACGGCGGCCTGCCCCTTTTTCGGGCGGGGCAGGGTGACGTCAGACGCCGGCGCTGAGGAGGAAGAGGTGGAGGTGCCGGCGTCTGACATCCCCCAGCCCTGCCGAAAGGGGCAGGCCGCGCAGGACGCCGGGCAGGAGAGGCGTCCTGCACGGCCTGCCCCTTTTCGGCAAGGCTGGGGGACGCGGCCAAGCCCCGCCGAAAGGGACGCCACGCTTGGTGGCGCCGGCGTGGCGCGGAGCCACCACCTCTTCCTCCTCACCGCTGAGGAGGAAGAGGTGGAAGGAACCTGGCGCCACGCCGGTGTCACCAAGCGCGCTGGGCGCGATGTGTCCCTTTGGCGAGGCTTGCTGACGCCACCAAGCCCCGCCCGAAAGGGGACGCCGCGCTTGGACGCCGGCGTGGCGCCGGTTTCCTTTCCACCTCTTCCTCCTCAGTGGTGAGGAAGAAGAGGTGGAAGGAACCCGCCGCCACGCTGGCGTCACCAGGCGATATCCTATTCGGGCGGGGCTTGGTGACGTCAGCAAGCCTCGCCGAAAAGGGGCGGGCCGCACAGGACGCCAGCGTGGTGACGTCAGGCGTACTGACTTCAGCACGGCGTCAGGAGCGGCTCCGCCCCCGCGAGTGATCCCGCCCCCCGCTGCGGCCCCCCAGGTCATCACTGGCCAGAACTCCGGCCCCTGGACCCAAAGAAGTTGAACAGCCCTGATGTAAACGAAATCTACACCTTAAGCTCAAACCTAAGAGGGGTGGCATCTTAAAGAGGAGGCTCCAAGCCAACCATCTTCAACATTTATTTATTTATTTATTTAAAACTTTTATACCTCGGCCTTCTTACCTCCGAAGAGGGACTCAGACCGTAAAATCTAAAAACATCATAAATTTACAATAAAATACAATAAATACATTTAAAAAGCCTTTCGCCAAAGTAAAATAAAGACCAACTTAACCCATATATTCGGTCCGTATCAAGTGGTTGGCGACTTTAGTCACTTCGCGATCTCCTCCTTCATTCTGCGAAGCCCTCATTGCACAGCCACGTTTTCACCCGTTTCCTAAAAGTCAGGAGGGAGGGGGGCGGATCTAATTTCATTTGGGAGGGAATTCCACAGCCGGGGAGCCACCCCAGAAAAGGCCCTGTCCCTCGTCCCCACCAGACCCGCCTGCGAAGGTGGTGGGACCGAGAGCAGGCCCTCTCCAGATGATCTTAGCACTCTTGACGGTTCATAGGGGAGAATACGTTCGGACAGGTAAACTGGACCGGAACCGTATAGGGTTTTGTAGGTCAACACCAGCACTTTGAATTGTGCTTGGAAGCTAATTGGGAGCCAGTGGAGCTGGCACAACGGGAGTTGTGCGCTCCCTGTACCCCGTTCCCGTTAGTAGTCTGGCTGCTGCGCGCTGGACTAATTGCAGCTTACGGGCAGTCTTCATAGGCAATCCCATGTAGAGAGCGTTGCAGTAGTCTATACGGGATGTAACCAGAGCGTGGACCACCGTGGCCAAGTCCGACTTCCCAAAATACGGGCGCAGCTGGCGCACAAGCCTAAGCTGTGCAAAAGCTCCCCTGGCCACCACTGAGACCTGGGGTTCCAGGCTCAGCGATGAGTCCAGGATCACTCCCAGACTGCGAACCTGCGCCTTCAGGGGGAGTGTAACCCGCCAAGCACAGGCTGTAACCCCATACCCTGTTCGGCCTTACAACTGACCAGGAGTACCTCTGTCTTGTCTGGATTTAGTTTCAATCTGCTCGCCCTCAGCCAGTCCGTTACAGAAGCCAAGCACCAGTTCAGGACTTGAACAGCCTCCTTAGTAGCAGGTGGGAAGAAGTGACAGAGTTGGACATCATCTGCGTACAGATGACACCGCACCCCGAAACTCCGGGTGATCTCCCCCAACAGCTTCATGTATATGTTAAATAGCATAGGGGACAGTATTGAACCCTGCTGGACCCCACAGTACAATGGCCATGGGGCCAAGCAGGAGTCCCCTAGCAACACCTTCTGGGACTGACCCTCAAGGAAGGACTGGAGCCACTGCAAAACAGTACCCCCAAAGCCCATTCCTGCGAGGCATCTCAGAAGGATACGGTGGTCAACGGTATCAAAGGCCGATGAGAGGTCCAGCAGAACAAACAGGGACACACTCCCCCTGCTCCCGGCGTAGATCATCCACTAAGGCAACCAAGGCTGTCTCAGTACCATGTCCTGGCCTAAAGCCAAACTGTGCTGGATCCAGATAATCAGTGTCTACCAAGAATTCCTGGAGTTGCGAAGCCACCACACCAGGGGTGCTCAGAATGGTGATTGGATCACCAGGGTGATCTTCGGGCCTCATCCTGGTGATCTTCAGGCCCCTGACCAGGTTTTTTGCTGTTGGTCCTCTTCACGCGCCCTGCACGCTGCAAAGAAGTCCTCCGTCGTTGCTCCTCCCGCTCCTGCTCGCGTGCCACCTCCCAAAGCTCCAGAGTCCAAGAGACAGAATGAGCCCCCTCTTTTGGATTCCTCCTCCTCCCTCCGTCCTTCTCCAGCCACTCACAGTCGTAGGAGACCAAAGGGGGCCTGGATGACGCGATGCATGGCTGGCCCCCCGTGCATGCACAGAAGCGCCCATTCTGCCTCTCGGACTTCTCGTGAGCTCTTGGAGGCAGCACGCATGCTGGCGGCGTGGAAATAGGAGCAACGACGGAGGAGGAGGAGAAGGACGCTTTGGGGTCATTTCCTTACCGCATCTCAAAGGTCGGTGTTTTTACTTTGGGGTGGGTGCTTGATTGTTCTGTGGCATGTCTCTTTGTTTATTTTTAATGTTTAAAAATGGACTTTTAGCTCCAAAGCCTCTGGTTGCTTTGTTCCTTGAGAAATATTTGTTGGGGAATATGGAAATGTGGGAGAAATGGGGTGGTTGGATGTATTTTTGCATGCCCCTTTGTTTACCTTGCTGAGTATTAAATGGCCTTGCAGTTCAAAAGCCTCTCTTCTTACTTTCTGGCTGATAATATGTGTGGTAATATGGCAGTGTGGGAGAAATGGGGTGGTTGGATGTATTTTTATGCTCTGTTTTATATTGTTGTTATTAAATTGAAATGTTGATGTTTTATAACTTCATTTTATGTAAACTGTCCCGAGCCTGCTGGAAGGAGCGGTACATAAAAATGAATAATAAATATAAATAAATAAATACGAAAATAGTTATACATTTTACATTTCTGGGTAGGTGATCTTTGGGACTTGGTTTTTTAATCAGTAGCTCCCATGCTGAAAAAAGTGTGAGCACCCCTGCACCACACGTTCCATGACTTTGCCCAAATAGGGAGATTGGAAACTGGCCGATAGTTGACGAATTGAGTGGGGTCCAGTGATGGCTTCTTCAACAGCGGTTTTATAACAGCTTGTTTTAAGCTGGCTGGAATGATGCCTTCCCGAAGGGAGGCATTAACCACCACCTTCACCCACTCTGCCAAACCCCCTCTGGCTTCCTTCACAAGCCAGGATGGGCAGGGGTCTAGGATGCATGTGGTCGCTCTCGCCCCTCCAGGTGCTGTGAGAGACAACTTCCAGGCAAATCTGTAAACAAAACTTGAAGACCAGATTCTTCTCCTACAGCACTTTGGCAACATATCAAAAACAATATCCCGCAGTCTGCTGAAGAATCCCTAGGATTCTCCCTCAAGAAAAACCAAGACTGGTTTGATGAAAACTACCAAGAGATCCAGGAGCTGTTGGCAAAGAAGAGAACTGCTCACCAGGCACACCTCGCCCAGCCATCTTGCCATGTAAGAAAAGCAGCCTTCCGTTTCGCATGTAGTAAACTCCAACAAAAACTCCGAGAAGTTCAGAACAAGTGGTGGATCGATTTAGCAGAAAAGACACAACGTCGTGCAGATCTGGGTGATCACAGAGGATTTTATGAAGCTCTCAGAGCAGTGTTTGGACCTACTTACCAGGTCCAAAGCCCCTTATACAGTACAGATGGTCAAACACTAATTACTGATAAAGACTCCATCCTGAACCGATGGGCTGAACATTTTCAGAGTCTCTTCAATGCCAACCGAGTAGTCCAAGGTTCAGCTATCCAACACATGATACAACAACCAATGAAAAATGAACTGGACACCGCTCCCACTCTGGAAGAGACCCTTGAGGCCATACAGCAGTTGAAAAATGGCAAAGCAGCCGGGATCGATGGAATCCCACCTGAAGCCTGGAAACAGGGAGGTCATGTACTTCATGCTAAATTCCACAAGCTCCTTGTGAGTTGCTGGGAAAAAGGTGAACTGCCATCAGATCTGCGAGATGCCGTTATCATCACCCTGTATAAGAAAAAAGGAACAAAATCCAATTGCTCAAACTATCGAGGTATAACACTGCTCTCCATTGCTGGAAAAATCCTTGCAAGGATACTCCTGAACAGATTAGTTTCTGCTATTGCAGAAGAACTTCTCCCTGAAAGCCAATGCGGCTTCAGAGCGAACAGGAGCACCACAGAAGCAGTGAATCCGCTTTGAGGTTCAGTCTGAGCTTGACAGTAGTTTTCCAAAGTTTTGAACCTATTTCGTGGATTTGTGTGCCTTCTAGTCATTTCCAATGTATGGTGACCTTAAAGCAAGCATTGGCAAACTTTGGCCCTCCAGTTGTTTTGGACTTCAACTCCCACAATTCCTAACAGCTGTTAGGAATTGTGGGAGTTGTGCAAAACACCTGGAGGGCCCAAATTTGGCCATGCCTATCATGGGGCTGAGAGTATGTGACGTATTCAGGGTCACACAGTGGATTTCCATGGCCTAGAAGGGATTCAAACCCTGGTCTCCAGAGTCCTAGTCCAACACTCACACCACTACAATGTTCCCTCACATATTGCAGGGGTTACGTTCCAGGACCTCCCGCAATAAGTGGAAAACCACGATGTAGGGACACTCTATTTATTTTCATATCTATACATTATTTTAGTAGTTATACAATATTTTAAGTTTTATAAACTTAAAATAAAGTTAAGGAAAGAATGGAGGGAAGGAGGGAGGACTGAGAAAGGAAAGCGCCTTGGAGAGCGACAGCAGCAAACCTCCACAAACCAGCAAAAAATACCATGATATATATTTCAAGCTAATATTTTTTGAAAACCCCAAAACAGCGAGTCTGCAAATAAGCAAACTGCGAACAGGGGCGGCCCGACCTCTCCCGGGGGTAAGCGAACATTATTTGCCCCCAGTGGCTCCCGCCTTGCGGAGATTCGCGCATGTGCGGCGCGTCCAGCCCGGTGGCGCGCACTGGCTCCGACCACGCCTCCAGTCCGGCGACACGGCGACACCGCAGGGCTGGAGGCGTGGTCGGGAGCCAGTGCGCGCCGCGCCTCGTGGCCGGCGGGCATGGCCACGCCGCCGGCTGCGGAGGCACAGGGCGGGGCCGCACTGGCTCCTGAGCACGCCTCCAGGATGGAGGCGTGGTCAGGAGCCAGTGCGCGCGCACCTCCGCAGCCGGGCGTGGCCATGCCGCTGGGCTGGAGTCTCCAGCTCGGCGACACGGCCACGCCGCCAGCTGCGAAAGGTGCGGAGCGGGCCACACTGGCTCCTGACCACGCCTCCAGCCTGGAGGCGTGGTCGGGAGCCAGTGCGCCGCATCTCTGCAGCCGGCGGGCGTGGGAGGCTCCAGCCCGGAGGCTCCAGCCCGGAGGCATGGCGCGAGCTGCACTGGCTCCCGACCACGCCTCAGCCCGGCGGAGCGGCTGGCCGCGGAGTGCGGCGCGGCGGGGCAGCGCGCAGCGCCCTCCCAGGTGGCGGCCCTCCCAGGTGGCGGGGCCTCCCAGGTAGCGACGCCCCTCCCAGGTGCCGACGCCCCCCAGGAGGCGTCACCCTTCGCGACCGCTTACTCGGCCTAATGTAAAGACCGCCCCTGACTGCGGCGCGAGGGAACACTGTACTTCACATTGCACCTTCAAATCAACTCCAACTTACGATAGAGTCATAGGACTTCATCACACTCAATTCCTTCCCATTTCTAAACAGTCCCCTGGTGAATCATCACAGAGTCCATCAAACAACACAAACAGGTTTCCGCCTGTCGTCTGTAATGCTTCATCAGGGAACTGTTTTAGAAGTGTATAGAAACTGTGAGGAACTTCCTCTTTTAGTTTTATTGCTCTGGGCTGGACATGTGGCCTTTTGCCATTTTCCAGTCTCTTCTGTCTTTTCTTCCTTCCCGTAAGGACACATTTTGCCTCTCTTTAGGCAAAATGTAGCTACATTTATCTTTTTACCCTTTGACCTCTTTAGAAGATGAGATTTAGAAAGCTAGCTAGTTAACTCGAAGACCTTTTCTATCAAGAAATAAATATTTGAATCTAAAATTCAGACTCTGCAATCCTGATACATCCCAAGATATAGAAAGCTATCCCAGTTTGTCACACGTAAGTTTATGTTAATTATGAAGCAACCTTGTGATGAAAGAGCACACTTCAAACTGTCACTCTCTGCTTCTCTCTTCTTCTCTCTGTGCACTTTCTTTGCTCAAGCCTAAACAAAAATGTAACAGTATCCAAAAGTCCCAGGCTCATCACCCCGGGCATTGCGTTGTTGTAGGTTTTTTCAGGCTATAAGACCATGTTCGAGAGCAGTGTTTCTCAACCTGGGGGTCGGGACCCCTGGAGGGGTCGCAAGGGGGTGTCAGAGGGGTCGTAAAGACCAACAGAAAACAGTATTTTCTGTTGGTCCTGTGGGATCTGTGTGGGAAGTTTGGCCCGATTCTATCATTGGTGGAGTTCAGAATACTCTATGATTTAAGTTGAACTATAAATCCCAGCAACTACAACTCCCAAATGTCAAGGTCTATTTTCTCCAAACTCCACCAGGGTTGACATTCGGGGATATTGAGGACTCATGCCAAGTTTGGTCCAGATCCATCATTGTTTGAGTCCACAGTGCTCTCTGGATGTAGGTGAACTACAACTCCAAAACTCAAGGCCAATGCCTACCGAATGCTTCCAGTATTTTCTGTTGATCATGGGAGTTCTGTGTGCGAAGTTTGGTTTAATTCCATTGTTGGTGGAGTTCGGAATTCTCTTTGATTGTAGGTGAACTATAAATCCTAGCAACTACAACTCCCAAATGACAACATCAATCCCCCAACCCTATCAGTATTGAAATTTGGGCGTATTGGATATTTGTGCCAAATTTGGTCCAGTGAATGAAAATAAATCCTGCATATCAGATATTTACTTTACGATTCATCACAGTAGCAAAATTACTGTTATGAAGTAGCAACAAAAATAATTTTATGGTTGGGGGTCACCACAACATCAGGAACTGCTTTAAGGGGTCACGGCATTAGGAAGGTTGAGAACCACTGTTCTAGAGGCCTCACAACCTTTGAGGATGCTTGCCATAGATGCAGGCGAATCGTCAGGAGAGAATGCCTGTAGAACAGTGTTTCCCAACCAGTGTGCCGCGAGCGATCATCAGGTGTGCCATGGGAAATAGGAACCTCCAATACCCTTTCTTCCCCCTCCTGCCGAACACTTTTTCTTCTCCACTCGGGCTCCCTTCTTCCTAGCCTCGCTCTGCTCGCTTGGCCTCGCTTTGCTCACACTGCCGCTTCTGCGGGAGGGGGGAGGGAGGAAGACGTGACCCGTGCAGGCGCTACTGCGCAGACTCGCCCCACGTCTTCCTCCCTCCCCTCCCCCTTCCCTCCTCAACACACTCATGCTGCCCCCTTGGATAAAAATGGCGGCAGAAACGGCAGCAGGAGCAAAGCGAAGCAAAGCGAGCAGAGCGAGGCTGGGAAGAAGGGAGCCCGAGCAGAGAAGAAAAGTAAGTGTTCGGCAGAAGGGGGAAGAAAGGACGCAAAGGGGAAGGGGGAGGAAGAGGCCTCTGCCGAAAGCTGGCATGGGCAAATTTGGACCTTCCAGGTGTTTTGGACTCCAACTCCCACCATTCCTAGCAGCCTCAGGCCCTCCCCCCCCCAGCCACTTAAGCAGGAAAGGGCCTCAGGCTGTTAGGAATGGTGGGAGTTGAAGTCCAAAGCACCCAGAGGGCCGAAGTTTTCCCATGCCTGTTTTAGGGACCTTAAAGTGGTGAGCCTCCTTCCAACATTGGGTTTCTGGATAGAAAACAAACAACAACATAACATAACATTGTTTGAGTCCACAGTGCTCTCTGGGTGTAGGTGAACTACAACTTCCAAACTCAAGGTCAATTCCCAAGCAAACCCTTTCAGTACTTTCTGCTGGTAATGAGAGTTCAATATGTCAAGTTTGGTTCAATTCCATTGTTGCAAGAGTTCAGGATGATCTTTGATTGTGTGTTAACTATAAATCCCAGAAACTGTAACTCCGAATGTCAAGGTCTATTTTCCCCAAACTCCATCTGTGTTCACATTTGGGCATATTGAGTATTCATGCCAAGTTTGGTCCTGATCCAACATTGTTTGAGTCCACAGTGCTCACTGGATATAGGTGAACTACAACTCCAAAACTCAAGGTCAATGCCCACCAAACTCTTATAGTATTTTCTCTTGGTTATGGGATTTCTCTGTGGGAAGTTTGATTCCATTCCATCATTGGTGGAGTTCACAATGCTCTTTGATTGCGGGTGAACTATAACTCCCAGCTGTTGAGCAAGACCTTTGTGTGTGTCTTACTGCCATTCCTGCCATCGAAACAGGCCCAGCTTTCACACTGAGTGTATAAATACATTTAAAAACATATTAACCTTATGTATTTCTGTGTTAGAGTGTCATTTTGTGTCATTTTGGTTGGTGGTGTGCCCCAGGATTTTGTAAATGTAAAAAATGTACCGTGGCTCAAAAAAGATTGAAAAACACTGCTCTAGAACAGGGCTGTCCAACTGGCGGCCCGGGGGCCGTATACGGCCCCCAGCCCTTTCCCTACGGCCCCCTAAGCTTTTTAATAAAAAATAAAAATTGAAAAATAAATAATATTTTTTTTAAAAAACCCCTACTTCCAGGTTCGGAGCAAGTATCGCGAGAATACGTAATCCACATGGGATTTCGCTGTCGACGCGAGATCACGTCAGCGTTGACAGTGAAATCCCGTGTGGATTGTGTATTCTCGCGATACTCTTCGGCTACTGTACTACTGGATCGCTGAGGCCCACAGACGCGATTAGGACCTTCTTCGACTCAGTCGGTCGTCGCCTCTCTCGTCGTCCGGGTACTCCTGGATTCTGCGCGTTTGGAAAAGGTAGGCCGAAGCAGGGGGCTCCTCATTCCCTCCCCCCATCTCCCCTCATGTATTAAATACAAAATTAAATATATTTAAAGATGAAATAAGAGGGAGGATGGCATTAAATACATGGCCATTATAGCCTGAAAAAGCCGGGCGGAACAACGGCAGGCCATGATTCAGGCCCCTGGGCCATATAAGCCTGCTCTAGAACATGGCCACAACCTGAAAAATCAGCTTCATTCCGCCACGTCTTATTTTGGCATTGCCTGACCAATCAGCACACTCATTGATTCCTCCTTGGTCCAACATATTTATGGTGGAATCACTCCAGTAGAGGGTTATTTTTAGCCTAACAGCTCAAATTCCCCAATAGTATATAATTAAAATTTGTTATGGTTTTCTATAGTCACGGTTTGTGCTTAGTTTCTCATCATTTCATTTGTATTTTTTTTAAAAAAATAAATAATAATAATAATATTTTTTATTTATACCCCGCCCCATCTCCCCAAACGGGACTTGGGGCGGCTCACATGAGGCCAAGCCCAAACAACAAATTGCAATAAAATAAAATCAAAGCACCAGGAATGAACACAATAAAAAAGATCCATACATATAAATAAAAACAATCTACAACCAGATATCTAAAATCACAAAGACAGAGCGGGCTGCAAGCACATATATAAAATGTTAAAATGTTAAAACTCAGGGTGGGATACTTGAAATAGCATCCTTTTCAGGGAAAACATCCTTTATGGGGGGAGGGGGTGTTACCGAACATTTTACAATAGCCTGGCCCAGGAGGGCAAAGGCCCCAAAAGCACCCCTAAATCGAGGATTTCAGCAGAACCTCTGGTGAATTTTACAAGCAATTTAAAAATCACTTTCCCAAGTGATCTCACCAAAGGAGTCCAGAAAAAGATGCCACTGAAGCTTTTATTCTTGTCAGCTGAGAAGGATGACCACTGTAGTTTCCTTGTCGCAAAGCAGTCGTAAAGTTACATTCAAAAGATATGCCATTTTTATAAGGTTACAGATTCAAATTTCCCACTTCCCGCCCCCAGACCAGCTTTGTGTTGGTTGGATGGAATCGCTGGGGCAGCTGGAGTTTGGTCCAATAGTGAAACAGTGCCACTTCTTGTTCTGGTGAATGGCTGAGTGATGAGCAGGAATGTTTTCAAAACAAAGCAGCTGGAGTTTTCTTGAGTAGATTTGTCCATATGTTAATGAATCCAAGGCCCTGACCTTTCGAGTCAAGGGAATTCTTTTGTTCTTTGTGAGAAACAGGAATTGTCCTTAATGACCCTTCCTTGATGACAAAGGGCCATATGCTGGTTTTATCCATGCGAATTTCAGCCTTTTGGGTGGTAAACAAATGAAATAATTGCAGCCATGTGTTGGTTTCTGAGGCCAACAGTGACGGCTGGTTATGAAATATGAAATATAGTTATGCCATAGGTTCTATAAACATGGGACGAGGCTAATCTCAGAGGGTCCAGCGTTTATGAAACAAAAGGAGTCTTTCAAAATGGGGAGATGGGAAAGAAAGAAAAACCTCTCCAAACCAGAAATAGTCTTTTGTCATGAAAATTGTTCCAATGATTGGATTAAAGAGTGCAGCCAGGAATTTGGTCACCCTGATCTCAAAACAAACAGCTGGGTCACGAAGCATTCCTTCATATTTTTAAAAACATATGGGAAAGGAAAAACATGCAGGAAAATGGTTACATGGAAGGGGAGGGTTTCAGGGAAATATGTCTAATTGCGTTTTTAACCTGTTTTATGTTTTATTGTTGGACTACATGTCTGTGACATGCTGCCATGTGTATTTTATTGTTATCCGCCCCGAGCCTGTAGGGAGGAGCGGAATACAAAACTGAAGAAATAAAATAAATAAATAAATAAATATCACTACCAATGTCTCATAACTATTTCATATGCAAGGAGAAGAAAGTCCATATGCTCTTGAAAATCATCAAATCCATAAGCTTTGGGGAAAGTCCATCTGTGTCCTTGGGAAAACTATAAGAGAAAAGTCCTTTTTGCTAATAGCCTGAGGAGAGTCCAAACACACGGAAGTCCTTGGAAAACTATATCTCCCAGCACATTCTGGGCGGCCTTATGTTGGCCCATCTTCATGCAGCCCTTGTGCACAAAAGGCCCACTTTGGGCCTCTGTTAAAAGGCCACTTGCTGGAACAAAGGTTTTTCAAGAACCAGCGGGTTTTGGCAATCAGCTGGTCCATGGAAGAAATATTCTTTAGAGTTTAAAGAGTTGCAAAGAGGCAAAACGGGTTCAGAGGAAGAAAACCAAGATAGTAGAAAGTTTTAGAATGAATCAGAGAAAAATATGAAATTGGAATGTAGCCAAAATGGGACACTTTGTATCTTTGTGGAAAGGAAAAATGTTGCGATGTGGAGTGTTCCTAATCTAAGCTGTGCTACAAAGTTTCAGGTTAAGTGAGGCAAGAAAACAGAGAGGTAGAAATGGCTTGAGGGCTTTGGATGCTGAATCCCAGCCCTTTGTCTTTAAAGATGCCAGACCACATGTGCAGCAACATTGGAACTCCCTGCTGCAGGTACTGTAAAACCAATTAAGATACAGATGGGCTCTCTCTCTCTCTCTCTGGGGCTCGACTTCAGGGGGACGGACTCTGAGAACGGGGACATTGAGAAGAGCAATGATAGAAATTAAATAACTACTCTCCGAAAGCACAGCAGAAGAGCCAAGTTTTCAGGTGTTTTTTAAAGGTCTCCAGAATGGGGGCTTTCCTAATCTCTCCAGGCAAGGAATTCCAGAGTCGGGGGGGGGGGGGATGTGTTTCCTTTTGTTGTATGTCTAAATAGAGTTTTCCTTCTCTTAGGACGGTTGCCAAAAGGCTAGAGAGCCCATCCTGCCCTTCGACGCTCTTTGTCAGACCCTTCGGTTGTGACCTGTCTGGCATGGGAGGCCCTACCGGTGGCTATAATGCCACCGCCAGCAGAGCTCACAACTTCATTAGGGTACGCAAGCCTCTCCCCCACTGCAAGGGGGCGCCAATGGAGAGGAGCTGTCTTTCATCAGCGCTGTCTTCGCACAATCCTAAATATACACTGGACCGACTATGTGACGAATGTTGCTGTCCATTGAGGCCATGCTATTGAGGACACAGCTGCGCTGGGCAGGGCACGTCTCTAGGATGGAGGACCACCGCCTCCCAAAGATACTACTCTATGGTGAACTCACCACGGGTCAGCGGAAGAGAGGTGCCCCCAAAAAGAGATACAAGGACTCCCTGAAACAACATCTCAGGCTCGGCCAGATTGATCACCAACAATGGCCCACCCTGGCCTCACATCGGGAGGCATGGAGACGCACTATCCACAATGCTGCGGCCTCTTTCTTTTTTTTTTTTAAATTTTATTAAGGTTTTGGACATAAAGTAAAAGACATAACACATTCAACCCCCCCGCCTCTTTCCTCCCCCTCCCCCGAAGAAGACACCATCTTTCGAATGAGTCTCGAAGAGAAACGACAACGCAGAAAGAACCGCAACTTGGAAACAGCACCACCCAAGGAGACTTTCTGCTGTGCTTTCTGCAACCGAACTTGCCTATCTCAGATTGGCCTTTTTAGTCATCAGCGCCCTTGTAAAAAGCGTGGGATGAGTCCTTCCTGAATCTTCGTTCGCGAAGTAATGCCGAGAGATGTCTGAATAAGAAAAACACGTCATTGATTCTCCAAAACCTGTTGCTGGAGACCCAACTTCACCGTTTTTCATGGGCAAAACCACACTTTTGCGCACAACTTGTTAAATGTTTGGCCTGCGTCTTTATGTGTTTTCTTAGGGGTAAATTGGAGCCATAAATGATGCACATGTGAGGGCAGAGCCTTAATAAGTCACTGCATATGTTTTCCCGGTCTCTTCATATGGCCCGGGAGGGCAGTTCCTTTTTGACAAGTTACTGCTCTGACCGAAGCACCAGACCTTTGGGAAAGAGTAAACGTTTCTGTAATGCAACTGTGCTAACTTCATTCTCCGAATGATGCTCTCGGTCAGAAATGTGCCTTCCTCAGGTGTGGACTGCAAGGGGCTCCGGGGAAACATTCATAAGGTCAACAGGTCTTGAGAAATCTCCGAGGGCTAATATGTAGAGCCCAATGAACATATTCCTTGAGCCACTTGCGAGCTATTATTCGGTTCAACAGACCGCTTGCAGCCATTAGCTACTCCATTAGGGAAGGCAGAGTGGATGTCATAAGCGGCAGATTTCAGAGGACCAACAGAGGCCAACAAATGATTAGTGTGTTACTTTATTGTTATTCCATTTTTCCAAATGTCTCCTTTGAGATTGTCTAATCGTAGAGTTCCCGAGGTTATTACAGGCATTCAGGAATAGTTTACCATCCCTTTCATCTGTAGAAGAGTAACTCATGCAGAAAGTCATACATTTACCTTGAAAATTTATTTATTTATTTTATTTCCAGTGTTTATACCCCGCTACTTCTCAACCCCCGAGGGGGGACTCAGTGCGGCCTAACAGACGGCAACAATTCGATGCCACACAATACATAGTAAAACACAGTTAAAATTAAAATACATTAAAATACACCTAGAATTCAATACATTAAAATACAGTTAATATTAAAAACATCATATACATTCATCACCATTAAAACAATGTTCCATCCAAAGTCTTAGATCTTAACCACCAATTTGCCAGCTGACCAGTCTAAAGTGCCGTGTTGTGCTAGGGTGCAAACGCTTGGTCCCAAAGCCAGGATTTCACTCTTTTCTGAATGTTAGGAGGGATGAAGCTGATCGAATATCAATAGGGAGTTCCACAGACGGGGACCACCACCGAGAAGGCCCTCCCTCTCGTCCCCGCCAACCGCATTTGAGAGGTTGGCGGGAGCGAGTGCAGCCCCGGATGATCTTAAATTACGAGGGGGATAAATAAAGTCAGCACCAAAATCGGAATTATCCATACCACAGCCGTACCCATTTCTATGTACAGTTGTGTAAACCAGTATTTCCCAACCTCTGTTCCGCGGCATACTAGTGTGCCGTGAGCGATCGCCTGGTGTGCCGCGGGAAAACCTCTCCCCCCCCTTTCTTCCCCCTCCTGCTGAACTCCTGCTGCTGCTGCTTGGGGGAGGAGGAGGAGGAAGGGCCAGGCGGTGGCGAAGAAGAAGAAGGGGCTTTGGCCGTTTCCCCAACCAGCCAGCCTCCAATCGAGGGAGGGCGGGGAATGGAAGTGGAAGTGGAAGTGCACTTGTCTGGGCGCAGGCGCACTAGGTCCTGAGGGTGGCAGACGCATTCACCTTCCTCCTGCGGCGGTGAAGGAAGCGAAGGAGCCAGCTGCTTCCGGAGGCGCCCTAGCTCGGCCCTGCTGTGTCCCACGTGAGGCCCCGGGGCGCCCTTCCCCTCGGCCCACCCCCCCCTCTCCAAAGCCCCTCGGGGAGGAAGGACCCCAAAGGGGAGAAGGGGCCTTCTTTCGCAGGGGGAAAGGGTCAGGGCATGGCAGGAGGGCCCTCGGAGGAAGGAAAGGCAGGTGGGATTCCGTGAGGGACTCCCTCGCCAGCCTTCCTCAGCCTTCCTCCCAAATGTCAAGGTCTATTTTTCCCAAACCCAATCTGTGTTCACATTTGGTCATATTGAGTATTCATGCCAAGTTTGGTCCTGATCCAACATTGTTTCAGTCCACAGTGCTCTCTGGATATAGGCGGACTACAACTCCAAAACTCAAGGTCAATGCCCACCAAACTCTTATAGCATTTTCTCTTGGTTATGGGAGTTCTGTGTAAGAAGTTTGTGTCTTTCTGCCATTCCTATAACAATGCAAACACAATATATACAAAGGTATCTCACTGTGAAGTCACAATAAGCATATGCGCTAATACCATCAATGTGAATCAGGGACTAGATCAATATGTGTCCTTCAAGTAAGAATCACATAAACACGTAGTAATACAAAATTATCAAAAGTATATTAAAGTGGACGCATATCATTTCAGCTATACAGAACAAACTCAGCGCTACCAATCATGCGCTATCATTTCCCATCATATTAGGTACAGCATACGGCGGCACTATAAAGATCACACTTAGTCCATAGATAGGTGTTCCAGAGTGGATTCACTCACGGATAGCTGGAACTGAGTCCTGTGGGCAAGCCGCTGGAATTTGGCTGGCTGAAAAGGCGCCTATGGCTGGAAGTACTGTGACGCCAAACAAAGATGGCCGTTTCGCGTTCGCTAACGCTTCCTCAGGGCGCTTCCGACAACAGGACACTTCTCATGGGAGTTGTAGTCGTCTCCAGTAGACCAATAGTTACGAGAGGGTTTTCAATCGTTACGAGTCTATTAACATCACTAAGGCAGAGTCCTCCCGGGGTGAAAGCGCCCTTAGGAAGCGTTAGCGAACACGAAACAGCCATCTTTGTTTGGCGTCACAGTACTTCCAGCCGTAGGCGCCTTTTCAGCCAGCCAAGTTCCAGCGGCTTGCCCACAGGACTCAGTTCCAGCTATCCGTGAGTGAATCCACTCCGGAATACCTATCTATGGACTAAGTGTGATCTTTATAGTGCTTACGTATGCTGTACTTAATATGATGGGAAATGATAGCGCATGATTGGTAGTGCTGAGTTTGTTCTGTATAGATGAAATGATATGCGTCCACTTTAATATACTTTTGATGATTTTGTATTACTACGTGTTTATGTGATTCTTACTTGAAGGGCACATATTGATCTAGTCCCTGATTCACATTGATGGTATTCGCGCATATGCTTATTGTTTCTGCCAATCTTGCCAGAATATCTATGTTGTGTTCATCGAAACAGGCCCCGGTTTCACACTGAGTGTATAAATACATTTAAAAACATATTAACTATATGTATGACTGTGTTAGAGTGTCATTTTGTGTCATTTTGGTTGGTGGTGTGCCCCAGGATTTTGTAAATGTAAAATATGTGCTGTGGCTCAAAAAAGGTTGGGAAACACTGGTGTAAACAAAGCTAATAAGAAGAGAATCAACTTATATGATATATGGTGCTGAAGGAGAATTCTATGGATACCGTTGATGGCTAAAAAGTGACCTGACTGGTTTTGTTTAATTCTATTTTAATATTTGTATGTTGTGGATTTTAAATTGCACTGTTTTTTCAATGTTGTGAGCCACTTCAATTGAGATAAAAGCAGGAGGAGGGGACAAGTAAATGGGTCCTGGAGCGAATCAAGCCTGATCTCTCAAAAGCTAAGATGGCTAAATTGAGGCTGTCGTACTTTGGCCATATCATAATGCAATAGAAAAAGTAATCTCTCTCTCTCTGGTATTACTTTGTGAGTGAAAATACTTAGGAAAGACTCGTCCCACGCAGGAGAGCAAAGGCACGGGCTCTGCGCAGTGGCAACACAACGCCAGGGTAACGCCACCGCCCCCTTTCTAGGCTTCAGTGTCCCCCAATTTCATCGGAGGCTTCTACCGGCCCCCCTGAAACGTACGACCGTCCACCGGGGGGGGGGGCGGTAGCGCCCACTTTGAGAATCACCGCTTTAAACCAAAGGTTCGTCTACCAGAGCTTAGCAAGCTCAGACGGTGGCAGCGAGGTCCTCAGGTCGTAGGTTTGGTTCGGGTTTCCTTCTCTTAGATGGTTGACCTTACAGGGTTAGATGAGCACCATCTGCCTGGATTTGAAAACAGAGTTTTCCTTCTCCTAGAGAGCCCATCCTGCCCATTAACGCTCTTTGTCAGACCCTTCGGTTGTGAACTGTCTGGCATGGGAGGCCCTACCGGTGGCTATAATACCACCGCCAGCATAGCTCACAACTTCATTAGGGTACATAAGCCTCTCCCCCATGACAAGGGGGCGCCAATGGAGAGGAGAAAAAGTAATAATGCAGTAGGAAAAGAAGAAGACCACATTACAAGTACAGTGGAACCTCGGCTTACGAGCATCCCAACATATGTACTTTTTTGACCTATGGACCTAGGTCTTGATTTAACATCTGAGCACCGTTTTTACATGTGAGCAGCCCAGAGAGAGCACTCACGCAAGAGTACAAGGCTTCAAGGAAGCAGCCTCTTTACCTCATTTCTCAGTGCCTCTGCCTGCATGCCTTTGCCTGCATGCCACATGCTCTTCTCCAGTTTGCGAGATTGCTGCCTGCTTGCCTCTTCTCTGCTTTCAGAGATTGCTATCTGCTTTGGGGAAGTTTGGGTTAATTCCTTTGGTGTGCTTTTTATTCCTGTACTTAAGAGCTCAGTCACGGAGCAAATTAGACTCTTAAGTCAAGGTATCAATGTAAACTGGTTCAATTAAGGAAGCCAAGCCCTGAGAGTGCAAGGCCTGACTATTGATGATCATTCATAAGGATGTCATAAAGCAAAGTCAACTTGATAGGAAGTAACAAGAGCAATGTTTCCAAAACAAGTTGTTCAGTTCTTGATACAAAGTTATTTGATTTGTGGCAGATCAATACTGTAACCATCCTATTGAAAAGAGGAACATCTGAAATAGGAAGGGACTAACCCAGAAATAGGTCTGCAGCACCTGGTATTCATTGATGGACTCTCATCCAAATACTAAGCAGAACTGGGGGCCCTTCTACACTGTCCTTATAATCCAGGATCTGATCCCTGATTATCTGTTTATCCCAGATTATATGGTAATGGAGGCTCATACTATCGAAGACGGAGATGCTATGGCTGGGTTGTCCTGGTGTCGGTGAGTGCCGGTTGCTTACCCTGGATGGCGAGCGGTTAAGCCCATCATCTTTGGTAAAAAGCCTGGGGGTCCAATTGGACCCACTGCTATCGATGGAGACTCAGGTCTCCATGGTTAGCAGGTCCGCATTCTTTTATCTCCGACAGGCTAGGCGACTGGCTCCCTACTTATCCAGGAATGACCTAGCTACGGTGATCCAGGCGACGGTCATCTCGAGGCTAGACTACTGTAACACCCTCTACATTGGCCTTCCCTTGTCGACAACCCGGAAACTAAAGCTGGTGCAAAATGCTGCTGCTCGATTGCTGGTGGGAGCATCGACAAGAGAGCACATTACACCAATTTTATAGCAATAGCACTGGCTGCCAATAGAGTACCGGATTGTCTTCACGGTGCTGGTTTTGACCATTAAGGCTTTGTATGGTCTAGGGCTAGTGTACCTGAGGGACTGCCTCACCCCATACCTTCCCCCGATATCGTTGCGTTCAGAAGAACAAAATCTTCTGGTGATTCCATCAATTTGTTCCTGCTGACTTTCAACAACAAGGCTGTCAGTAACTTCAATGCTTTCCAGTAAAGACGCTATAGAACTGCTGCTTCTTCCAGTGATAGTTTATTGAAGACACAAAACCTATAAAGCTGAAGCACCCGCTTCCCATCACCACAATCCTTATATACTAATCCCTCCCCCATGCAATGCCTGGAGAGGGTTGCACCCTGACTCAGCAATCCCAGTGAGTCTTTGCATTACCCAGAGTTTATTTATTTATTTTATTTATTTATTTATTTATTTATTGCGATTTTTGCGCCGCCGACTCCCGGGGGCTCGCGGCGGCTTACATACTACTGGCTCAGCGCCAGGAAACAGTACAAAGGCATAGAGTACAATTAATAGAACTAAAACATTAATTGTTTTAGTTCTACCAGTTCCCTGGGTATTACATCATACCCCAGAGTCTTATCTAGACCAAAGGTCATAGTCCCAGTATATTCAACTGCAAAGAAATAGAGCAAAGTTCATGGTTGAGTCATCTCTCTCTGACTCAGCAACTCAGGTGAAAGTAGTAGGCTCATGGCAGGCTGGGATCTGTCTCTGGCCCCAGGCATAGAGATTCTAGCCCTGACAAAGGCAAAGAGCCTTTTCTGTGGCGGCACCAACTCTGTGGAATGAGTTACCAGACGGAACTCGCGCTATCACAGAGCTGACCCCCTTCCGGAGGGCCTGCAAGACGTTCCTCTTTAGGCAGGCTTTCAATCTAGGCGCCTCCTGATAATCCTGTCCATACCCTTGTGTTTTTACATATCCAAACTGTTTTATGTGTATTTTATTGTTTTATGTAAACCGCCCCGAGCCTGCAGGGAGGAGCGGTATATAAAAGTGAAAAATAAATAAATATATTCCAGTTCAAAGCAGATAACCTGGGATCAGATCCTGGAATATAAGGACAGTGTGTAAGGAGCCTAATTCTGCCGAGCTTCCAAGATCAGATGAGATCTGGTGCCTTTAGGATATTTAGGCACACTATAAAGGCCTTTCCACACAACCATATAATTCAGAAAACCAAGTCAGATAATCCACAATATCTGCTTTGAACAGGATTATCTGAGTCCACATTGCCATATAATCCAGTTCAATGTGGATTTTATACAGTTGTGTGGAAGGGGACTAAGTCATAGTAACCCGAGACAAATGTGTACTGCACTTGCAAAATAGGATTTCAGCCTGATGTAGCTCAGACTATAAAGAGTATTTTTAAAAAGAGAGAGAGAATGCGAGAGAGAGAGAGAGAGAGAGAGAGAGAGAGAGAGAGAGAGAGCTAGCTTGAGATGAGACGATTCAAAAACCAGGAGAACAAAAAACTGGAAACAGATGGGAAAGTCAGGAAGGAAGTGCAAGGATTAGACATGCACATGTAGAACACGCCAGCCCACATCACAGGCAGACTCCCACAAATGAACTGAAGTGAAACATCATTATGAACCACACTATCGAGACCTTCGAAATACTCAGAAGGAAAATGCAGCATTTGGAAGGGAAGCCAACAAGAAATAGATAGAAACCAGTGGTTGTTGGCTGCTTCCTTAGCAAGTGGCATGATGACACCACTTTGGTGTAGCTGCGGTGGCGCAGTGAGTAAAATCATTCTGCCGCTGAACTGCTGACCTGAGGGTTGGCGGTTCAAATTCACAAAATGAGGTGAGCTCCCATCTGTCAACTCCAGCTTCCCATGCGAGGACATGAGAGAAGCCTCCCACAGGATGGTAAAACATCCAGGCATCTCCTGGGCAATGTCCCTGCAGACAGCCAGTTCTCTCACACCAGAAGCAACTTGTAGTTTCTCAATTCGCTTCTGCTATGAAAAAAAAACACTCTGGTTTTCAGTCTGAACTTTAAAGGAATATCAAAAATTCCAAAACTCAGAGCCTCTTTAAAATACATAAATAAAAGCTCACTTTGAGGTAGTAATACTTTATTTATGAAAATAAAGAACTCATACTATATCACGTTACTGTCAGAACCGGCAGGTAGATGTAAGGCCTGGGTAGGTTCATCGGAATGCTTCTAAAATCGGAATGAATTCGGATTAAATTCACTCTTGAAGTGGTTTTGAAGTGATGTAAGCCAGTGTTTCCCATCCTTTCTTGAGCCATGGCACAATTTTTACATTTACAAAATCCTGGGGCACACCACCAACCAGAATGACACAAAATGACACTCGAACACAGTAATACATATAGTTAATATGTTTTTAAATGTATTTATACACTCAGTGTGAAACCTGGGCCTATTTCGATGAATTCAGCATAGATATCCTGGCAGGAATGGCAGAAAAACACACATGAAGGTCTTTCTCAACAGCTAAACACACTAGGGAAGTATATGCAAAAGTTAGCAAAAATAGCAGTGTAATATTCACAGTGTCAATTAACACACATTAGAAGGACGCCATACAAAGCCCATAGATGGTTATACATCACCAGTAAATGACAGGGAGTTGTAGGAAAAAGTTCAGCGGGTGGGAATGCGCAGACCAGGGTGGAAAAAGTTCAAGGAAGAGGTGGCAATTGCAAAGTCCATGCGGATGAATTCCAATAAGTCCAGCCAAAGTCAGCGCAAGGTCCCAGTAACCCGGTTTCTGACAACCCAATCAGATGCGAAGATAGCAGTAGTCCAAACAGTGGGCTGGAAAGCGCCCTGGCGGGGGCCGCAACAATCTGAATACGGGCCCAATCCGTTTCGCCCTGAAAAAGGGCTTTCTCAAGCGGCAAATGATGAATGGGAGGCATGACACAGAAGGATTCACAGATCAATACATGGTTGGTATCCAACGTAACATCTTCTGTGGACCCTGCGCATTCCCACCCGCTGAACTTTTTCCTACAACTCCCTGTCATTTACTGGTGATGTATAACCATCTATGGGCTTTGTATGGCGTCCTTCTAATGTGTGTTAATTGACACTGTGAATATTACACTGCTATTTTTGCTAACTTTTACATATACTTCCCTTGTGTGTTTGGTTGTATATTCCTACTACTGTATTGTGTGTTTAGCTTTCTCAACAGCTGTCAGTCTCTCTCTCTGTTTTTCATTTTTATCACAGTCAAGCTTGAGAAGCTCATCTCACACAGATATGTGGTTGAAAACTGGAGCAATGTCAAAATAGCTGCCGCCATTTTGATCCGAGAGGGCAGCGTAAGCGTGTTCAGGAGGGGAGGGGGAGGAAGACGTGGGGCGAGTCTGCGCAGTAGCGCCCGCACGGGTCACGTCTTCCCCCCTCCCCTCCTAAGCAAAGCGAGGCAAAGCGAGCAGAGCGAGGCTGGGAAGAAGGGAGCCTGAGTGGAGAAGAAAAAGTGTTTGGCAAGAGGGGGAAGAAAGGGTATTGGCGGTCCCAATTTCCCACGGCACACCTGATGATCGCTCACGGCACACTAGTGTGACCCGGCACACTGGTTGGGAAACACTGATGTAAGCAACCCGGAAGTGAATTTGTCATTTCAAAGCCACCGCCGCCATTTTCAGAAAGGAATCGGCGGGTTTCCCTTCCCCGTCCTTCCCTTCTGTGTGCGGCTCTTACCCAAGTTCTGAGCGCAGGGAAGGAATCTGCGTCCAAACTGGGTGTTTGACCCAGTTTGGACGCGGATGTCTTTTCCTCCATGTTAGACCTAATGCAGAGGGGAAGACATCGGCATCCAAACTGGGTTTTCCAGTGCTGTTTCTTTCTTATTGCTTATGCTTGTCACTAACAAAGCCATTCCGAAATTTCCGAAAAATTCGTAAAATTTCCACAATTTTTTCGGAAGATTTCGGAAGTTATTTAAATTCGGACTGCCAGAGCCCCCTATATCCGCAACCAGTTTTGAACCATTTTTTCCTTGATCAAACAGGCCTAATAGATATCATATTCATCACATATTTGTAGCTTGTACAAATCAAATGCTTTTCCCATTTGTCAAAGTACAATATATGTCACACCTTCTCCTTCATTGGCCAGGTAATGCAAACATTGCCCCATTTCCACTCTCTTAACTTTCACTTGAGAAAGACCTTTGGTGATTCATTCTTCTCGAAACAAAAACCATCAATCAACCCAAACAAGACATGCCTGAATTCCTGGCTAATGAGGTTTTGATGTACCATGCTAAGCAATTAATTTCCCAACAAGCAGTTTTCCCATATGCTTCCATTCCCTATTGCAGTGTTTTCCAACCAGTGTGCCGGGGCACACTAGTGTGCCGTGAGCAATCATCAGGTGTGCCGTGGGAAATTGGAACCTCCAGGAAGGGGGGGGGGGGAGAGTCTAGTGTGTTGAAGTATAAAAACTCTAAGAAACCTACCTCGATCCCCACCCGTTGTCTACTTGGTCTCTTCCTCTCCCCTCTCCATGTCTCCCTTTCCCCAAGTAGAGACATCCTCTTGCCTTCTGGGGGTTCTGTGTGGGAAGTTTTGCCCAGTTCTATCATTGGTGGGGTTCAGAATGCTCTTTGATTGTAGGGGAACTATAAATCCCAGCAACGACAACTCCCAAATGTCAATGTCTATTTCCCCTGAACATAAGAACATAAGAAGAGCCATGCTGAATCGGACCTCAGCCCATCTAGTCCAGCATTCTGTATCACACAGTGGCCCACCAGTTGTACACGGGGATCTCGAGCAGAAGGGAGGGCAAAACCCTGACCTGCTCCTGACCCCCCACAACCAGTACTCCATCTGTGTTCATATTTGGGCATATTGAGTATTCATGCCAAGTTTGGTCCTGATCCAACATTGTTTGAGTCCACAGTGCTCTCTGGATATAGGTGAACTACAACTCCACAACTCAAGGTCAATGCTCACCAAACTCTTATAGCATTTTCTCTTGGTTATGGGAGTTCTGTGTGGGAAGATTGTGTCTTTCTGCCATTCCTGCCAGGATATCTATGTTGAGTTCATCGAAACAGGTCCAGGTTTCACACAGAGTATATAAATACATTTTAAAAACATATTAACTATATGTATTACTGTGTTAGAGTGTCATTTTGGTTGGTGGTGTGCCCCAGGATTTTGCAAATATAAAAAGTGTGCCACGGCTCAAAAAAGGTTGGGAAACACTGCCCTATTGTACACGTGAATATTAAAGAACGTGCGGTATATATAGCTGTAGCTGAATGCTGTATAGATGACAATACAGTAAAATACCAAATGCGAAAATACAGAATGGGGGATGCCTGGCTCGAAATCAGTATGTGTGGAAAAGGTCTTGGAGTCCTCGTGGGGAACAAATTAAACATGAGCCAACAATGTCATGCGGCGGCAAAAAAAAAAAAAGCCAATTGGATTTTGGCCTGCAAAAATAGGGGTCTAGTGCCTAGATCCAGAAGAGTCATGGTACCCATTTATTCTGCCTTGGTCAGACCACACCTGGAATCACACTGTGTCCAATTCTGGACATCGCAATTGAAGGGTGATGTTGACAAGCTGGAATGTGTCCAGAGGAGGGCGACTCAAATGATCAAGGGTCTAGAGCAGTGTTTCCCCAATCGGTATGCCGCAGCACACTAGTGTGCCATGAGCGATTGGAAATTGGAACCTCCAATACCAGACCTGGGCATTTCGCGGCCAGGCCCGGATCAGGCCCTTTTGCCGCCCTAGGCCAAAGGGTCTGCCTCCGCCCCTCCCCGCCTCCGGCTCCACCCCTCCTCGCTGGATTGAAGGAAGGAGGGCAGGGCTGGCGTGACTCCTCTCTGCCTCCTCCCTGGCGTGGCGTGGCATCACCAGGCAGGGAGGAGGCGAAGCCACGCTACCGCCCCTTCTCCCTTGCGTGGCGTGACGACGCAAGGGAGGAGGGCCAGCAGCGCAACTTCTCTCCGCCTCCCTGGCGTGGCGTTGCCAGGCAGGGAGGAGGAGGCGGAGAGAAGCCGCGCCACCGCCGCTCCTCCCTTGCGTCGCCACGCCACACAAGGGGAGGAGGGGCGGCGGCGCACGCCGCCTCCTCCTCCCTGCCTGGCCACGCCACGCCATGCCAGGGAGGAGGCAGAGAGGAGTCCCGCCGCAGCCCCTCCTCCCTTGTGTCATGCCAGCCCTGCCAAAAAGGGGTGGGCGGTGCGCAGGATGCGCGGCGGGAGGGCGCCTCTTTCTCCTCTTCACCCCGCCCTTCTTCCTTCAATCCGGCGAGGAGGCGGGGAGGGGCGGAGTAAGAAGCAGAGCCAATCCTCCCTCCCTCCCTCCTAAAGCAGAGCAAAGGGAGGGGGCGGCTGCGCATGCGCCCTTTTTTGGGTGAATTTTTTGGGGGATTTTTTTAAAAAAAATTGGGAGTCCGGATCCGCTGCCCCCCCAAACATGCCGCCCGTGGCCCGCCAGCTGATTCTGACCAGCCCGAGTAAGGGCCCCAGCAGGCAGGCAGGCAAGCAGAGTGGCCAACAGAGGGGAAGGGAGGAGGGAGAAGAGGAGGAGGCCAGGAGCAAGCGCTGCTGCAGAGCATGCCTTCGCTCTCCTCCTCCTCCCTTCCCTTCCACCTCCCGCGCTCCCCCTCCCTTCTCTTCTGCCTCGCTCTCTCCCCCCTCCCTTCTCTTCCAGCAACTATAATTCCCAATTGTCAAGCTCTATTTCCCCCAAACTCCACCAGTGTGCACATTTGGGCATATTCAGTCTTTGTGCCAAGTTTGGTTTTGATCCAACATTGCTTGAGACCACAATGCTCTTTGGATGTTGGTGAACTACAACTCCCAAACTCAAGGTAAATGCCCACCAAACCCTTTTAGTGTTTTCTATTGGTCATGGAGTCCTGCGTGCCACGTGTGGTTTAGTTTCATCATTGGTGGAGTTCAGAGTGCTCTTTGATTGCGGGTGAACTATAACTCCCAGCAACTACAACTCCCAAATGACAAAATCATTTTTTGTCTCCTTGGGTTAGTATTAGTATGTTTTGTGGCCAAATTTGGCAGCAATTTGTCCAGTGGTTTTTGAGTTATGTTAATCCCAGAAATGAACAGCTGTTGAGCAAGACCTTTGTGTGTGTCTTTCTGTCTTTCTGCCATTCCTGCCAGGATATCTATGTTGTGTTCATCGAAACAGGCCCAGGTTTCAGACTGAGTGTATAAATACATTTCAAAACATAGTAACTACTATATGTATTACTGTGTTAGAGTGTCATTTTGTGTCATTTTGGTTGTGGTGTGCCCCCAGGATTTTGTAAATGTAAAAAATGTGCCGCGGCTCAAAAAAGGTTGAAAAACACTGGTCTAGACAACAAGCCCTATGAGGAGCAGTTTAAAGAGCCTAAAGAAGACTGAGAGGAGACATGATTTGAGCCATGGATCAAGATGTGAGGGGAAGTCATAGGGAGGAGGGAGCAAGCTTGTTTTCTACTGCCCTGGAGACTAGGACGCAATGGAGCAATGGCTTCTAACTACAGGAAAGGAGATTCCACCTGAACATGAGGAAGAACTTCCTAACTGTGAGAGCTGTTCAGCAGTGGAACTCTCTGCCCTGGAGTGTGGTGGAGGCTCCTTCTTTGGAGGCTTTTAAGCAGAGGCTGGATGGCCATCTGTCAGGGATGCTTTGAATGCAATTTTCCTGCTTCTTGGCAGAATGGGGTTGGACTGGATGGCCCACAAGGTCTCTTCCAACTCTAGGATTCTAAGACAAGTAAATGGGTATTAGAGCCACTTAGAGTGCATCAATCCTAAGGGGTCTGTTGAGCCACCAGACCATGTAAAATACACCACCACCACCCAGATTATATAACACTAGCTGACCCGTGCACGCATTGCTGTGCCATAGTCTGTGGCTAACCCCTTCTACCCACATGGTGGGAAAGCACAATCAAAGGACTCTTGACTGATGGCCATTTTGCCTCTTGTTGATAACATTAAGAGACTTTTAGCAGTTTGCTCAGGGTCAGTTGGGATTTGTATCTTCCTTTTGTTGTATTGTAGTCCTGTCCCACTGTATTCCCAGGCCTGGGTCAACAAAGCGAATGTTTGCATGTATGAGGATATGTGACAGCTTTCTGATTGGTTGCCACTGTGGGATTATTTGCATAATGCCTCTTTTTGGCCAGCACCACCAACATTCCAACACTCTAAACTGCCAGAGGGGGGTGGCTCCCAGCCTCTACATTCTAACTGAGGGAGTATTTGTATAATGCCTCTAACTGGCCAGCACCACCAACATTCCGACACTCTAAACTGCCAGAGGGGGTGGCTCCCAGCCTCTACATTCTAACTGAGGGAGTATTTGTATAACACCTCTAATTGGCCAGCACCACCAACATTCCGACACTCTAAACTGCCAGAAGGGGTAGGGGTATCAATGGTTTTTTTTTGTATTTTTGGTTGTGTTGTTTAATTTTAATTTTATTTTTTTGGGTGGTAAACATACCTCGTGAGTTTTGTGTGTATGTGGGCTGATTTGGTGTGTCTGCCTTGTGTGGTTTTGCTGTCTGTAGGCTACATAGGATGAAAGCTCTTTATATATATATATATATATATATATATATATATATATATATAAAAGATTAGCGACAGCAGATAAAGCGATTTAAATCTGTGTTCATTCTGCAATGTAAATGGACCCCTATTGTTGTGGTACAGAGACGGCCGTGGCTGAGTCCAGGAGTCAAAAGACAACAAAAGTTTACCCGAACAACAAATGGGTGTTGGAATAACAAAAATAGCTTATCATCAGCTGTACAAAAAGCCCAATAACCCCAGGGAACCCCAAAACCAAAAATGCTGAGAAGAAAAGAACTCAAAAACAAACAGCAGACGTCCTTCTGCGGCGTTCAATCAAAGGGATGTCCATAAGGTGTGGTCCAAACAATCCAGAGATCATAGGGCAGGAAACAAACACACAGGAAAGGAGGAGACGTCCCCGAGTCGACAGGAGAGCAGTCACAGTGAAGGTCAAGAGGTACACGGCAGCAGCTAAACACAAAAAACAGACATCAATCCCAAAACCCCCCACCTTTTCCCAATATCAGCTAGAGCTGCCATAGCAGCTCTCCCAAGGAACAAAGTAGATAAAGAACCCAATAACTCACGAGTAATCTGGAAACCAGGAACCAAGATACAGGAACACAGGATACATGAGCCAGAATCACAAACTCCTTGACCACCGTGAGGGTCAAGCCAAATACTCACGTCTTATATAGCACTATCAATCAGATTCATCAGAGAACCCGCCCTGCTCCAAAGCAGCAGCATTCCCATTCCCTGCAGCTGTTGTACCATGTCCAGATCTCCAACCCAGCCACAGCTCTTCTTGGCTTAAAGGGCCCCACTCAGTTTCTGAATGAGAAGATGGCCAGTCCTGATCCGTCTGGAACCCCAGAAATGTGCTGTCCCCCGAGTCCGCATTGCATACATCCCTCACTTCCTGCACCAATGCTGAATCTAGGTCTGTATCACTTTCTTCTGACTGTAATTCTGCATTCCCTGAAACCCTTCAAATGTATCAGACTCAGAAGGTTCCCTAAGTATATGCTGAATCTTTCTCCTCTGTTCTCTGTCTGAGTCAAGGCTTAAGGCCACTCTCTTTACCCCAGCTGTAGGAGCCTGATCATCCAGAGCCGCGCCCCAAACTGAGCTACTGCTTGATGTTACTGCCTCAGCACCTTCCTCCATGCCACTATCTGTAGTAACTGGAGGCTCATTTACAACACCTAACATCCGGAGTTCGGAGGCTGTACGGATACCAAGTTAGGACATTACTGCTGCAGAAGGGTAGATGTGTCCTTTGTCACCAATAGGATACTACAATTCCAATTGGTTCTCCATCTTTGTTAACCCAGATCTTCTTCTATTCCATTCCTGCAGCAAGTCCTTTCCTTCAGACTAAACTCAGGTTTGATCTCTGCGAGCCTCTGATCTTTTCTGCTTTCAAATGCAAACAGCCTCTTTCCCTTCATCTCTTCGCGCACAGAGAAAGCGGAGTATTTCTACCAGGCCATCTTTTCTGAACGCGGCCAATTAAACCGCCTAAACTTTTCCTTCTCAGGGTTAAATTTTCCCAGATGGCAGAGCTATCATTAATTCATGGCATGCCGAGATCAGACCGTTCAGCCGCCGGCTATCTCACCTGCGAGTCATGTTCACCTTTCTGTACTAATACAGATATTGCAAAACATGCCATTGCTTCCCTGTAGTCTGTTTTGGTCATTCTCTGTAACGGAGTGGTGCGCATAAGGGAAGCGTATCGGTAGGAAGAGAGGACCATAGACTGCAGTCAGAGCAGGAAAAGAGCAGGAGCATTAGTTAGACTCCAACACAGGAGATCTGACTTTGGACTTCAGTTGTATCATCGAAGGCGTTCATGCCAGAATCGCTGGGCTGTTGTGTGTTTTCCGGGCTGTATGGTCATGTTCCAGAAGCATTCTCTCCTGACGTTTCACCTGCGTCTATGGCAGGCATCCTCAGAGGTTGCGAGGTCCATTGGAACTAGGATAATGGGGTTTATATATCTGTGGAATATCCACGGTGGGAGAAAAAACTCTTGTCTGTCGGAGGTAGGTGTGAATGTAACAACTGGCCACTTTGATTAGCATTTAATAGAAGGAAGGAAGGGAGGGAGGGAGGGAGGGAGGAGGGGAGGAGGAACAAGGAAAAGGGAAGGATAGAGGGAAGGAAGGAAGGAGGGGAGGTAGGAAGGAGAAAGGAAGGATAACAGGGAGGATAAAAGGAGGGAAGGAAGGTTTGCCTCTTTCCTGCCTTTCCTCCCCTTTTTCATTCCATTCTACTTTCTCTCCTTCCTTCCGTAACTCTTTCTTCCCTTCCTATTACTATTACTGTTGTTGTTGCTGTTGTAATTAAGCAGACCTTCTCATTACTTAATTTTCCATACCACCAGACTATGCCACAGCAACGCGTGGCCGGGTACAGCTAGTATCTTATACAATCCTAGGCATTTTCATAAGAATCATATAGAACAGGGCTGTCCAACTTCTACCGGCCCAAGGGCCGGAATTCCGGTCACTGATCACCTGGGGGGCCGCAGTGTGAAAATAAATGAAAATAAAAGAAAAAAAAAGGAAGAGAGGAAGGAAGATGGATAGAGGGAAGAAATGAGGGAGGAATAAATGCAAGAATAAAAGGAAATAAATAAAAGAAAAAGAAATAAAAAAATAAATAAAAGCAAGGAAGGAAGGAAGAAAGGAAGGAAGAAAGGAAGGATTGAAGGAAGGAAGGAACAAAGGAAGGAGCCCACCCCAGCAAAACAGCCCTCTGCTTCAGCCTACCTTAGTTCGGTATCCTTCCCAAACGACCGCTGCCCAAACGGAGCTCCACACAGCCTTGCTCCGGTCCGGCTTCTCTCTTCCAACGAGGATCCAGGAGCCGGAGCACGAGAGAGGCGAAGACACAGAGGCAGGAGCCGAAGACACAGCAGAAGAGTACTTTCTGTACTCTTCTAGTCTCAAAGGAAATGGCGCCGCGGAGGGGAAGCTGGGACTTGTAGTCCTTTGGCTCCGCGGCGTCATTTCCTGTCCTGGCTCATTCCCTGTCTGCTGAAGAGCCAGGACAGGTAATGGCGGACAGCTGTGCCGCCGCTACAATTTTTCAATTTTTTTGTTTGTTGACTGAAATAAAGGCTACTGAGAAAAAAACAGCTGGTTTTTTGCAGGAGGGTAGGAGGGCCGGATCCAAGGGGCTGGAGGACCGTGTGCAGCCCCCGGGCCACCTGTTGGGCAGGCCTGATATAGAAAGTAAGTTCAAGAAGATACACCAATCATTTCATAAGAGAAAATAACAGGATCTCTCTTTTGGGAGAGAGAGCCAGGCAGAGGTTATTCTTTAATGGAGCAAAGAAAGTCCTTAGAGATATATGTTTGCAATCAAAAGTCCAGTCCTGGGGTTTCTATTTCATAAAAGGGCATTTCCTTTGGCAAGAGCCTGGTTAAGAATGTCAGTTCATATGGTATGGGGAAAGTTCAACTGTTTGATGTGCAAAAGGTCCCATTTGTACTTGGGAACTAGTAGTCCCGCCGTTCTTGACGGAACTTTGCTCCCGCAGGCCCGGGGTGCCTTAAGGGCATCCCCGGTGGGGTCCGCAATGTCCTGCTGATAGCGAACAGAATGTTGGGGTCTTGCCCTGAAGGCAGACCAGTTAGACCCACCAAAGAGGGTTTAAAATGGCCTGGTGAGAAAGGAAGCAAACCAATCCCCTTTCCCCTCAATTTCCAAATAAAGATCTCACCAGGTTGAAGAAAAGCCACTGAGTTTATTCATCCAGCTGAATTGCGGTACTAACCGCGATCCTTCGGCCATGCTAGTACAAAGCATACATGTAATACATACGTTTTTATACTTTTTCCAAAACAGAACAGTTTTCAAAACTCCTGCCTGCTTGCCTCAATTGGCTGTGGGTCTAAGCCAATGGGAGAAAAGAGGGGGAATGAATGGAACAATGAGTCAGGGTTTTGATTGATTGATTGATTGATTTTAATATTTGTGAGTCGCCCTCCACGTCAGTGCTCCGAGCGACTTACACATAGAACACATAAAAACAGTTCAATAGTTAAGCTTAAATAATAATAAGAAGAAGAAGAAGAATTTGGTTAAGAGGTTTAATAACTCAGGCTAAGTCTGGAAGGTGACCTTAGCCATAGGCCTTTCGAAAGAGCCAGGTCTTCAATGCAGTCAGGAACTGGGGCATGTCCAGGATAGCTCTCTGCTCCACCGGCATCGAGTTCCAAAGAACAGGGGCCGCGATGGAGAAGGCTCTTCGTCTTGTGATGTCGAGGCGAGCCTCATTCACAACTGGGATGCGGAGAAGGTCCCTGTTCACTGGACGCGGCGGCCTTAAATGGACTGGTTCGAGCAGGCGGTCTTTTAAGTAAGCTGGGCCAGCGCCATGGAGAGCCTTGAAGGTGAGCGACAAGGTCTTATGGATGGCTCTGAGCTCGACTGGCAGCCAGTGCAGGCGCTGCAAAGATGGCGCGATATGGCATCTCAGCGGTGTCCCGGTGAGGAGTCTGGCGGCTGCATTCTGCACTAGCTGGATTTTTGCGAGTGGTTGACTGCGGCAACCCCACATACAAGGCATTACAGTAGTCCAGCCGCGATGTCACTGTGGCATGGACCACCGTAGCCAGCGCATCTGATGGAAGGTAGGGAGCTAGTTGACGTGCCTGGCGCAGGTGGAAGAAAGCTCCCTTACTTGTCGCAGCAACCTGGGCCTCTAGCGAGAGTCTTGAGTCCAGAATCACACCGAGACTCTTCACAGACGGGGCCGGGATAAGCGGCTCTCCCTCAAAGAGAGGTAGCGGAATGGGTGGCTCTGGGCGTCCCGGCCATAGAATCTCCGTCTTTGATGGATTGATCTTGAGTTTGTATGAGCGGAGCCATCTAGTCACTGCTTCTAGTCCTTGTCTGAAGTTCTCAGGCACTGATGTTACGCCTGGCTCAAGCTTCAGCAGGAGCTGGGTGTCATCTGCATATTGATAGCACCCAAATCCAAAACTTCTGGCTATGCTTGCCAAGGGTTGGACATAGATGTTAAAAGCGTTGGTGACAAAATGGCGCCTTGGGGGACTCCGCAGTCCAGGGTGGATTTCTTGGACACTTGGCCTCGCCACTCAACACACTGCGAGCGGCCCGTAGGAAGGAATCGAACCAGGCCAGAGCTGTGCCTTGAATCCCAGAGGCTGAAAGTCGTCGCAACAGCAGGTCATGATCCACCGTGTGGAACGCCGCGGTGAGATCGAGTAGCACCAAGATCGCTGAGCCTCCCTTCTCCAATTGCCGGCGGATGTCATCCGTAATGGCCACCAAAACGGTCTCAGTTCCGTGTCCGAGCGGAAACCCGATTGGCAGGGGTCCAGGCTTCCTGAAGTTTCCAGGAATTCCTGTAATTGGATCGCTGCTGCCCGTTCAATCAGTTTCCCGAGAAAGGGTAGGGTTGAGACCGGCCGGTAGCGTTCCGGCGTAGCTGGATCCAGATTCGCCATCTTCAGCAGCGGGCGGACTCTAGCATACATCAGAGCGTCGGGAAAAGCTCCCAGCACAATGAGTGATTTATCAACCCTGTCAGAGTGGCCGAGAGGCTCCCGAACAGGATTTAATCAGATGGGACGGGCAGGGTCTGTAGAGCAGGTGGTTGCCCTTGCTGCGGCCAGGATTTGGTTGATCTCCTCTGGATTCAGGGCCTTGAACTGGTCGAGTTTCTGGCTGGACGATGGGGCTGGATTCTTTCCCATCCCGCTCCTCTCCTCAGATATAGAGGGTAAATCACGCCTAAGAGCAATTATTTTCTCAGTGAAGAAATCTTGAAAATCTTCCGCTGTAATAGCCGAGTCTTCATTGTCTCTCGGTAGTGAATTGGGCGTAGCCAGGTCTCGAACGATCTTAAAGATCTGTGCCGGGCGCGATCTTGCCGCCGCTATTAGAGAGGAATTGTAAATCTTCTTGGCCTCTTTGACCGCCCGTTCATATGTCCTGCGCATGTCTCTGAAGGCTGTTCTTGACGTCTGAGTTGGTTTCCAGCGCCACGCGCTCTCCAGCTGCTTCCGCCGCTTCAGCAGTCGCAGGTCATCCGTGAACCATGGAGAGTGGACTCTTCGTGGACGGATCAGGCATCTGGGGGCTATTTGATCGATGGCTTTCGACAAAACTGAATTCCATCTGTCCACCCGCTGGTTCAAGGTCCCCCTGAACTTCCATCGGCTCAAGGGCTGCTGCAAAACAACTGGGGTCCATAACCTCTTCTGGCGGGCTAGGATGGGTTTTGGCTCTGGCCTTGCTGGTAGAGGAATTCTGATGTCGACCTTCAGAGTAAAATGATCCGACCAGGAACCTTCATTGTTACTTGCTGCGTAACTCTCAACCCGTACCGAAGATTAGGTCTAAGGTGTGTCCGGCCTGGTGTGGGGGCCGGACTCCATCAAGGAGAGACCTAATGTGTCCATGGAACGGATGAACTCCTTCGCTAGGGGGATGGCATATTAGTGTCTGCATGGATGTTGAAATCTCCTAAAACAATAAGTCTTGGGAATCTGAGTGTCCAGTCCGCGGCAAGATCGAGCAGATTGAATAAGCTCTCCTTCGGGGTCCCTGGGGAGCGATAGATTAGAAGAATCGCTAAGCACTCCTTGGCTTTTAGAGTGATTCCCAAGCACTCCATGCCCGTGATATTCGGGGCCTGCATAACTGTCACCGGAATATCATCCCTAGCTACTATACCCACTCCTCCTCCCCTGCCATCAGTTCTCGGTTGGTGGAACATTCGAAACCCGGAGGGGACAGCTCATGAAGAGGTATAGTGTCTCCATTCTGTGTCCAGGTCTCTGTGATGCAGTTTATATCTGCATCTTGCTCTGTGATGAATTCATTCAAGGTGGCCAGCTTATTCCGTATGGATCTGGCGTTGAAGAGCAGGAATGATGAGCAGGTGGGAGGTGGTGTCAGGGAGAAGCTTTGTTGGGGGACGGATCGTAGGAAGGGGGACGGGTGGTGCTTCCTACTGTTCCCATGCTTCCTAATTAGAGGTCGACCCTTGAGTCCAACTTTCCTTCTGCCTGTAACTGTTGGAATTTTTTCCCCGCAGGTTGATTGAATTTTCCCCCCGCAGGTTTTGAAGATTAAGATGTGTTAATGAAGTTTCATTGATAAGGAGGAAATCCTAAATCTGGTGATGTTTGGCTATCTTTGTGTGGTGACAAAAATTAATTGGTTCCTGGCAGCAGGGGCGGTCTGTCCATGTAAGTGAACTACGCGGCCACGTGGGGCGCCATCTTGGATGGGTGCCGCCACGCCGGCCGCGACACAGTAGCAAACCTCCCTGCTGCTGGCCTGCAGCAGCTTCTGAGCATGCACTGACATTTTCAGCAGCAGGGATCGGCACCGCCGCGCCGCTGAAGCAAAACTCCCTGCTGCTGCCTGCAGCAGCTTCTGAGCATACGCCAGTACATTTCCGCGCATGCTCAGAAGCTGCTGCAGGCAGCAGCAGGGATCGGCGCCGGTCGCGCCGCCGCCAAAAACTCCTGCTGCTGCCTGCAGCATCTTCTCAGCATGCGCGGACATTTTCGCGCATGCCCAGAACCGCCGGAGCTGAACTTCAAAGGCCTCTCCTAGCGCTTCCTCGTGCCCGCTGCCGGCCCTCCCATGGGGCGCTGCACAGGGCAAGGGAGAGTGTTCTCTGCAACGCCCGTGGGTGGGGCTGGCAGGGGAACCAGGAAGTGCGAGGAGGGGCCTTCGGAGGCCTTCGAATCGCACCGGGCATGGAGGGGCGGCGCACGGGAGGAATGGAAGGAGCGCGCGCAAGGTACCACTTAAAAAAATGGGGGGGGGGCACCAAAATAATGTTTGGGGGGATAATGTTTGGGGGCAAAATAATGTTCGCCTACCATTGAAATTACCTTAGACCGCCCCTGCCTGGCAGTAGAAGGCTCTTCTGACAGTTTTTTCTTTGTTTAGTAAATGTGAAGGAGATTATAGGAGGCAAAGCCGGGTCTAGCTGATTGGGCTCCCCCTGAGTCACAGAGGAAGATCCTTGGTCAAATAATAGATTTGATGGTTTGGTGATTCCTGTCCTTTGAAAGGGGCTGATTGGCATCTGTTGGTTTTGCAAAGGCTTATCGGGCAGGGCGACTCATCTTTGTTACAAAATACATTTCATCAAGGCAAAACATTCAGAAGTTACCATTTAAAATACAAGGATAGAAGGAAAAGGAAATAATAATACTCTTATACAGTTTTCATAGAAAAGTAAGTCCAAAGAATAATTACATTTATTTATTTATTTATTTATTTGTCACGTTTCTATACCGCCCCTCTCAGCCCGAAGGTGACTCGGGACGGTTTACACAGGCAGTCTCTGCCCTCAATACAACACAGCAACAAGTCAACCCCCCCCCCCGGAAAAAAAAAACAAAACAATTTAACAATGAAAAACATACAATTGCAGCCTCAGAAATCAGTTTCCATCACATCGTCGTCATTTCTTATATCCAATTAAGCCTTATATTTCATCAGCAAATGCTTGCTCAAATAGCCAGGTCTCGACTTTCTTGCGAAACGTCAGGAGGGAGGGGGCCGAACTGATGTCACTAGGGAGGGAGTTCCAAAGCCGAGGAGCCACCACTGAAAAGCCCCTATCTCTCGTCCGCGCCAGTCGCGCCTGCGAAGAAGGCGGGACCGAGAGCAGGGCCTCTCCAGATGATCTTTTTTTTTTTTTGAATTAATTTTTATTGACAAATTTTTACATTTATAAAACTTACATGATCACAACAGGAAGGAAAGGAATGGGGAATGGGGGAAAGGGGTAAGAATACAATAGGTTATGTTGACTTCCATTCTCATTCTGCACTAATCGTACATTTTCGTCTAGATCTTCTTTCTCGAGCATGAGACAGCCCCGTTGCTCTTCTTAACTATTAATCACCGACAGCGTTCCTTTCTTTATTTATATTTCTTATCGATATTTTTCTATCACGGCCCAATCTGTCTTTCTAACACCTTTACCATGGTTTTGTCTTAACCAATAAGTTAATTCATCCATATCTTTTATCTCCATAATTTTGGTTAGCCATTGCTCTTTTGTGGGGAGGAGGTTTTGTTTCCAAAGTTTAGCAAATGTCATTCTTGCAGCAGTTGAGAGGAACACAAAGAGTTTCTCCACATTTTCATTTGGGAATACTTCCTGTTCTATAACCCCTATTAGATACAGTTCCGGTCTCATTTTAAATTCTACTTGCAGTATTTTCTTACATTCCTCATGTATCATTTGCCAAAATTCTTTTACTTTTGGACATGTCCACCACATATGAAAAAATGTCCCCTCCTGATTCTTGCATTTCCAACAATTATTGCCGACATTTTTATACATTATACTTAGCTTCTTAGGGGTTATATACCAACGGTGTAGCATTTTTAGCCAGTTTTCCTTTAAATCTATTGCATATGTTATTTTCAGCTGTTTAGACCAGATCTTTTCCCACTCTTTGAGTTGGATTGGTCTCCCAATATTCTGTGCCCACTTAACCATTGAATTTTTAATTACATCTGTTTCCGTTGCCCAGTTCAGTAGCACAAGGTAGATTTTTGATATTATTTTCTTATGTGTCTTCATTATCTTATCCCAGGGTCTATCGGTATCACTAAATCCTTTGGCCCTATCAATATTGAATTGTTCTCTTAGTTGAAAGTAATGGAGCCATCTTACATTGTTGAATCTCCTCGTGATTTCATCTTGTGTTTTCAGTTCAAAAGAACTTCCTTTTTTGTATAATATCTTTATACTTAGGCCACTCGGTCCAGCCCAACAGTCATCTTTGATTCGCCTCCAAAGGTGAAAGCCATGTCGGTGTCTTGTCATAAAAATAATTTTTGTATTTATTCCATATTTTTATTAAGGAAGATCGAATGAAGTGGTTTCCAATTTTTTTTTCCTTTTGTATTCCTCCATACCATAGGTAAGAGTGCCATCCTTTACGTAGATCAAATCCTTCTAATGTTAAAATCTTTGTTCTATTTAACAGAGTCCAATCTTTCACCCATGATAATGCACAGGCCTCGTAGTATAGCTTTAGATCCGGGAGGGCAAAGCCCCCCTTCTCTTTCTGCATAGTCATTACATTATAATTGATTCGTGGTTTTTTGCCGTTCCATACAAAGTTCTCCAGATGATCTTAAACATCTCGACGGTTCATAGGGAGAGATGCGTTCGGATAGGTAAGTTGGACCCGAACCGTTTCATAGAAGGAAAGGACAGGATCCCTTGGGGAGAGATCCAGGCAGATACTATTCTTCTTAAAAAGGGAAAGGGAGTTCTTTAATTCAGTCCAGGAGCCTTCATTTCATATAGGGAAAGTCCAAGAAACTGTGGGAGAGAATTCAAGCTAGGCGTATCCTTCTGAAATGGGGATGGGGCAAGATGAGTCTCTTGTGGGCAAAATGTCCATATGTAAGAAACAGAATATAGTTGCAGGAAGAAGTTCTGTTGCCTCAGGAGAGTCCTGGTACTTGGAAAATTACAGATCTCAAACAGTCCTTGGAAAACTGTAAGTCCCTGCCGCGGCGGGTTCTTGCCAATCCTGGTCTGCTGGCATCATGGAAAAGGGGGAAAGTTGCAAATGGAGGTTTATTTTATTGGAGGATTAGCCACAATGTTAGGAGAGAGGAAAGGAAAGCAAAACAGAAACATATCTTTGGAGACTGCTGCTGTAACCACACTACCCAGCCATGCTGGTCCAATGGGCATTTTTGGAACTGTGGAACTCCCTGCTGCAGGCCAATGAAACAGGGGCTCTGGGGCTCGACTTCATCGCTGCCCCTAGGAAGGTTCAATCTTTGATTTTGTGTAACCCACCCCCGGCTTCTGTCTGGGGGTGGGTTACATTGTTAGGGGTCACGGCATTAGAAAGGTCGAGAACCACTGTACATATATACATATATCTTTCTGTTTAATTGCTATTATTTTTTTAAAAAAAAATTTCTAGGGGGGGCGGTGAGTCATTTTTTGTCTGGAAAGGGGGCGGAAGGCCAAAAAAATTGAAAACCCCTGGTCTAGATGGAAGGAATGAATTAGGGAAAGAAGGAAGGAAGGAAGGAAGGAAGGAAGGAAGGAAGGAAGGAAGGAAGGAGGGAAGGAAGGAGGAGGGAAGGAAAGGGGATGAAGGAAAATAGAGAAGGAAGGAAGGAAAGAAAGAGGTAGAGAAGGAAGGAAGGAGAGAATGTAGGTGGGAAAGAAAAGGGGAGTACGCAGGAAGAGGTAGAGAAGGAAGGAAGGAGAGAAGGAAAGAAAAAAGAAATGGAAGGAAAGACAGAGGGGAGGAGAGAAGGAAAGAAAAAGAGAAAGAGGAAGGGAAGGAAGGAATGAGAAAAGGAAGGATGGCTCCAAAGAGCAAAGGGATGGAGGGAGGAAAGAAGGAAGGAGGGAAGGGAAAGGGATGAAGGAAAATAGCAGAGAAGGAAGAAAGGAAAGAAAGAGGTAGAGAAGGAAGGAAGGAAGGAAGGGGAGAATGAGGGCGGGAAAGAAAAGGGGAGTATGCAGGAAAGAGGTAGAGAAGGAAGGAAGGAGAGAAGGAAAGAAAAAAGAAATGGAAGGAAGGAAAGACAGAGGGGGGAGGAGAGAAGGAAAGAAGAAGAGAAAGAGGAAGGGAAGGAAGGGAGGAAAGAGAAAAGGAAGGATGGCTCCAAAGAGCAAAGGGAGGGAGGGAGGAGAGAAGGAAGGAGGGAAGGAAAGGGGATGAAGGAAAATAGCAGAGAAGGAAGAAAGGAAAGAAAGAGGTAGAGAAGGAAGGAAGGAGAGAAGGAAAGAAAAAAGAAATGGAAGGAAGGAAAGAGAGAGAGAGAGAAGGGAGGAGAGAAGGAAAAAAGAAGAGAAAGAGGAAGGGAAGGAAGGAAGGAAAGAGAAAAGGAAGGATGGAACCAAAGAGCAAAGGAAGGGAGGGAGGGAGGGAGGAGGGAAAGAAGGAAGGAGGGAAAGAAGGAAAGGGGATGAAGGAAAATAGCAGAGAAGGAAGAAAGGAAAGAAAGAAGTAGAGGAGAAAGGAAGGGGAGAATGAGGGCGGGAAAGAAAAGGGGAGTATGTAGGAAAGAGGTAGAGAAGGAAGGAGAGAAGGAAAGAAAAAAAGAAATGGAAGGAAGGAAAGAGAGAGAGAGAGAAGGGAGAGGAGAAGGAAAGAAGAAGAGGAAGGGAAGGAAGGAAGGAAAGAGAAAAGGAAGGATGGAACCAAAGAGCAAAGGGAGGGAGGGAGGGAGGAGGGAAAGAAGGAAGGAGGGAAAGAAGGAAAGGGGATGAAGGAAAATAGCAGAGAAGGAAGGAAAGAAAGAGGTAGAGAAGGAAAGAAGGGGAGAATGAGGGCGGGAAAGAAAAGGGGAGTACACAGGAAAGAGGTAGAGAAGGAAGGAAGGAGAGAAGGAAAGAAAAAAAGAAATGGAAGGAAGGAAAGAGAGAGAAGGGAGGAGAGAAGGAAAGAAGAAGAGAAAGAGGAAGGGAAGGAAGGAAGGAAAGAGAAAAGGAAGGATGGAACCAAAGAGCAAAGGGAGGGAGAAGATAAAGGAGAGAGAAAGAAGAAGGGAAAGAAAAGGTGGGAAGGAAGGAGAGAAAGAAAGAAAGAAATGGAAGGAAGGAAAGAGAGAGAGAGAAGGGAGGAGAGAAGGAAAGAAGAAGAGAAAGAGGAAGGGAAGGAAGGAAAGAGAAAAGGAAGGATGGAACCAAAAAGTAAAGGGAGGGAGGGAAGGGGGGAAGGAGGGAGAAGATAAACGAGAGGGAAAGAAGAAGGGAAAGAAAAGGTGGGAAGGAAGGAAAGGGAGGGAGGGAAGGAAGGAGAGAAAGAAAGAAAGAAAGAAAGAAGAGAAAGGGAAGGCGGTGGGTACAGGTAGTTTCATACCCACAAACATTCACCTGCGCCCGGTTTTTCCCAAGTGTCCCTCGACTTAACCTGGGCCCTTGCCTCTGTCACGTTACCAACAGCTTTTAAACTCTAGGTGATTACCAGAAGAGATAACTGGCAAGTGTCATCACCACTGGGAGGACTGGAAATGATGTTTGCTCTCAAAACAATGGCCTTCCCTGGTGCTGCAGGAAAGACAGGCCGTATGGTGTTTCCCTCCCATGTGTTATTTTTCCATCAAACGAAAGCACGAAAAGATTCCCTTCCTCTCTCACCACTTTTATCAGGATCATGGATGGAAAACAATAAACCTTCCTGCCCGGCTCTTCTTAACCCCTTGGTTTCGCTAGTCAACAATAAGGGCAGCCTTTGTGAATAACAGTTCCACAGGAAGAAGGGGCGAAAGGCCTTTGGGGACCAGAAAAAAATAGCCCAGCCCCACGACGGTTAAAGTCTGAGCAGGGGCGGTCCTACAGGTAGGCCAAGGAAGCGGCCGCATGGGGCGCCATCTGGGTAAGGGCGCATTCCCCCGCCCCGCCAGACAGCGTCTGGCCTCCCCCGCTCTCCCTTTCTCCCTCTCCTGGAGCATGCACACAACCACCGCCCCCCTCACTGTCCCTGGGCGGCCCCTCAGGCGGGAAGCCACCAGCCGGGCGAAGGCGCGAAACCACCCGCTCAGACTGCAGGGCCCATTTATTTATTATTTATTTATTATTTCAATTTTATATTCCGCTCCTTCCTTCAGGCTCGGGGCGGATAACAGTAAAATAGATGGGCGGCATGTCACAAACAAGTGGACATGTGGCCCTACAATAAAAGCATAAAACATATTAAAACACAATTACATCTCAGCACAAGTAGTGGACAACATACAGGCATATTTCTTAAAACCAATATGCCTAGTTAAAGGCTAGTCCAAAAGGGCGGTCTTGCAAGCCCTTTTCGAAGGGGGCCAGCTCCGAGATGGCTCGGTACTGTCCGGGAGAGTTCCATAGCACCGGAGCTGCCACAGAAAAAGCTCTTTGTCTAGCTGTCGACAGATGGCAGGAGCGGATTGATGGTACCTGTAGCAGATTCTGTTCATCTGAACGCAATGATCTCGGGGGAGAATACAGGGTAAGGCGGTCCCTCAAGTACGCAGGCCCTAGGCCGTGTAAGGCCTTAAAGGTCGATACCAACACCTTGAAGGCAATTCGGTACTCAATAGGGAGCCAGTGCAGTTGCCGGAGGATGGGCGTGATGTGCTCCCTTACTGGCGATCCCGTCAGCAAGCGAGCAGCGGCATTCTGCACTAGCTTGAGTTTCTGGATTGTCGACAAGGGAAGACCAACGTAGAGGGCGTTACAGTAGTCTAACCTCGAGATGACCGTCGCTTGGATTACCGTGGCCAGGTCGTTCCTGGACAGGTAGGGTGCCAGTCGCCTAGCCTGTCGGAGGTGAAAGAATGACGTCCTGCTGACCGAGGAGACCTGAGTCTCCATGGTCAGCGAGGAGTCCAACTGAACCCCCAAGCTCTTAACCAAGGTTGACGGGCTAAGTCGCTCGCCATGCAGGGTAGGCAACCGGCACCCACCTAGCCCAGGCCGACCAGGCCACAGGATCTCCGTCTTCGATGGGTTCACCTTCAGCCGGCTGGCACGCAGCCAACCAGTCACGGCTTCCAGGCATAGATGGAAATAATCGGGTACGGTGTCCGGCCTGCCGTCCATTCTCAGCAGAAGCTGGGTGTCATCAGCGTACTGATAACACTCCAGACCAAAGTTGCGGGCCAGCTGGGCCAGGGGGCGCATATAAATATTGAATAATAAGGGGGAGGATAGCCCCTGGGGGACCCCACAGTTAAGTGGGAGTCTCCGGAGACCTCCCCGCCCCCCCACCACACATTGTCCCCGGTCACGGAGGAAGGAGGCCACCCATTTAAGGGCGGTCCCCCCGACCCCGGAACCGGCTAAACGGTGGGTCAACAATGCGTGGTCTACCGTATCAAATGCTGCGTGGTCTACCGTATCAAACTTCCTGCGGCCGTAGTCCAAATATCAATGATGCAAGCATCCAGGCTTAACCTCACCCAGTCGGTAAGGTGACCTTTATGCATCATTGATATTTGGACTACGGTACATCTATTTATGGCCTTGAGAAAGCCCCGCCCGGGGGCGAAACGGGGGAGTGGCCCCAGGAAGTTTGGCATCGCCAGCCCGTCGGCCAGATATTATATGAACTATATTATATATTATATTATATAAGGAGCATACCACAGCCTCCTAGGACCATTTATCTGATGGTATTTGGACTTCACATTACTAGAGACATTATCATTAATTTTGTGGACTGCCTAGATTTCTTCTGAGGTGCGAGACTGTATTTATATGTCTAAACACTGCGGAATTTAACCCGGTTTATGTATGCGCCTCTCTGTCATGATTTACATGTTATGGCATGTCCTCCTGTACAATTGATATGTTATACTCTAGTGTTGTGCACTATATTTGAATAGATATATTTTTATATCGAAGTCTGTTGACTCAGTGCAGGGCCGTAGCCAGGTTTGTGGTTTTTGGTTCGGGGGCTGAGACTGGGTGGAAGAGGGTTTACCCTAGCAAACCTTTTGTATTGTTATCCCAATAACCCCATGAAGGTGGGATATAATGAGCATGGTGATCAGATCATGATATGAATAAACGTAACAGTTTAAATAATGTACCAGTAAGACCTTCTCGCGGGCCACCCTGAGAATTTCGGGGGCTGAAGCCCCCTTAGCCCCGGCTACATGCCTGACTCAGTGTTAATTTCATGATTGTTGAACCCATTACTCTGTGCAGTTGATGAGGGCAGTGAAGGCAGCTCCTCGCTCCTAGTCATAATAATGCGAGTCGCGGACCCGAGAGGCCCCGAGTTGCTGCTGCTGCCACTGCCGCCGTCTCCGCCATGTCCCCCCCCCCCCCCAGCCTCGGCGGCCGCCCTGCCTGACAGCAGCAGCGAGAGAGGCAGCAGCACCTCGGTGCCTCAGGAGGAGGAGGCGGCGGAGGGTGCCGGCGAGGAGGTGAGGCCAGGCGGGGCTTGCCTCCCTTCCCTTCCCTTGGCTTGCTTTCTTTCCCTTCCTTGGCTCCTCCAGGACCCCTTCTCTCTTGGAAGAGCAGCAGCAAAGGGAGGGATGGATGGATGGGGCGGCGGGCGGGCCTTTCTCCCCTTCTCGAGACTCAGGGGTCCCAGGGAGTTTGTTCTCTCTCCCCCCCCCCATAAGGTCCTTAGGCTATGGAAGGGGGCCTCTCCAAACTACAACTCCCAGGACCCTGTGGCAGTTAAGCAAGGCCAGGCTGCATTCATTCATTGAGCAGTGTAGACGTGCCGATTGCAATATTCACACTTGCCTCAAGCAGACAAGGGTTCTTTCTCCCCCCCCCCCCTCATCTTGGCTGCTAATCTGGTTTGTGAAGAAGCCCCCAATGAGGAGGTCGCCAAAATAATGTTTTTTTTGGGAGGGGGGGCATCAAAATAATGTTTTTTTTGGGAGGGGGCACCAAAATAATGGTTTTTTGGGAGGGGGGCGCCAAAATAATGTTTTTTTGGGAGGGGGAGCGTCAAAATAATGTTTTTTTGGGAGGGGGGCGCCAAAAAAATGTTTTTTTGGGAGGGCGCCAAAATGTTTTTTTGGGAGGGGGCGCCAAAATAATGGTTTTTTTGGGAGGGGGCGTCAAAATAATGTTTTTTTTTTGAGGGGCGCCAAAATAATGTTTTTTTTGGGAGGGGGCGTAAAAATAATGTTTTTTTGGGAGGGGATGCCAAAATAATGTTTTTTTTTGGGAGGGGGCATCAAAATAATGTTTTTTTTGGGAGGGGGGTGCCAAAATAATGTTTTTTTTGGGAGGGGGCGCCAAAATAATGTTTTTTTTGGGAGGGGGCCGCCAAAATAATGTTTTTTTGGGAGGGGGCACCAAAATAATGTTTGGGGGGGGGGGCGCCAAAATAATGTTTTTTTGGGAGGGGGCCAAAATAATGTTTTTTTGGGAGGGGGCCGCCAAAATAATGTTTTCTTGGGAGGGGGGCGCCAAAATAATGTTTTTTTGGGCGCCAAAATAATGTTTTTTTGGGAGGGGGCTGCCAAAATAATGTTTTTTTGGGAGGGGGCATCAAAATAATGTTTTTTTGGGAGGGGTGCCAAAATAATGTTTTTTTGGGAGGGGGCGCCAAAATAATGTTTTTTTTGGGAGGGGGCCGCCAAAATAATGTTTTTTTGGGAGGGGGTGCCAAAATAATATTCGCTTACCATTTAAAATTACCTTGGACCGCCCCTGAGTCTGAGATGTAGAAACCAGACTTGATTCAGCAGAAACAGAAACCCATAAAAACGAGAGGGTTTTTTCCCTATGGAACCTATTAATTATCGTGTGGGTTTGTTGTTCTTCCCTTAGGCCTTCTTCAGTCTGGCTCAACCAGGCCCGGATTAACACCTTTTTGTGCCCTAGGCCACACTTTGGAATTACGCACCCCCCCCCCCCAATCACTCAGACCCACACTAAAAATAAAACCTTATCTCAGGTATCACAACCTCTGAGGATGCCTGCCATAGATGTAGGCAAAACGTCAGGAGATGTAGGTGAAACGTCAGGAGAGAATGCTTCTAGAACATGTCCCATATAGCCAAAAAACCTACAACAACCCGACTCTTTGATTGTATGTTAACTATAAATCTCAGCAACTACAATTCCCAAATTTCAAGGTCTATTTTCCCCAACTCCACCTGTCAGCCATGTAGCCGGGGGTTAGGGGTCCAGCCCCCAATTCTCAGGGTGGTCCGCGAGAAGGCCTTACTGGTACATTATTTAAACTGTTATGCTTATTCATATCATGATCTGATCACCATGCTCAATATATCCCATATGCATGGGGGGTTTGGGATAATGATACAAAAAGGTTGCTAGGGTAGATCTTCTCTCACTCAGACTCAGCCTCCCCGCCCCGAATCAAACTCACACCCCCCCTCCCCAAATTAAAATCCTGGCTACGGTACTGCCACCAATGTTCACATTTCAGGATATTGAGTATTCGTGCCAAGTCTGGTCCATATCCATCACTGTTTGAGTCCACAGTGCTCTCTGGATATCTCTCTCTCGGCATTTCTTCGCGAACGAAGATTCTTAGGAAGGACTTATCCCACGCTTTCTACAAGCATGTTGATGATTAAAAAGGCCAATCTGAGATAGGCAAGTCCGGTTGCAGAAAGCACAGCAGAAAGTCTCCTTGGGTGATGTTGTTTCCAAGTTGCGGTTCTTTCTGCGTTGTCGTTTCTCTTCTAGACCCGTTCGGCGTGTCTTCTCGAAAGAGGCCGCAGCATTGTGGATAGTGCGTCTCCATGCCTCCCGATGTGAGGCCAGGGTGGACCATTGTTGGTGATCAATCTGGCCGAGACTGAGATGTTGTTTCAGGGAGTCCTTATATCTCTTTTTGGGGGCGCCTCCCTTGCGCTGACCCGTGGTGTGTTCACCATAGAGTAGTATCTTAGGGAGGCAGTGGTTCTCCATCCTAGAGACGTGCCCTGCCCAGCGCAGCTGTGTTCTCACTAGCATGGCCTCAATGCTGGTGATCCCTGCTTGCTCAAGGACAGCAACATTCGTCACATAGTCGGTCCAGTGTATATTTAGGATTGTGCGGAGGCAGCACTGATGAAAGCGTTCCAGGAGTCGTAGGTGTTGGCGATAGGTGACCCATGTTTCAGACCCATATAGGAGAATAGACAGTATGATAGCTCTGTACACACTGATTTGGGTGCTTTGCCTCAGGTGCTTGTTACTCCAGACTCTTTTGTGAAGCCTTCCAAATGCACTCTATGCCTTTGCTAATCTGTGATCTATCTCTTTGTCAATCTTGGCATCTGAAGAGATGATGCTTCCCAGGTAGGTGAACTGCTGAACGGACTTAAGCACAGATTCGCCTATGCTGATGTGAGGATGTTGGTGTTCTTCCTGTGGTGCGGGCTGGTAGAGGACTTCCGTTTTCTTCAGGCTGACTTCAAATAGCTCTGCAGCTGTTGCAAAGCAGGATGCTAGGCGCTGTAGGGCTGCTTCTGAATGGGCGACAAGGGCAGCATCATCAGCAAAAAGCAGCTCACGGACTAGATAGTTTAGAGTCTTAGTGCGAGCCCTCAGATGGCTTAAGTTGAACAAGCTACGATAGCGTATATATATGCCATCTTCTTCTTCGAGGTCTGCCGTAGCCTTTTGGAGCATCATGCTGAAGAAGATTGTAAATAGGGTTGGTGCAAGAACACAACCTTGCTTCACTCCATTAGTTATTAGGAAGGGCTCCGAGAGAGCAGCGCCGTATCTGACTTGACTGCGCTGGCCCTCATGTAATAGGATAATCATTTTGAGGAATTTGGGGGGACATGCTAGACGTTCCAGGATCTGCCACAGACCTTTTCTGCTCACAGTGTCGAAGACTTTGGTGAGGTCGACAAATGTTACATAGAGTCCTTTGTTCTGCTCTCGACATTTCTCTTGCAGTTGTCTAGGGGCAAAAACCATATCTGTGGTGCTCCTGTTAGCTCTGAAGCCGCATTGGCTTTTAGGGAGAAGTTCTTCTGCAATAGCAGGAACTAATCTGTTCAGGAATATCCTTGCAAAGATTTTTCCAGCAACGGAGAATATCTCTGGATTTAGGTGAACTCCAAAAACTCAAGGTCAATGCCCACCAAACCCTTCCAGTATTTTCCGTTGGTCATGGGAGTTCTGTGTGTCAAGTTTGGTTCAATTCCATCATTGGAGTTCAGAATGCTCTTTGATTGTAGATGAACTATAAATCCCAGCAACTACAACTCCCAAATTACAAAATCAATCTCCAACAGCACTGGTATTCATATTTGAGTGTATCAGGTATTTGTGCCACATTTGGTCCAGTGAATGAAAATATATCCTGCATATCCGATATGTACATTATGATTCATAACAGTAGCAAAATTACAGTTATGAAGTAGCAGGGGCGGTCTAAGGTTATTTTATATAGTAAGCAAACATTATTTGGTGCCCCCTTGTCTCCGCCCCCTCTCCCTTTGCCTCCGCCCCCTGCCTACTTGCATGGGCGCCACCGCGCTGCCGCGCCGCCATAGCAGACCTCCCTGCTGCTAGCCTGCTGCCTACAGGAGCTTCTGAGCATGCACGAACATTTTCGCACATGCCCAGAACTGCCGGAGCTGAAGTTCAGCTCCGGAGGTTCTGGGCATGCGCGAAAATGTTCGCGCATGTTCAGAAGTTGCTGCTAGCAGCAGCAGGGAGGTCTACTACGGCAGCACGGCCGGCGCTGATCCCTGCTGCAGGCAGCAGCACCTTCAGGGCATGCGCGGACATTTTTCGCGCATGCCCAGAACTGCCGGAGCTGAAGTTCAGCTCCGGAGGTTCTGGGCATGCGCGAGAATGTCCGTGCATGCTCAGAAGCTGCTGCAGGCAGCAGCAGGGAGGTTTGCTACGGCGGCGCGGCCGGCGCCAATCCCTGCTGCTGCCTGCAGCAGCTTCTGAGCATGCGCGGACATTTTCGCACATGCCCAGAACTGCCAGGGCTGAAGTTCAGCTCCGGAGGTTCTGGGCATGCGCGAAAATGTCCGCGCATGCTCAGAAGCTGCTGCAGGCAGCAGCAGGGAGGTTTGCTACGGCGGCGCGGCCGGCGCCGATCCCTGCTGCTGCCTGCAGCAGCTTCTGAGCATGCGCGGACATTTTCGCGCATGCCCAGAACTGCCGGAGCTGAAGTTCAGCTCCGGAGGTTCTGGGCATGCGCGAAAATGTCCGCAAGATAAATGCCAGAAGCTGCTGCAGACAGCAGCAGGGAGGTTTGTTACGGCGGTGCGGCCGGCGTGGCGGCGCCCATCCAACATGGGGCCCCACGCGGCCGCGTAGTTTGCTTAGATGGACGGACCGCCCCTGTGAAGTAGCAATGGAAATAATTTTATAGTTGGGGGTCAATACAACATGAGGAACTGTATTAAGGGGTCACGGCATTAGGAAGGTTGAAAAACACTGAGCTAGAGATCCAGCACAAGGCCCTGAGCTCTGCCAATCTTAGGGAGTGCCGATACTCTCTCCCAAACCCGAAATGAACAGGAGATACCAGCCAACCCCAAGCCCATCTTCAGGCAGGGCGTCTATGCCCAGTGGCAGGTGGTTTCTCCAAAATATGGGGAGACAGACCGACCGAAGGCCCATGAGGCACTCATTCCTAGGAGATGTCTCCACCAGATATTGCACAGGACAATCATAGAGGGATGGTGAGAGCCTGAAAAGGGTCTCTTCCGGCAGCAATCTTTAAGTATTGTACGAGGCAAGTGTGGATCCCAGGAGGAAACCCTCCCAGCTGGGTGTGAACTCAGGCTCATCTGGCAAAAAAGAACAATTCAGGCACAAAGAGCACATTCGCCCTGGAAAGCCACGTCTAATTAATCCTCTTTCAGGGAAGGCACATTCTCGTGACAGCCTCATGGTTCCAAGGACTGGAGATCCAGCGCCACCAACCGTTCAAAGGACGTTTGAGGTTATTACTCTATATCAGTGCTTTTCAACCTTTTTTGAGCCATGGCACATTTTTTTACATTTGCAAAATCCTGGGGCACACCACCAACCAAAATGACACAAAATGACACTCTAACACAGTAATACATATAGTTAATATGTTTTTAAATGTATTTATACACTCAGTGTGAAACCTGGGCCTGTTTTGATGAACACAAGATAGATATCCTGGCAGAAATGGCAGAAAACACTGGAACTAATGAAAGGTATCAAAAGTTATAATCTTGTCCCTCCATTTGGAGCACTATACCTCCAACTTCAGCGCCACCTCCGTAACCAGCCCTTCTTCACCGGCTTTTTGCGCATTGGCGCGGCCGGGCAGCGTTCGGTTCCTGGAAACGCCCCAGTTCTTAGCGCAATTGCGCGGCCGGTTCTTCAGTGTGGTGGACGTACACGGCTGGATTATTTACTTTGGTTTTTCACCCCTTACCCGTGGATTTCCCCTTCTCCTCAGACTGAGCCTTTATTTCCGGGTTTTGGTTACTACCACGAGGTACTGTACCAAGCTCCATCTGTGAGTTTCATCTCACCAAGAGTACTGTGGCGCGCCTATATTCTCTATTGTAGAGTTGTGATGTGTTAATTGAAACTATTCTCATGTATTGCATTTGCCTGAGTATTTATATGATATTGATGTTCACAAGATTATAACTTTTGATACCTTTCATTAGTTCCAGTGTGTTTTGACTTAGTAGTCCTTCCACACACTTGTTTATTCAGGAATGGCAGAAAGACACAAATTTCCCACACAGAACTCCCATATCCAAGAGAAAATACTATAAGAGTTTGGTGGGCATTGACTTTGAGTTTTGGAGTTGTAGTTTTTCTGCCATTCCTGCCAGGATATCTATGTTGTGTTTTGGAGTTGTAGTTCACCTATATCCAGAGAGCACTGTGGACTCAAACAATGTTGGATCAGGACCAAACTTGGCATGAATACTCAATATGCCCAAATGTGAACACAGATGGTGTTTGGGGAAAATAGACCTTGACATTTGGGAGTTACAGTTTCTGGGATTTATAGTTAACACACAATCAAAGAGCATCCTGAACTCTTGCAACAATGGAATTGAACCAAACTTGGCATATTGAACTCTCATTACCAACAGAAAGTACTGGAAGGGTTTGCTTGGGAATTGACCTTGAGCTTGGAAGTTGTAGTTCACTTCTCTCTTTCTATCCTCCTCTTAGCAGAAAGTGTTAGTATGCGGCACCCAAATTAGAAAGTTTGCCCATGCTTGCTCTAATTCGTAAACCCAACAATCGAAATGATCCCTCTTTATATTCTCCAGCCCATAGGACCGCAACAAGAGGCAATGTCAACTGGGGGAATCCCAAAAAGTAACATTCCCAATGTTTGTTGTCTCTCATTTTCAGGTTCCTTTATGCTTGGAGAGAGGAAAAAATGGCACCATTCAATAATTTCTCCATTCCCGGATTGATTTTTGTGGAATGGAGGCAAGTTTCGGATTCCAGGCGCTGAAAAAGCAGAAACTGATTTAAGTGTCACTTGTGTAAACAGCCTGAAAAATGGCCATAAATCCAGCTCTGGTGCCAAACACAAGCCTTGTCCTCTAGCAGGGAAGAAATGAGCTGTTAAATTAAAAGGTCGCTGTCTACACAGGACTCCTGAATGACATATATGTCCCCTCTTTGAAATCCAGTTTTATTTTCCCCCTTCTTCTTCATTGCAAAACACAACTATAACGTGAAAATTCTGGCTACAATTTAGAGGGAAATATACCTGCTCCCTCCTAGGTATATTTTACTATCAAGGCTCAATGGGGTTTGAGGTACTTTCCATCTCCTCCCAGCTTTTGCCTTTCTGAAAGGAATCAAAATCTATAGCTCTGCATCCATCGAAACCATCTCGATTGTCACCTGGGTTTGTAGGAGCAGAAAATGAAGAGATAAATCCCCCTTCCCGGCAATTTGCATCACAAAAATGCAAAGGAGGGGTTACTGAACAATTTAGGACAGCCTGGCCGTTAGGGGGCAGAGGCCCAGAAGTACCCCTAAAGCGAGGATTTCAGCAGAGCCTCTGGTGAAGTTTTAAAATCAAACTAAAAATCCCTTTCCCAAATGATCTCACCAAAGAAGTCCGGAAGAAAGTGCCACTGAAGCTTTTATTCTCGTCAGCTGAGAAGGATGACCACTGCAGATTCCTTGTCGCAAAGCAGTCATGAAGTTACATTCAAACATATGCCATTTTTATTCACTTTACAGAACTTGTCAAATGCAAACTTTCCCGCCCCTTGCATGCTGTAGGCTTCATGATGATTGGTTGGAACCTTGGAAGCCAGCTGAGGTGGGAGCCAATAGCGCAACCGCGCCGCTTCCTCCTTGGCGAATGGGAAGCGAGGGGCAGGAATGTTGTTCAAAACATGCAGCTGGAGTTTCCTTGATTAAATTATGTCCATATATTAATGAAGATCTGAGGCTTTGTCCTTTCGGGCCAAAGGAATTCTTTTGTTCTTGGTGAAAAACAGGAATGACCAGATTGTCAATCCATCAAAGACAGAGATTCTAACGACCCTGTTGACAAAGGGTCCTGTTGACAAAGGGTATCCATGAGAAGTTTCAGCTTTTTGGATGGTAAATAAATGAAATAACTGTAACCATATGTCAGTTTCCGAGGCTGACAGAGGCAGTCAGTTATGAAATAGGAAATATAGTTATGCCATAGGTTCTATAAATGCGGGATGAGGCTAATCTCAGAGGGTTACTGGAACTATTTTAACTAATTTCCTATTCTTTTAGCTTTAAAAAACTGTTTTATGTCTTTCAAAAATGGGGAGAATGGAAAGAACTTCTCCAAAACCAGAAAAAGTCCTCTGTCATGTAAATTTGTTCAAATGATTGGATTAAAGGGTGTCATCCTGATCTCAAAACAACAGCTGAGTCTTTCACAAACATGTAGCATTTCTTCATATTATTTTACACATGGGGAGGGGTAAAAACATGCAGGAAAATTACATAGGAGGGTTTCAGGGGAATATCACCAATATCTCATAATTATTTCATATGCAAGGAGTAGAAAGAAAGTCCATATGATCTTGAAAAGCATCAAATCCATATGCTTTGGGGAAAGTCCATCTGTGTCCTTGGGAAAAGCTATAAGAGAAAAGTCCTTTTTGCTAATAGCCAGAGGAGAGTCCAAACACACGGAAGTCCTTGGAAAACTATGTCTCCCAAACCTTTCAGGGCTTGCCCCTGTTGGCCTGTCCGTATGCAACTCCGTGCACAAAGAGTCCATGGCTTCAGGTTAACTGAGGCAAGAAAACAGAGAGGTAGAAATGGCCGGAGTTCTTTTGATGCCAAATCTCAGCCTTTTGTGCTAGAGATGCCAGACCACATGTGCAGTAACGTTGGAACTCCCTGCTGCAGGTCAAACCAATTAGGATGCAGATGGGCTCTTTCTGGGGCTTGCTTTCAGAGGTGCCAATGGCATCAGCATCAACAGGAGTGCATTGTATTATAGGTGTGATATTCTTTGCAGTTGTTGTTTGGCTATGATTTATGGCCATCCTATGGATGAGAGACCTCCAAAATCCTTGGCCAGCAACTGCTCTCAAGTCTTGCAAACTCAAGGGAGATTCCATCTGAACATTAGGAAGAACTTCCTGATTGTGAGAGCCAGGCCCGGATTACCCATAAGGCCACCCGAGGCCATGGCCTCGGGCGGCACGTTTGGGGGGGCAGCAGATCCGGAAATCCCCCCAAAAATAGGGCGCATGCGCGGCCGCCCCCTCCCTTTGCTCTGCTTTAGGAGGGGGGGGGAGGATTGGATCAACTCCTTACTCCGCCCCTCCCCGCCTCCTCGCTGGATTGAAGGAAGGAGGGCGGGGCGAGGAGAAAGAGGCGCCCTCCCGCCACGCGTCCTGCGCGTCGCCCACCCTACGCGCCACCCACCCCTTTTCGGCGGAGCTGGCGCGACACAAGGGAGGAGGGGCAGCGGCGGGACTCCTCTCTGCCTCCTCCCTGGCATGTCGTGGTGTCGCCAGGCAGGGAGGAGGCGCGCGCGCCACCCCTCCTCCCTTGCGTGGCGTGATGACGCAAGGGAGGAGGGCCAGCAGCGCGACTTCTCTCTGCCTCCTTCTCCTTGCCTGGCGACGCCAAGTCAGGGAGGCGGAGAGAAGCCACACTGCCGGCCCTCCCTCCCTTGCGTCGTCACGCCACGCAAGGGAGGAGGGGCGGCGGCGCAGCTTCGCCTCCTCCTCCCTGCCTGGCGATGCCACGCCACGCCACGCCACGCCAGGGAGGAGGCAGAGTCCCACCGCCGCCCCTCCTCCCTTGTGTCGCACCAGCCCCGCCGAAAAGGGGTGGGTGGTGCGCAGGACGAACGGCAGGAGGGCGCCTCTTTCTCCTCCTCGCCCCGCCCTCCTTCCTTCAATCCGGTGAGGAGGGGCGGAGCCGGGGCGGAGCCAGGGGAGGGGCAGAGCCGGGGGCAGGGAGGGGCGGAGGCAGACCTTTTGGGCTAGGGCGGCAAAAGGGCCTGATCCGGGCTTGGTGAGAGCTGTTCATCGGTCTCACAGACCCGGCTTGTGAGCACTAGGGAGAAAGCCTTCTCCTCTGTGGCCCCCCGTCTTTGGAATTCCCTCCCGGGAGAGATTAGGAATGCCCCCTCACTGGAATCCTTCAGAAAACAACTGAAAACCTGTTTTTTCCACCAGGCCTTTGGAGATTAGACTCCCAAATGACCCCGTTTTCGCTGAGACCTCTTCCCCCCCTATATGATCCTTTATGTTTTGATACTACTCAATTTATCTCCCCCGAATTTTTAAACACTTTATATGTACATGTGGCTTGCCCTGCCGTTTCTGTTTTAGATCCATCTATGTTATTGCATTTCCAAAGATGTATTTTTATTGTGTTTATTGTTTTATTGTGTATATTGTTTTTTGACGTTTTGGTATTTTCTGTGATTTGTTGCTCAGGCACAGCCCCATGTAAGCCGCTTCGAGTCCCCTTTGGGGAGATGGATGAGGGTTAGAAATAAAGTTTTATTATTTTTATTTATTACTAGCTTGGGGACCCGGCCCTGCCCGGGTCATTTGAGAAGTGCAGCAGGATGTAGAGTGGGTCATGGGGGCTCTGTGTGCCAAGTTTGGTCTTGATCCATCATTATTGGGAGTTGCAGTGGTATCATGAAATTACTGAAGGTACTGCAAGTCCCATCATCTCTGGTCCACCCTCCCCCAAAGTGTAGTAGGATGTAGGTTGGGTCATGGGGGCTCTGTGTGCTAAGTTTGGTCTGTATTGGTGAATGGATGAGGGTTGCATTGTTTTTAGGAAGTGAGTGAAGGTACTTCAAGTCCCATCATCCGTGGTCCATCTCACACAAAACAGCACCAGGATGTAGAGTGGGTCATGAGGGCTCTGTGTGGCAGGTTTGGTGTTGATCAGTCATTGGATTAGGTTTGTAGCAGGCTTGGAAAGTGAGGGAAGGTACTGCAAGTCCCATCATCCATGTTCTGTCCCCTCCAAACTTCAGTAGGATGTAGAGTGGGTCACTGGGGCTCTGTGTGCCAAGTGTGGTCTTTATCAGTGTTTGTTGGGGGCCACAGTGGTCTGTGGGAACAGAGGGGTGTGAAAGTACTACAAATCCCATCATCCATTGTCAGTCCTCCCCCAAACCTCACCAGGACGTGACAGCAGTCATAGGGGTTATGTATGCCAAGTTTGGTCTCGATTAGTGATTGGATGAGGGTTGCAGCGGACTTGGGAAGTGAGTAGTGGTACTTCAAGTCCCATCATCCATGGTCCAGCCTCCTCCAAACTGCACCAGGGACGTAGAGTGGGTCATGGGGGCTGTGTGTGCTAAGTGTGGTCTGTATTGGTCCTTTTGGTGGCCTCAGTGGTCTGTGGGAACCAAAGTGTTTGAAAGTACTACAAATCCCATAATCCGTGGGTCATGTCCCCCCGAACCGCACCAGGACGTAAAGGGGGGTTAGGGGGTTATGTGTACCAAGTTTGGTGCAGGTCCATCACCCGCGCTGGTCGCTGTGGCCTGTGCAAGTGGCTGCCACATATCCGCCCTCCCGCCCTCCGCACACATACATACATACATACATACATACATACATACATACAAACATTCCGCTTTATAAAGGTATACAGATTATTATTATATACGATAGTTATTTTCAGTTTATAGAATTCGTATTCGTCTGGAGCTGACCATGGTTGCAATAAACACCACTTCTTATTTCGGATGCATAAACATCCAGCCAAAGCCTGCAGTCCTTGTGTTGAGTAAACCGAAATGGAGCTTTGATTGACTTTCTATCACAACGATATCTGGGGCCGACTGTTGAAATGAATGGTGGCTCCATGATGGACTGAACCCATTGTCCTTGGCCAATGTGGGGCAGGAAGGGGGGGGGGGGAGCTGATATAAATTTAGCTGTCCCCGATGATGGATGAGGGTGCTCCAGGGGTCTCCGAGGTATTATTCCCCGACTTTGCATAAAGAACGGAGAAGTGTGCGGATTATAATATACTCCATCCTTTTCCAGAGACTCCGAAGGCCGTCTCGCTTACAAAACAGCCACGCATTTGAATAACTCTGAGCTTTTGTGAACAACCTGCTTCCCGATCGGACAAAGGGGTTATTTACTTCGCGGCCACCGCATTAAATGGCCCCGTTGTATAGCAGACGTCCGGCTCGGAGGAAACAATGGCCCCGCGACTGCCATTTGGGCATGCCAAATGAAGGGCATGTGGCAGCCGCGGGAATCGTCACCGAGTTTATCGATACCGGCGGGCAGGACAATGAAAATCAAATTAATGCGGAACAATGGGGCGGCTCGAAGGGAGGCAGCTGTCGCGGTCCCGTTGAATGAGGCTGCAATTTGTCCAAGCGAAAATTGGGCATCCCGCTCCATTAAAATGCAGGCGGCCTCTTTTCGGAGAAGGCCGAGAATGAGTCCAAGGGGACCAGGGAACGGTCAGCAAGCGCAGTGTTTAGGACAGGGTTCGGGGACAATCACATTTCCTACAAATTGCACATCAAAATCCAACACTGTCAAAATCCAAAGGCCAAGGCGGGAATCTCACTGGGCCAACCTATACTGTTAGAAACTGCATTATGTGTTCAAGGTAGACTGCATTGAAGTGCATAATATGAGTCTATGCTGATCGCATAATGCAGTGGATTTTTCAGCCTTAGTGGAGTCATCTATATATATATAAAGGAAAAGCCGTCATGTGAAGACTACCTCAAACAGAGAAACCTTACAACGCAGAAACACAAAACTTGCCAACAGAAATAGGCCTCAAGCAAGGTACGTTTGTAGCAAAGAAACTTTCCCCCCCAAAACCTAAAAGGCCCCCAAAACGAGTAAAAATAAAACTACATTTCCCAGCATCCTCCGGGGCTGCCAAAAGACTCTCCCAGCCTCTACATTCTGACAACATGATTGGCTGCCAATAATAGAATCATAGAGTTGGAAGAGACCTTGTGGGCCATCCTGTCCAACCCCCTGACATGCTGCCCATGCTCTATTCTGCCTTGATTAGATCAGTGTTTCTCAACCAGTGTGCCGGGGCACACTAGTGTGCCGTGAGTGACCATCAGGTGTGCCGTGGGAAATTGGCACCTGGGGGGGGGGGGGAGTCTAGTGTGTTGAAGCATAAAAACCCAAAGAAGCCTACCTCGATAAAGGCACAAAATTACAAACACCCCCTCCCCACCCGTGTCTACTTGGTCTCTCCCTCTCCATGCATTGGGAAGGCCGGCCTCCCTTTCCCCAAGTACAGACCTCCTCTTGCCTCCTGGGGGTTCTGTGTGGGAAGTTTGGACCAGTTCTATCATTGGTGGGGTTCAGAAGGCTCTTTGATTGTAGGGGAACTGTAAATCCCAGCAACTACAACTCCCAAATGTCAAGGTCTATTTCCCCTGAACTCCATCTGTGTTCACATTTGGGCATATTGAGTGTTCATGCCAAGTTTGGTCCTGATCCAACATTGTTTGAGTCCACAGTGCTCTCTGGATATAGGTGAACTACAACTCCAAAACACAACATAGATATCCTGGCAGGAATGGCAGAAAGACACAAACTTCTCACACAGAACTCCCATAACCAAGAGAAAATGCTATAAGGGTTTGGTGGGCATTGACCTTGAGTTTTGGAGTTGCCAGAGAGCACTGTGGACTCAAACAATGTTATGTTATGTTGTTGTTTGTTTTCTATCCAGAATCACAATGTTGGAAGGAGGCTCACCACTTTAAGGTCACCTACTGTACATCCAGAGAGCACTGTGGACTCAAACAATGTTGGATCAGGACCAAACTTGGCATGAATACTCAATATGCCCAAATGTGAACACAGATGGAGTTTGGGGAAAATAGACCTTGACATTTGGGAGTTACAGTTTCTGGGATTAATAGTTAACACACAACCAAAGAGCATCCTGAACTCCACCAATTATGGAATGGAATCAAACTTCCCACACAGAACTCCCATAACCAAGAGAAAATACTATAAGAGTTTGGTGGGCATTGACCTTGAGTTTTTGGAGTTTTAGTTCACCTACACCCAGAGAGCACTGTGGACTGAAATAATGATGGATCTGGACCACACTTGAAATGAATACTCAATATGCCCAAATATGAACACAGATGGTGTTCAGGGGAGCTAGACCTTGCCATTTGGGAGTTGTAGTTCCCCTACAATCAAAGAGCATTCTGAACCCCACCAATGATAGAACTGGGCCAAACCTCCCACACAGAACCCCCAGGTGGCTCCCTTCCTGAATGGCTCTCTCTCTCTTCCACACCAGAAGGGACGGCACTCACTCATTCCGTGGTTGCCTGCCTTCCTTTCTTCTTTCCTGCTGTTCGAAAGAAGAAGCCAGTGGGCCTGCCTCGGACTGCGCTCCTCACTTCCGCTTCCGTTCCCCGCCCTCCCTCGATTGGAGGCTGGCTGGCTGGGGAAACGGCCGAAGGAGGCGGTGCCCCGGCCCCTTCTTCTTTGCTGCCGCCCGGCCCTTCCTCCTCCCCCAAGCAGCAGCAGCAGGAGTTCGGCAGGAGGGGAAAGAAGGGGAGGAAGAGAGGTTTTCCCGTGGCACACCATGTGATCGCCCACGGCACACTAGTGTGCCGCGGAACAGCGATTGGGAAACACTGGTCTATGGCATTAAATGTTTGCCATGTATATGTGCATTGCAATCCGCCCTGAGTCCCCTGCGGGATGAGAAGGGTAGAATATAAATACTGCAAATAAATAAATAAATAAATTTTGGGATTGATCTAGCAGGGTGCTTATGCTATAATTAGATCTCACAGCAGCTTTTGACACAGTAGACCACGTACTGTTTACCCACCGCTAAACCGCCTCGGGGGTTAGGGGGACGGCCCTAAATTGGGTCTCCTCCTTCCTCCGTGACCGGGGCCAACGGGTGGTGAGGGGAGGAGACGTCTCTGGGAGATTCCCATTAAACTGTGGGGTCCCCCAGGGAGCGATTCTCTCTCCTCTATTATTTAACATCTACATGCGTCCACTGGCCCAGTTGGCACGTAGCTTTGGTCTGGAGTGTCATCAGTACGCTGATGACACCCAGCAGGCGCTGAGGATGGAAGGCCGGCCGAACTCTGTACCCGATTCTTTCCATCAGTGCCTTGAGGCCGTGACTGGATGGCTACAGTCCAGCCAGTTGAAGGTGAATCCATCGAAGACGGAGATCTTGTGGCTGGGCCGTCCGGGTGGAGGGGAATGCCGGCTGCCTACACTGGATGGCGAGGCGTTATGCCCGTCATCGTTAGTAAAAAGCTTGGGGGTCCAATTAGATCCATTGTTGACTCTGGAGACCCAGGTCTCCATGGTCAGCAAAACCGCATTTTTCCATCTGCGTCAGGCTAGGCGGCTGGCGCCTAGGGTTCCCATATGTCCCATATTATATGGGACATCCTGTATTTTGGCCCTTTTTTGGGTGTCCCGTATTTCCAGCTGCTGTCCCTTATTTTCTGGCTGATCCTGGGAAAAGAGGGGCCGGCTCGGAGCAGGAGGGCTCGGGCGCTGCTGCGCGTGGCCAGCCCTCTTTCCCTGGCTTGGGGGCGCCTACCTACTTTCAGACTGAAAGTAGGTAGGTAGGGGGAAGGAGGGCGCCCCTGGCCCCGCTGCTCTCCCTTTCCAAGCCAGGCCGCACAGAGGGGGACTCAGAGGGGGCGAGAGGTGAGGGGGAAGGCTGCCTGCATGCTCCGCGAGAGAAGGCTCTGCCCCTCGCCTGCTTCAATTGCTTTCAGGCAAGGGGATTGGGATCATTGGGCCAACAAACCTCGCCATGCAGGCTGCCTTCCCCCCTCGCCCCCCTTCTTCCTCTCCTCCTTTCCTTCCTTCCTGCCTGCCTGCCTTTTTCCCGCTCCCTCATTCCTTCCTTCGTTCCTTTCCTTCCTGGGGCTTCTGTGTGGGGCAGAGGCTGCTGGGAGGAAGGAGGTCTCCCACGTGGGCTGCCTGTTCAGGGAGCCTTTGCAACTGAGTCCAAGCACTGGAAGGGTGCAGGTCGACAGTCAATATAAGGCCTTGCCATTTCGCCTAAAAAGGCTTCGTCCGGACCTGGAAAACATGTATATATATCCACATAAAGTAAAGTTCCACTGGTCCGGTGTATCAATAATCAATCATCAGTATATTCATCTAGTGGTCCGTGTGCTGGGATTTACAGTGGCTGCATCCACTAGATGAATATACTTACGATTGATTATTGATACACCGGACCAGTGGAACTTTACTTTATGTGGATATATATACATGTTTGCCAGGCCCGGACGAAGCCTTCTTAGGCGAAACGGCGAGGCCTTATATTGACCGTCGACCTGCGCCCTTCCAATATACTCCGGATTATTTCGTTGAATTGTGAACTATTGATTCTTTAGAACTGTGGTTCTCAACCTTCCTAATGCCGTGACCCCTTAATCCAGTCCCTCATGTTGTGGTGACCCCCAACCATAAAATTATTTTTGTTTCTACTTCACAATTGTAATTTTGCTACTGTTATGAATCGTAATGTAAATGTTCGATATGCAGGATGTATTTTCATTCACTGGACCAAGTTGGGTACAAATACCTGGTACACCCCAATTTGAATAATGGAGAGGTTGGGGGGTTGATTTTGTAATTTGGGAGTTGTAGTTGCAGGGATTTATAGTTCACCTACTATCAAAGAGCATTCTGAACTCCACCAATGATGGAATTGAACCAGACTTGGCACACAGAACACCCACAACCAACAGAAAATACTGGAAGGGTTTGGTGGGCATTGACTTTGAGTTTGGGAGTTGTAGTTCACCAACATCCAGAGAGCACTGTGGACTCAAACAGTGATGGATCTGAACCAAACTTGGCAGGAATACTCAATCTGCCCAAATGTAAACACTGGTGGAGTTTGGGAAAATAGACCTTGACATTTGAGAGTTTTAGTTGCGGGGATTTACAGTTTACCTACAATCAAAGAGCATTCTGAACCCTACAAATGATAGAACTGGGCCAAACCTCCCACACAGAACCCCCGCCCCCAATGACCAATAGAAAATACTGTGTTTTCTCATGGTCTTTGGCGACCCCTTTGGCACCCCTTCGCGACCCCTCTGGGGGTCCCGACCCCCAGGTTGAGAAACGCTGCTTTAGAAGATTTTCATTTTTGGAGGTCTATTGGAATGTTTATTATTTCATCTGAAGATCACCATATCCACGTCCAGTCCACTTAAAACATTTATATGGATGATATAATAAATAATTGAAGATTTATTGCAATTTATACATTTCCCCGCCTTCTCATTTCTACCTCTGAGGGTGACCTGGAAACTCAAGCTAGTGTAGAATGCTGCGGCTTATCTCTTCGCCGGGGCTCCGGCGAGATGTCACATTACACCAATACTGCAGCAACTGCACTGGCTACAAAATTGAGTACCGGATTACCTTCAAAGTGCTGGTGTTAACCTTTAAGGCCTTGTATGGTCTTGGGCCAGCGTACTTGAGGGACCGCCTCTCCCCATATGTTCCCCAGAGATCTCTGCGTTCTGAGGAACAAAATCTCTGTTCGATTATATTGTCTGTCCTCAACGAGACAAAAAGCTTTCTCGGTGGTAGCACCAACTTTGTGGAACGCAGTGCCAGAGGAAGTCAGAGGAATTACAGAGCTGTCCTCATTTCGTAGAGCTTGTAAGACGGTCTTCTTCCGCTTAGCGTACCCGTCCGAGTAAAGCCGTAACATCTGATGTTTAGTTTTAGAATTATTGTAGTGAAAGTAGCATTTTTAGATTAACTCTGTAATTTTATTACTCTGCCTGTATTTTATATTGTTGTAAACCGCTCCTAGCTTCTAGAAGGAGTGGTCTAGAACAGTGTTTCCCAACCAGTGTGCTGTGGCACACTGGTGTGCTGTGAGCGATCATCAGGTGTGCCGTAGGGAATTGGAACCTCCAATACTCTTTCTTCCCCCTCCTGCCGAACACTTTTTCTTCTCCACTCGGGCTCCCTTATGGGAGTTCTGTGTGGGAAGTTTGATTCCATTCCATCATTGGTGGAGTTCAGAGTGCTCTTTGATTGCGGGTGAACTATAACTCCCAGCTGTTGAGAAGACCTTCGTGTGTCTTTCTGCCATTCCTGCCAGGATATCTATGTTGTGTCCATCGAAACAGGCCCAGGTTTCACACTGAGTGTATAAATACATTTAAAAACATATTAACTATATGTATTACTGTGTTAGAGTGTCATTTTGTGTCATTTTGGTTGGTGGTGTGCCCCAGGATTTTGCAAATGTAAAAAATGTGCCGTGGCTCAGAAAAGGTTGGGAAAAGAATTCTCCATATAAATTTCGATTTTAAACCTGAATACTTCCTGCTAGGAATGTTGGACTTCCAAATAGAAAAAAATGATGATAAAATCTTTTTCTATCTCGGCAACAATGCATGAACAGATGTCATGAATATGAATTTGCATAGCAAGACTTTGGAAAGCTAAGTATATGGCAACAATGCATGAGTGGATAAAAAAGGTTTTAGATGTCATGAATATGGACCTACTAACCCAAGCCATTGACCAGAACTGGTCTGCCTCAAAGACAACAAATTGGGAAAAATTTATTGACTATTTAAGAAGTATAAACTATAAATATCTATAGAGTAATAACAAATTCCAAAAGACCAACAAAACCGAAAAAATCAATGTAAATATAGAAGAAGGAAAACAAACACCCTCTCAAAAATCGATTGGGAAGTGGAACTTTATGTTTAATGTTGGGGTGGAGGTATTTTAGGTATAATGTTGTTGTATAACAAAACTTCCTTGAGACATCAGAGGGCTTGGACCCCTTTCAATCAGGGTTCCGCCCCGGGCACGGGACCGAGACCGTCCTGGTGGCCATCTCGGACGATATCCGCTGCCAACTAGACAAGGGAGGCTCAGTAGTTCTGGTATTGCTGGACCTTACCGCCGCATTCGACACGGTGGACCATGATCTGCTGATACGACAACTTGCCGCCATAGGGATACAAGGAACAGCCTTAGCTTGGCTTAGCTCCTTCCTGCGTGGACGTAGTCAGCGAGTTGAATGGCTAGGCCAAACATCTAGGAAATCTCTCCTCGAGTGCGGAGTGCCCCAAGGCGCCATATTATCACCAACGTTGTTTAACATCTATGTTCGGCCGTTGGCTGGTATAGCCCGGAGCTTCGGCCTAGGATGCTACCAATATGCCGATGACACCCAGCTCCTACTGAAACTGGAGCCTGGCGCAACTTCGGTGCCCGAAAACTTCACTCGAGGCCTAGAAACAGTGACAAAATGGCTCCGCGCCCAAGAACCTTCTTCACGTACCAGGCTTGAAAGAGGCCCACCTGGAGACCACGAGACGGAGATCGTTCTCCGTTGTGGCCCCCGTTCTTTGGAACTCGATGCCACCGGATCAGAGAGCCTCCCTCGACCTGCCCCAGTTCCTGACCGCTCTGAAGACCTGGCTATTTAGGAAAGCCCATGGTTAATGCAGAACCAGGAACTCAAATACCGAGCCTGGCCCCTGCATTTAACCACTGAATATTTTAATCTAGTTTTAAATACTCTATTTTAATTGTGGAATTTGTTGTGTGTAAGTCGCCCGGAACACTAACGTGGAGGGCGACTCAGAAATAATAAAGTCAGTCAGTCAGTCAGTATATACCTTTGTCAGTATGAATGAGGAGACCAACCAATGTTGGATCCGGGGAAGGGGGAGAGGAAGGGATGTTATTGTATATCTTGTATATGTCCAATGTCAATGTTAGTTACCTTTTACGTCTTGTATTATATGTTTCATCAATAAAAATAATAATAATAAAAAAAGGTTGGGAAACACTGGTCAAGAAGCCGAAATAATAAATAAATAAATAAATAAAATAAAATAATTATCAAGCCCCATGGCAAGTTTTTTTGCTTTGCCAGATTCTACAATTTTTCCATTCGTAAGTCCCAAATGAAGCACGTTAACAGCCTGGTTTGAGTAATAAGCATCCCTTTATTCGCCGACACCATTACAAAAACCGATTACATTAGCAACCAAAAAAAGAAAGGAAGGAAGGAAGGAAAGAGGGAGGGAACAAAGGAGAGGGAGAAAGGAGGAGGAGAAGGAGGAGTGTTCACTTGAAGATGGAAGTCGGAGGCCGCTACTCCCCAAAATGTATCTAAGTAAAACAGCACAGGCCGTCAGTATTAAAATGTTATGTTACGTCGCTGTTGTTACCACGTCGGGTTTGTGTTGTGTTCTGAACAAGTTTCACTGAGCATAGCAAAGATAAAAGGTTATGTGTTTACTGCAGCTCCCGGAATGTGAAGCTCTAAATTATCCAAACTTTTATTTTATTTAAGTATTACAAAACTAAACTCTGGAGGTGTTTGCAGAGTCTTCATCGTCATCTCGTTTAAATCAGTAGTCTAACAAGGAGTAGAAAAGACAAAACTCTGTTCAGTGTTTGACGAAGTAGAAAGGGTGAACACATAAATAAGGCTTTAATTTGGCAAAATATAAAATACAGTGCCTTCTGCTACCCCCAAATTAAGGATCTCCCCATGATTTCATTCTGCAAAAAAAGAGAGAGAGAGAGAACAGAAACAAAAACAACGGCGTAAGTTCAGGGATTCAAAAGTCACAGAAAAACATGATAGAACTTAACGTAGAGAATTACTACGGAGTATTCATGCCGATGGAAGAAAAATGAGAACAAGCAGTACTGAATTTTTAAATAATACATCTTCCAATATATATTTTGGTGTCTCAAATGTTAGACCTGTTTCTAGGTATATTTGACCTGCTAATTCCAAAAATTGCATCAGCTTTCCCCTATTTGGCTCTAGCTTTTGAGATACAGATGCCATATACCAGCCTTGAAATGCTCGCCCATAGAAAACCATGATAGACATATCAAAGAAACTAGAACTGATGCAATTTTGATAGATTTTTTGAATCAGCAACTCAAATAGGTTCTCTGGCATAAAGTTCCCTGGTCTCCCAAATCCCAAGAAAATACCATTATCTGGTTTGCTCAGACCTCTCCTACCTAGTAGCTGGTAGTGTTCTTTTCCCTTTGTGAGCATTTGGCTGACAGATGCAAGCAGATGTTTGAGATGGGTAACATTCTGGCTTAGATTCACGGCTATGTTGAGATTTTTATCAGGACCGCCCTGAAATGAGAGGAGAAAAAGCAGTTGCATTGATTAATAGCTTAACACCGTGGTCAAAACAGGGGTGGCTGGGATATGGATGCTGAATCTATTATATAAAGGAGGACCCATCATCGAACGGCTGACAGAGACAGAGAAACCTTCCAAAGCAGAGACACCAAACTTGCCAACAAAAATAGGCCTCAGGCAAGGAAGGTTTTTAGCAAAGAACCTCCCCCCCACCAAAACCTAGAAGGCCCCCAAAACAACGATTTAAAAAACTACATTTCCCAGCATCCTCTGCGGCAGCCAGCAAAACCCATTGGCCAACATCGGCCCACACAAAATGCAGGGAGGCTGAGTAACCATAGTAACGCTGGGCAGAGCCAGCCAAGGCTAGGATAGAATGCTGAGTGATTTGAGTTTAGTCAGTTGGTGTTTGAGGGTTAAACTGTCAAGGCCAAGATCTAGGAGGGAGACAAATAGGGCACCAGGGACACAGGCACCACTGACAAACACATACCCCCAGAATAACACAAACTTGCAAAACCCACCAAAAAAATCCTGCAACACAAAAACCCACCCCCCAAAAAATACACAACAAACACACTGGCAAAAGCAACACCCCCTCCACATCACAACCAGCACACAGCCAGACTGAGAAAACTATGTCACCACAACACACACAAAATACACCCCACAAATACCTGACAACTTCCCCAACACAAAACCCAGGACTGCACTCACTACTCACCACCACACACACCTCCAAATACACACACGTCCCAGGCACAATACTCCAGCAATTCCTACCCATACAACACAACACAACTTCCTATCACAACCCATTCCCCCAACCTTACAGGACCCCGCACACACAACACCTACCACCACCACAAACAAAAACCAACTCCACCTATACTCCAACCACAACACAACACAACACTGCACTGATACTCTACAAACACCCAAAACACCCCACCCACACAAGCATTCCACAACATACTACCACCCACAATGCCACCACACACCCAATAACTCACCGAAAAAGTAATACCTACACACAACACAATACGCACATAACACAACCTTGCGTCTACTGCTCAACCCATTTGTATGCCATTCCTTCCTTCCACACAAGCATAAGCTGACCCAAAAGACAAGCCATGGCTCCTAAAAAGAACAGCATCAGACGACACACTCGCAACGTTACATACATCAAACAAAAAAGGGCAGAACAAATGCCAGAACAGAAAGACACTGCACTACACTAGCTTTTGCCATCACCATAAACAAGGCTCAAGGACAAACACTACAAATCTGTGGCATAGACCTTGACACAGAATGCTTCTCCCACGGACAACTCTACGTGGCGTGCTCCAGAGTTGGGAAACCACAGAACCTCTCCATCAACACAGCAGACGGAAAGACAAAAAACATTGTATATCCACAAGCTCTGCAGAACGCCAGGAACACCACACACCGACAACTCCCCAGGACTTCAACATCCCACCCACCAGAACAACCCACAACGACACAGCCATGACCATAACTAACATCAATTCCAAACCTTACATATTCAGACTTTCTCGCATCTCCTAAATAGGGCACAGCAACGCGTGCCGGGTACAGCTAGTGCTAATATATAGCAGAAGTAGGAATCAAGTGGTCCTCCAGATGTGGCAAGGCTGTAGTACCCCGCTTTCCTGGCCATTGGCTATGCTGCTTTGGGCTGATGGGACTTGAGGTTCAGCAATATTTGGATGGTCACATGATTCCCAACCCTGCATCTAAATGGCTCAGGGAGGCTTCCTGTTCCAAAGGACTCTCCAAAGAGCATCCAAACATTAGGCTTGGTCTCTGCGGTTTAAAAATTATTTGAAATCGGATTCGATTCATTTAAAAAGTTAATTTTGATGTTTACCGCACCTCGAGCGGCAAGCCGGAAGTGGACTTTGTTTACCGAACCTGGGGGCCGGCATTTTTCTTAATTAAGAACATAAGAACAGCCATGCTGAATCGGGCCTCAGCCCATCTAGTCCAGCATTCTGTGTCACACAGTGGCCCACCAGTTGTACACGGGGATCTCTAGCAGAAAGGAGGGCAAAACCCTCACCTGCTCCCGACCCCCCACAACCAGTACCCGGGGAAATCCTGCCTGCCTCCATCAACACAGAGGTGGCACTTGGATGTCCATTTCAGTAACTACTGATTCCCTTGGTATCCATGAATCTGTCTAATCCTGCCTTGAAGCTGTCCAGGCTGACAGCTGTCACAACCTCCTCTGGAAGTGAGTTCCATAACCCAATGACCCTCTGGGTGAAGAAATATTTCCCTTTGTTAGTCCTAACTTTCCTGCCTTGGAGCTTCAGGAGTGCCCCCTAGTCCTAGTGTTGTGTGACAGAGAAAATATTTTCTTTATTCACCTTTTCTATCCCATGCATGATTTTATACACTTCGATCAAGTCACCTCTTAAACGCCGTCTTTCAAGGCTGAAAAGACCAAGGCGTTGCAACCTGATTTCATAAGGGAGCTGCTCCATCCCTTGGATCATTTTTGTTGCCCTTCGTTGTACCTTTTCCAGTTCCGTTATATCCTTCTTGAGGTGCGGTGACCAGAATTGTACACAGTACTCCAGATGTGGCCTCACCATAGATTTGAAGAGAGGCAATACAACATTTGCCGACCTATTTTCGATTCCCTTCCTGATCATGCCAAGCATAGAATTTGCTTTTTTCACTGCTGCAGCGCACTGGGTTGACATCTTCATTGAGCTGTCCACCAAAACCCCAAGATCCCTTTCCTGGTTTGTCTCAGAAAGCTTTGACCCCATCAATTTGTAGGTGTAGTTGGGGTTCTTTGCCCCGATGTGCATGACTTTACACTTGTTTAGGTTAAAATGCATTTGCCACTTTGTTGCCCATTCACTCAATTTCGAGAGATCTTTCTGGAGCTCTTTACAATCAGTTTCATTTTTAACTACCCTGAACAATTTAGTGTCGTCTGCAAACTTTGCTACCTCAGAATTCACTCCTACATCCAGATCATTTATGAATAAATTAAAAAGTAACGGACCCAAAACTGAACCTTGGGGTACGCCACTTCTCACCTCTTTCCACCCAGAGAAGTGTCCGTTTATTACCACCCTTTGTTTCCTACAGTTTAGCCAGGTTCCAATCCAGGACAAGACCTGTCCCCTGATTCCATGGCTGGAGAGCTTATTTAGGAGCCTTTGGTGAGGACTTTGTCAAAAGCCTTTTGAAAGTCAAGGTAAACAATATCGACTGGGTCCCCTTTATCTATGTGTTTATTTACACCCTCAAAGAATTCTATCAAGTTAGTAAGACATGATTTGCCTTTTGCAGAAACCATGTTGATTTTCCTTCAGCAATGCCTGTTCTTCTATGTGCTTAGTAATTTTTTCTTTAATAATGGTTTCCATCACTTTGCCTGGAACTGAGGTTAGACTAACTGGCCTATTGTAATTAATTCTTAATTATTGTAATCACACACCTTCTCCCTGTCTTCTCCTGGCTCCTCCTCGGTTCCCACCTTCATTCATCTTATTGCTACAGCCTACCTAGCACCTTCACCTCACCATCCTGTCCTCCTGTCCCTGTGAAGCTGCATGAATCCTGTTGTTTTAAAAAAAAAAACCCACCGAAATAGCAAGTGTCGCAAAAGTTTTCCTACGCGACCAGAGAGCTGATTTACGGTGCTAGCTAACAACCGCGACTTTGACAAACCGTCGCAAAAGTTTTCCTGTCTTGTCGCTTGTATGCCGCCAAGCTTGAAAGAAGTGGTTCTCCATTGCTTTGGCTGTTTTAACCAAAAGACTTCAACTCCCAGAAGCCTCAGCCAGCTTGGTCAGTGCTGAGGGGTTCTGGGAAATGAAGTCCAGACAAAGAAAGCACACTTGGAAGATCACAGAGAGCCATTGTAGGATATCTGGATCCTATCCTTTTAAATAAGTATGCACACACTTGGGATGGGAATAAAACTAATCCTGACTGCAGGGCTGGGGGTCTTCAATTCCCACAGTCCCTTTCTTTTGGGTCTAAGTGCCGAGGCTTCTGGGAATTGAAGTCCTTTTGCACTCTTCAGGGAGATCTTTCTGCTTCTACCAGAGCTAGTACTCAGGAGTGGGGGGTTGTCTTCTCTATACAAATATTGATCTTCTCCTCCTCCTTCCCGCTTTCCTTGCAAAACTGAGAAAAGTTACCATTTTTGGACTCTTGCGTGGTGGTGGTTTCTGGAAGTTGAAGTCCAAAAAGGCTTTGTAAGCTCGGGAGCGGCTATGGAAGCGCCCAGCGCGGCAGCGCCACACTTGGCTGCCTCTCTCTCCACCAGGATTCACAAGTGCCTTATTCAAGGACACTTCCCCACAGGATTTCTATCCACGCTCACCAGTACAGTGAGTACTGCCACATGGCACGACAAGACTCAGATATATCCATCCATCATTGTGAAGTTGCTACTATGAAGACCTCTGTGTGAAGTTGCTTTGTAAAGTTGCTCTGGGTTTATTATTATGAAGTTGCTATTGTGTTGATTATTGTGAAGCTGCTTTTGTGTGGATAGACTACTACTCTTGCGGAAACCACCCCTGTAGACTTGCTTGCTTTCCCCTCACACCTTGCCGATACATTGTGATTACACCAGCCTCCGCCTCCTCCCTATTTGGAGTCCCATCTAGAATTCAGTGTGGTTTATTCCAGTTTTGGCCTACAACTCCCAGAAATCCCAGCCAGTTTACCAGCTGTTAGGATTTCTGGGAGTTGTAGGCCAAAACCATCTGGAATAAGCATGCGCTGGAATAAGAACTAATAATGAATTTCGTTATTAATTACGTTACATTTCAGAATTTTTTTGGGAATTTTTTGTAAGTCTTTCTATTACTAATACCCACCCCCCTTTGATTTTAGAACCACTTTTTTTGGATCAACCAACCCTACCAAACATGTAACCAAAGGGCTCAAAATCTCCAGAAAAGAAGGACCAGGCATGGGCAAACTTGGGCCCTCCAGATGTTTTGGACTTCAGCTCCCATAATTTCTAACAGCCAAATTGTGGGAGTTGGGGTCCAAAACATCTGGAGGGCCCAAGTTTGCCCATGCCTGTCCTATATCGCAGTTGTTGTCAAAATTTATAGACCTCACAAACATAAAATATTTATTAGGCCTGGGCAATCACGGTTCTAAATGGTTCTAAAATACTTACAAAACTGAAGTTCTGGTGGTGAAAACTAGGTGGCGCTGGTGCTTTGCTTCTACAGTGTTGCTAAAGTTCTGGTGGTGAACATATCAGAACTCTAACAAAACTTTCAAAATTTCGTTATAAATGGCAGTTCCAATAATAATAATAATAATAATTTATTTATAACCTGCTTCCATCTCCCCGAAGGGGACTCGGAGCGGCTTACATGGGGCCATGCCCGAACAACACATCACAAAAAATATCAAAACATCAGTAAACACTAAATACAATAAACGCAATAAACACAATAAAATAAATACATCTTAGAAAACACAAGAACATAGGTGAATCTAAAACAGAAACGACAGGGCGAGCCACACGTACATATAAAATGTTTAAAAACTCGGGGAGATAACTGGAGTAGTGTCAAAACATAAAGTGTCACATAGGGGGGAAGAGGTCTCGCCAAAAACGGGGGCATTTGGGGGGTCTAATCTCCAAAGGACCGGTGGAAAAACCCGGTTTTCAGTTGTTTTTTAAAGGATTCCAGTGAGGGGGCATTCCTAATCTCTCCCGGGAGGGAATTCCAAAGACGGGGGGCCACAGAAGAGAAGGCTTTCTCCCTAGTGCTCACAAGCCGGGTCTGTGAGACTGGCAGGGGCGAAAGGAGGGCCTCCCCTGAGGAGCGAAGGGCTCGGGCTGGTTCGTGGGAGGAGATCCGGTCACGAAGGTAGGCGGGTCCCAAACTGTTTAGGGCTTTATAGGTAATCACCTGCACCTTGAATTGGGCTCGGAAAATAAAACGGCAGCCAGTGGAGCTCTTTAAACAGGGGGGTCAACCACTCCCTGTAACCTGCCCCAGTTATTAATCTGACAGCTGAGCGTTGGACAATTGAAGTTTCCGAGCCGTCTTCAAGGGAAGCCCCACGTAGAGCGCATTGCAGTAATCCAGTCTAGAGGTAACTAAGGCATGGACTACCATGGTCAAGTCAGTTCCTAATTGGCTCTGTGTTTAAAATCGTCAATAATGAAATAATAATGAAGTTTTGAAAGTTTTGTTAGAGTTCTGAAATGTTCACCACCAGAACTTTAGCAATACTATAGAAGCAAAGCACCAGCGCCACCTAGTGTTCACCACCAGAACTTTAGCAACACTGTAGAAGCAAAGCACCAGCGCCACCTAGTGTTCACCACCAGAACTTTAGCAACACTGTAGAAGCAAAGCACCAGCGCCACCTAGTGTTCACCACCAGAACTTTAGCAACAATGTAGAAGCAAAGCACCAGCGCCACCTAGTGTTCACCACCAGAACTTTAGCAACACTGTAGAAGCAAAGCACCAGCGCCACCTAGTGTTCACCACCAGAACTTTAGCAACACTGTAGAAGCAGCCTAGTGTTCACCACCAGAACTTTAGCAACACTGTAGAAGCAAAGCACCAGCGCCACCTAGTGTTCACCACCAGAACTTTAGCAACACTGTAGAAGCAAAGCACCAGCGCCACCTAGTGTTCACCACCAGAACTTTAGCAACACTGTAGAAGCAAAGCACCAGCGCCACCTAGTGTTCACCACCAGAACTTTAGCAACAATGTAGAAGCAAAGCACCAGCGCCACCTAGTGTTCACCACCAGAACTTTAGCAACACTGTAGAAGCAAAGCACCAGCGCCACCTAGTGTTCACCACCAGAACTTTAGCAACACTGTAGAAGCAAAGCACCAGCGCCACCTAGTGTTCACCACCAGAACTTTAGCAACACTGTAGAAGCAAAGCACCAGCGCCACCTAGTGTTCACCATCAGAACTTTAGCAACAATGTAGAAGCAAAGCACCAGCGCCACCTAGTGTTCACCACCAGAACTTTAGTTTTGTAAGTACTTTAGAACCAAGCATGATTGCCCGGGCCTAATATTTATAGGTAGTACAGTTTGAATATTTCATGCGCTGTTCATTCAGCAGCTAAAACACATTATAAAAATACAAAACAAAAATATAAAATACAAAACAAAAATACAGACAAAAGCATGCAAACATTGAACTGGAAAGGAAATTGGAATGGAATTAATATAATCACAGTATCAAACCAATTACACTTTTTGCGGTCTTTTTCATTGGTCAAGTCTTTTTCTCATTCCTACTCATTCTACCTTCACCTTACTTTTGCTCTTATAACAGAACCCATAACTAATCTAGGCCTGCATTCTTAGTTAATGAGATCTTGCTGTGCCAGCCTTTTACCAAGCAAGTATTTTTCTAACTAGCAGTTTCTCACATTCCCTATCATCCCTATATCATATATGTGCATTAAAGCACACACCATCCCATATACGTTAAATATAGTAAGCATATAACTGGGTAGTCCATAAATATTGTTGTGTGGTTAATTGCAGGAAGCATGTATGTGTGGTTTTTGATGGTTTTGAAATGTGATTGAAGCTCTGTGTAGGGTTTTGGAATGTAATTGATGGTTTGTGCATGTTATTTTATTTGCTTAATTCCGTTAATTTTATATATATAAGAATTTATTTTTATTTAAATAAATAATTTTATTTATTATTTTATAATATAATGTAGTATAATATAATATGATATAATATTTATTTATTTATTTATTATTGAGGCTTCTATGCCGCCGACTCCCGGGGGCTCGCGGCGGCTCACAAGAGCCAGGGGCATAAAAACAAAGATTAAAAACATAAAACAATTGAACAATTAGAGCAATAGCAGAACAGGCAATAAAACAAATGGAGCAGCAACAGGAGCCACAACACAGTACCCAGAGCACGCGGGCCTACTCTCCGAGGGCCTGCCTATACAGATGGGTTTTGCAGGCCCGCCTGAATGGGAGTAAATCCCTCAGGGCTCTGGTTTCGGCCGGGAGGGCGTTCCACAGCGTGGGGGCTATGACGGAGAACGTAATACAGAATACAGTATAATATGGTAGGGTATAATATGGTATATGCATATAATATTGATAATGTTGTAATGTAATACAATATAATACTACTAATAATAATATATTATAAATGTATATTTTATGTTACATGTAATATTACTAATAATAGTGCGATATAAATTATTATAATACAATGTGATATGTAATTGTTGTACTGTGACAATGACATAGTATGTTTTATTTGATATTATAGTATAATATAGTATGGTATAATATATTGTGTATACATATAATATTGATAATTTTGTAATTTAATGCAATATATTAATACTACTACTAATAAAATGATACTGTAACTATATATTTTGTGTTACATGCAATATTACTAATAATATTGCGATATAATCGTTATAGTACAATGAGTTGTGTAATATTAATGTTGTGCTGTGGCAATAAAATAGTATGTTGTATTTGCATTTTGCTTGTAAGCTGCTCTGAGTCCCCTTCGGGGTTGAGAAGGGCGGCATATAAATGTTGTGAAATAAATAAATAAATGTTTGAATTAAAAACACAGCAGCCAATGTGATTATACACAACAAAGGCACATGGCAGCACGACTTTGGAGACCAGGGTTTGAAATCCTGTTCAAATATGAAAACCCACTGGGCGACCTTGCGCAAGTCACATACTCCCAGCCTCAGAAACCCCTGTGATAGGTTAACCTAAGGCAGGGGTAGGCAACCCACGGCCCGGGGGCCGGATTCGGCCCCGGAGCCGATGCTGTCCGGCCCTTGGCTCCCCCAAGGCTTCCTCGTGAAGAGAGGGAAGCAAACTCCCATTGGGGCGGCTACAAACGCGAAGAAGCAGGCAGGCAGGCAAGCGGAGGGGAAAGCAAGGGAAGGGGGAGAAGGGGAGGCGGCAAATAAAGTGTGTGTGTGTGTTTGCTCTCCTCCTCCCTTCACTTCCTCCTCGCGCGCTCCCCCTCCCTCTTGCCTCGGCGCTCTTTCCCTTCTTCAGTTTCCTGTTTTCTTCCCTCCCTCCCTCCCTCTTTCCCCCTTTTATTCCTTCCACCTTTCACCACCTGAACGCAAGAGGGAAGGAGGGAGTGCATTTAGGGAGGGTGGGGCAAGAGCAAGAAAGGGGTGGGGCCGGAGTGCGCACACGCGGGGGCATCTATTCCCTTCCCGGTTTCCTCCTCTTCTCTTCTCCTCTTCTGGGCAAATTGAGGATTCGTGCCAAGTTTCGTCCTGATCCATCATTATTTGAGTCCACACTGCTCTCTGGATGTAGGAGAACTACAACTCCCAAACTCAAGGTAAATGCCCACCAAACCCTTTCAGTATTTTCTGTTGGTCTCATGAGAGTTCAGTGTGCCAGGTTTTGTTCAAGATAGCTGAATGGCCATCTGTGAAGAATGCTCTGATTGTGTTTTTCCCTTATGGCAGAAGGAGGTTGGACTGGATGGTCCTTGGAGGTCTCCTCTCCTGTTGTTGTTGTTGTTGTTATTATTATTATTATTAGAGGCTGAATAAATATTATGCCTTAATATCCAGAGTTATAGGCTGCGTGGAAGGTCCCTGTGTTATCTGAATTCCTTTCCACACATCTGAATAAAATACCATGCCATCTGCTTTGAACCAGATTATATTCCAGTGTGGACTCAGATAACCCAGTTCAAAGCAGATATTGTGGGATTTTCTGCCTTGATTGTGTTTTTCCCTTATGGCAGAAGGAAGTTGGACTGGATGGCCCTTGGAGGTATCCTCCTACTCTAGGAACCTGTTGCTGTTGTTGTTGTTATTATTATTATTATTATTATTATTATTAGCAGAGGCTGAATAAATATGCCTTAATATCCAGAGTTATAGGCTGCGTGGAAGGTCCCTGTGTTATCTGAATTCCTTTCCACACATCTGAATAAAATACCATGCTAATTGCTTTGAACCAGATTATATGCCAGTGTGGACGCAGATAACCCAGTTCAAAGCAGATATTGTGGGATTTTCTGCCTTGATTGTGTTTTTCCCTTATGGCAGAAGGAAGTTGGACTGGATGGCCCTTGGAGGTATCCTCCTACTCTAGGAACCTGTTGCTGTTGTTGTTGTTGTTATTGTTGTTATTATTATTAGCAGAGGCTGAATGAATATTACCATCATCATTATTATTATGAATAAATTCAGGGGCTTATTATACTCACATTTAGTTGAATTCAGTCTTAAAATATATTAAATGGCTCTCACTGAAATAAATTTTCAAATATTTTGCTTTTATGGCTCTCTGAGTCAAAAAGGTTCCTGACCCGAGATAATGAATCACAAATGATACGCATGTTCACATTGTGTTAACCATTGTTTTGTAAAATTTGAGTGAATAAATGTCATTTTTCCTATGACAACCTCTCTTTTTCAATGCTCATAACATATTCTCTTATCAGTCTTATTAATATATCAAAAATGCAATGTAGTGCCTTTTAAATTATTATTAATAAAGAAATTCAATTGATATTATGTAGAATGTAGTTCAGCCTTTAGGTGCGGCCCTCCATAATATTTTTTGGCTCTCGTGTGGCCCCTTGGAAAAATAATTGCCCACCCCTGACCTAAGGGTTGCTGTGGAAACTTAAGACACATGTCAACAACAAAGTACATTACTACTCTGCCATCTTCTGGTGGAACTAAGTAGCACGTGGCCCTGGACAGTTTTATTCACTGAGATACAGTATCTCACCTCTCAGATCAAATAGCCAAGGGCACACAGTCCTACTGTAGATCTCCCATAAGCCTTTCTGATTTGTTTATTTACTTTATTTCTATCCCACCTTTCTCCCAATGTAGGGGTCTAAAGGCAGCTAATAGCAATATTAGGGCCTCCTGCTGGAGCACTGAGTTACACCACTGAGCTGAATTTGCGGACCGAAAAGTTGGTGATTCGAATTTCGCTGTTCAAAAACATGCAAATGTGTGTATATCAATAGGTACCGCTTCGGCGGGAAGGTAACGGCGCTCCATGCAGTCATGCCGGCCACATTACCTTGGAGGTGTCTATGGACAATGCCGACTCTTTGGCTTAGAAATGGAGATGAGCACCACCACCACCCCCGATTCGGACACGACTAGACTGAATGTCAAGGGGAAACCTTTACCTTTACTTAAATAGCAATATGGCACAGTGCAAATGAAAAACAGGGCAAATGCTTAAAAAACATACATTTAAAAACATTCAAATCTTCTTGCCATAAAGCACAGAAGATTTCATTGTTTTTTTCCAATCAAGTACCCAGTCCCAGGACCTAACTGCTTGACCAACCTACTAAAATAATAGGGTACCTTGGGATAAAGCGATACCAATGAGGAGCTATTACACCATATTGCACTCCCAATTCTACAAAAACGAACACAATTTGTGCAGAGCCAAGCTGAATACCTAGAAGCCATCAGTTCTGACCTCTAAGAATCTCCACCGTCAGTCGAGTTGCCTTCTTCCACCTTCGTCAGGCGAGGAAGCTGGCTCCCTACCTCTCCCGCCACGACCTAGCCACAGTGGTCCAAGCCACGGTCATCTCGAGACTGGACTACTGTAATGCTCTCTACGTTGGCCTTCCTCTGTCGGTGATCCGGAAACTGAAGCTGGTCCAGAATGCGGCGGCTAGACTCCTGGCTGGCGTTTCGGCGACCGCCCATATAACACCTGTCTTGCAGGAGCTGCACTGGTTGCCAGTGGAACACCGGATCACCTTCAAAGTGTTGGTTCTGACCTTTAAGGCCTTAAAAGGTCTGGGGCCAGCGTACCTTAGAGACCGCCTTATCCCATACTGTCCCGCTAGGTCACTACGTTCTGAGGTGGGTCAACTATTGGAGGTGCCCGGCGTCAAAATGTATCATCTGACGGCCTTTTCAATAATCGCCCCGATATTGTGGAACGCACTGCCTTCCGGAGTCCGTGTTCTCACGGACTTAGTTGCATTCCGGAAGGCGTGCAAAACCCTCCTGTTCCGGCAGGCCTTCGGGTATCAATGATAAGATTGGTAGGCACCTGCCTTCCGTGCTCTGCATATCGCATCGATGTATTTTATTGTGTTCTATTGCGTTGTGTGTTTTTTATGGTGTTTTTATTCTGTTTTAACCTTGAATTTAGTGTAAGTCGCCCCGAGCCACCCGGGAGTGGCGACTCACAAATTTAAATAATAAATAAATAAATAAATAAATAAGAATCCAAGAATCACAGAGTTGGGAAGAAACCACAAGGGCCATCCTGTCCAACCCCCTGCTATGCAGGAAAAGTGTAAGTATATTGATTGTATTGTTTTATTATTTGCTGTTGTGTTGTTATTATGTGTTATTGGGCTTGGCCTCATATAAGCCGCCCCGAGTCCCCTTGGGGAGATGGTGGCGGGGTATAAATAAAGTTAATAAATAAACAAAAGCACAATCGAAACACCTACAACAGAAGGCCATCCAGCTCCTGTTTAAATGCCTCCAAGGAAGGCGTTTCCACCAGACTCCCAGGTAGAGGGTTCCACAGTTGAACAGCCCTCATGGTCAGGAAGTTTGTTTGTTTGTTTACAGCAGGGGTGCCCAGGACGGTGATCGCGATCACCCAGGTGATCTTTGGGCCTCATCCGGGTGATCTTTAGGCCCCTGACCAGGTCAATCGCTGTTGGTCCTCTTCATGCGCCCCTGCACGCTCCAAGCGCACCTGAGACTCCAAGAGGGAGAATGGGCACTTCTGCGCATGCGCAAGGGCAAGCTGAGCACCGCGTCATCCAACGCCGCCTTCCTCCTTTGCTCTGTGACGTCTGTGAGTGGCCGGAGAAGGACGGAGGGAGGAGGAATGCAGAAGGGCAAAAGAGGGGGCGGCGTGGATGACGCGATGGCACCCACGCCCGCTCCCTCTTTGGCTCTTCCGCTTTCCCCCTCCCTCCTTCCTTCTCCAGCCTCTCAGAGTCGTCACAGAGCAAAGGAGGAGGGCGGCGTTGGATGACGCGGTGCTCAGCTGGCCTGCGCGCATGCACAAAAGAGCCCATTCTCCCTCTTGAAGTCTCAGGCGTGCTTGGAGCATGCAGGCGATGTGTCAAGAGGAGCAACGAAGGAGAAGGAAAAAAGGATGCTTTGGGAGCCATTTCCTGTCCAAATTGAAGCACAAAGGTCTGCCTAATAATATTTGTGTATATATGCCAGGGAGGGAGAAATGGGTGCCTGTGTGTATTTTAGCATGTCCCATTCTTTATATTTCTGAGAAACAAATGGCTTTGCAGCTACCAGGTCTGTCTGTTTACTTTCTGCCTGATTATATCTGTGGGGAAATGGCAGGGAGGGAGAAATGGGTGCTTGGGTGTATTTTAGCATGTCCATTGTTTATATTTCTGAGAAGGAAAGAAGCCCCGTGCGGATGGAAGGTGACAGCAGGAGTGGGTGTGCGCGTGCGCGCGCCAGGTGATCTTTTAAACTTGGTTCTTCATATGGTAGCTCCCATGCTGAAAAAGTGTGAGCACCCCTGGTTTACAGTATTTAGTTCTTCCTAATGTTCCTAATGTTGACCACAACGCCAATGGAACTAAACTGCAGTCTCGGTTCTAGCAACCAAAAGATGTACAGCTTGTGCCATTTCACCAGTGTACCACAAAGACACACTCACCATTGGCGAACAGACATCACTGTTTTCTATCACATGAGTGTCTCCAGCAGCTTTTCCTATTTCCCTTTCTAGAGTCATCAAGGATTCATGGGCCTTAAAAGAAAAGCAACATAAAGCAAAAATTATTTACCCATAATCTCTGTACTTTGTAACCTTTTTTTTGGTGTTTTATTGTTGTAATGTTTTAATTTGTATAACTCAATAAAAAATTATTTTTTAAAAAAAAAGAAAGAAAGAAATGCCACAACAAACTCAGCTGCTGAAAAATGTTATGTGTCTCCGTGAGGTCCAGCTCCAACCCAATTACAGAATTGGTTCTTTTGGAAAGCGTGCAGCGCCATCCAAAGCGGCTTGAACACCTGTTTTATCAGCAGACAACTTTGAACTTTTGATTTCTTACCTTGGGTAAATCAGCTACTATTTTTTTCCTCTCTTCCTGATCCATGTTGAGTTTGGCTGCCGTCTCATTCAGCTGTGTTTTTAGCTGTTAACAAAACCAAAACAAAGATAGCTAACTCACTTGGTCAGAGAAGGACTAGATCAGGCTTAAGCGGCTGAGGGGGGAAAGGAAGGGGCCTGAGGCCGTTAGGAATTGTGGGAGTTGAAGTCCAAAACCACCAAAAGGGCCGAAGTTTGCTAATGCCTGGACTAGACAGAAGGAAAGGCAAGTCTCACACACAAATAGCCGTGATTAGTCAACATGTAGTATTATAAGCAGCGTAGAATATCTGCAAAAATAGATGAAAAAAGATGGCAGCTAGAGAAGCCTGAAACAGGTTAGAAGCAGCAAGTGAGCCCAGCAGGTTCCGTACAACCCTTGCCAACATTGTCAGAGAATTTGTACAAAACCTTTCCACAAATATGCTTCTATTTCCTGATCGCCAAAACCCAAGATGCTCAATTCTTCTGTCATCCCAGCTCCAAGGAACTGAGCATAGATCCCTTGCAGTAACTTAAATATCTAGCATTTTTGTCACTGGGTTGTTGTAGGGTTGGGGTTTTTTTTTGGCTATATGGCCATGTTATAGTTGAGTTTGAGGCTGAGAAAGAGAGAGAGGTCTGTAGGTAGAAATGCCAAACGGTCTACTCGTGAGCAAGAGTCGGATGAGGAGCAAGAAAGGAAGAGATTAAGGCAATTCTTCTGGGGATGAAACGTTTCTGGGTTTCTCCGGAGGATGATGGGAGTGGGGATGAGGAGCAGGCAATGGGAGGTTGGGATGATGGGTCACAGAGAACTGAAGGTGACTCTAGTGAGATGAGTTGGACTGATGTGCAATAGATACGGGATATCTGCTTGGAACCCACCAGCAGTGATTCTTTTGCGGGGTTCACGGGAGATGGGGAATGGAAATGGGACTCATGGGGACTGTTGGGGGAGGGTTAAGTCGCCGCAGGAGACAAAGGGCAGCACGGGCGGGGATGCTGGCAGCTGAAAGAGATGGGGAAGGGGCGTTGGTGCAATTAAGCCCCGAGGAGGACTGAATAAAGGGGGCTTGCAATTAACCATTGGTTGTAGATGGCAAGGCGTTGTTCTTGCCATCCAGGCCGTTGCCTCCAGTTCTGGATTGCTGCTGAACTGATCATTTAACTGGCAGTGGATGTGGAATTCTGGACATTGGTACTGTATTTCGTGAGTTTCCGTATCTTTGTTTCCTGTTTTCGGCTGCTCCACCTTAAATCCCTTCTGTGCTAGATTCTGCTGCTTCTTCGTGTTGGATTCTGGATTGACCTGGCTTCACTGCTTCATCTGCATTCCTCCTGGCTGGACTAAAGGACCGTTTGGCACTTCAACTCTTTCTGCTTTTCCCCTTGAGTGACTTTAGGACTGTTTGATGCTTCTAATTCGTTTGCATTCTGCCTGGCTGGTTGTGAACCTGGACTGGCTATGCACTCTCTCTCAGCCTTATTTCTGTTGTGAAGAAGTCAGAACTGGGTTTTTATTTTATGTTGGATTTTCTTACCAGTTTGCGGTGTCTCTAGACTCATTTGAGTCACAGTGAGGAAGTTTGGGACTCTTTCAAATAAACTCTAACTGCAAACTTTACTGTGCCTGGCTTCTTAATGTGGTCTGGATCACGACATCATATGTGTGTGAGGCATTACATTTTGCCATAAATATGTTGGAAACCGCTTTGAGTTCCTCCCTGGGGTGAAAATCATGGTAAACAAGTGAACTAAATGAATAAAATAATACCTTCTAGGAAGAGTTCAGCCATCACTTGCTTCCAGACCCATTTAGTTTTTGAAAAATCCACAATACCTACAGAATTCTCCTCTAGCATCACATTGCAAATGACTTGATTTGCTCCCTGTCATCTTTTTTTCACCGAGCAGCTTTAACAATCATTCATAAAAACTGGAAATAGCACAATACAGATTATTCTGACTGGTATTTAAGAGGCCTGTGTAATCATGGTTCTAAATCAGGGGTAGGCAATCTATGGCCCACGGCCCAGATTTGGCCCGGCAGCCGATTCTGTCCGGCCCGGGGAGAAGGGTGTTGGGGCCGGAGCCAAGAACAAGGGGTGCCACTGCCGCCATCCCATCGCGGCGGCTTTGGAGTGCCTGACATCCCTTTGGAGCAGCGGCTTTGGAGTGCCTCATGATACGGGCCTGCAGCGTGAGCAGCAGTGGCTTTGGGGTGCTTGACATTCCTTTGGAGCAGCGGCTTTGGAGTGCCTCATGATACGGGCCTGCAGCGTGAGCAGCAGCGGCTTTGGGGTGCTTGACATTCCTTTAGAGCAGCGGCTTTGGAGTGCCTGGTGATCCAGGCCTGCAGCGGGAGCACTCGGCGACCTGCGGGACAGATCGTTCTGGCGACCCGGAAGACTTGATCGTCTTCCGGGTCGCCAGGTCGAATAAGCTGCCTCTGATCGCCGACTGCTCCCCCTGCAGGCCCGGGGATGGCAGGCACTCCATAGCAGGGCGATCAACTGGGAGCGAGAGCAGGCAGAGGCCTGCAGCCTCCGATCGGCTGCTCCTCTGCTCTCCTCTGCTGTGGCGGCGGCTGGGTCCACTTTGCCATCCTCTTTTGCCATCCATTGGGCCATTCCATGTTGGTTCGCACCTTGTCTTCTTGAATTTAATTTAATTTTAGTGGTTTTTATTATTATTTTATAATAATTTTATTATAATAATATAATAAATAATATAATGTTATATTATATTATAATTTCAATATATTATAATGTCTATATATACTATAATATAATAATTATGATATTAATACTAATAATATATTAATATTTCTTGATATATTAATATGTTAATATTAATGATGTGCTATATATAGTAAATAAATAAATAATGTAGACTAGAATGCAGTTCAGCCTTTAGGTGCGGCCCTCCATAATATTTTTTGGCTCTCGTGTGGCCCCTTGGAAAAAATAAGTGCCCACCCCTGTTCTAAATGGTTCTAAAGTACTTACAAAACTAAAGTTCTGGTGGTGAACACAAGGTGGCGGTGGTGCTTTGCTTCTACAGTGTTGCTAAAGTTCTGGTGGTCAACATTTCCGAACTCTAACAAAACTTTCAAAATTTCATTGTAAATGTCAGTTCCTAATTGGTTTTGTCGTAAAAATCGCCAGTAATGAAATAATAATGAAGTTTTGAAAGTTTTGTTAGAGTTCTGAAATGTCCACCACCAGAACTTTAGGAAATGTCCACCACCAGAACTGTAGAAGCAAAGCACCAGCACCACCTAGTGTTCACCACCAGAACTTTAGTTTTGTAAGTACTTTAGAACCATTTAGAACCATGATTGCACAGGCCTAGTATTTAATGATACATGTAATGATAGAAATATTTGCCAAAAGAGGCAATGTTCTATGCCAGTGTTTCCCAACCTTTTTTGAGCCGCGGCACACTTTTAACATTAAAAAAATACGGGGGCACACCACCAACCAAAATGACACAAAATGACACTCTAACACAGTAAAGAATGGCTGGGGGATGGTGGCCTGCTGGGAGCAGCTGCTGGGAGTGCCAAAGCCGGGGGAGGGGCGGAGCCAGGCCACGTCATGCCCCGCTCCTTCCCCCGGTTTCAGCTCCCCCAGCAGCTGCTCCAGCCTTGAGGGGCCAGTGCCAAGCCAAGCTCACAATGTTGGCTTGGCACTGTCCCCTCAAGGCTGGAGCAGCTGCTGGGAGTGCCGAAACTGGGGAGAGGGGGTGGAGCCAGGTCGTGCCATGCCCCGCCCCCTCTCCCCAGCTTCAGCTCTCCCACAGAGGAGGACCATGAGCGGTGGAGGGAATTCAGTGGGCGGGGCTCCTCCTCCACGCGGCTTCAGCAAGCGAGGGGCGAGAGTCATGGCGGGAGTCATGGCAGATTGGAGGCTGGCTGGGGAAACCGCCGAAGGAGCGGCGCCCTGGCCCCTTCTTCTTTTTCTTCGCCGCTGCCCAGCCCTTCCTCCTCCTCCCCCAAGCAGCAGGAGTTCGGCAGGAGGAGGGGGGAAGGAAGGGGGGCAGAGAGCTTTTCTCGCGGCACAGCAGGAGGTCCGTCACGGCACACTGGTTGAGAAACACTGTTCTATGCATCTGATAAAATAGCTGCAGTCCATGAAAGCTTACACCAGGGACAACATGTCAGTCTTAAGATAATAATAATAATCTTTATTTATAAGTCGCGTCCCTCTCCCCAAAGGGGACTCGGAGCGGCTTACATGGGGCCGTGCCCAAACCACAAATCACAAATGCCTGAAGACTCTTGTTTTGTTCCCATTGTCCTTGTATAGAAATCAAAATGGATCAGTTTCGATTTTCGCTCGATTCAATCAAAAGGAAATGTTCAATCCCAAACCCTAACTATCTGAATGAGTCTCAACATCCTGTCTAACACTTACGGGAGAAAAAGCAACAATTTCACACCTAGATGACTTCACCTGCATTCTGTGAAAGCAGCTTTTCAAATTCACAAATTACAAAAACATTAACGGATGAGGCAAGGTGGGTGAAGAGAGAGAGTAAGACGACATGCTTCAAGCGCCAGCCGTGTTGTTATGAAGAGGCAGGGAAAGGCTATCAAAGTGGTTGTGCTGGGCAAAGACTGCGGAGAAGTGGTTAGAAAACCGAAAAAAGGCTTGGAAAGGCATCTCCACTTTGGAATAGATGCGCTTGAGTGGAGAGAGTGGGCCTCTTACCAAATTTAACTCTTCATTCTGCCTTACTGCTTCAGAATAGGAGTCGTCAAGCTTTTTCTGCAATTCAGTCAACAGATCTTTGAGCTGAAATGAAGTTGTTCAGAGGCTTTAGGATGCATCTCCTCGTAATGATTATCAGAAGCCCTGCTCAAGATCTGACCAACAAGTCGGGCCAGGTCATGCCTGGATTACCCATAAGGCCAATGAGGCCATGGCCTAGGGGCGCAAGCCGGGGGGGGGGGCACAGATCACGCCCCTCTTTCCCCCTTTCTCATGCCCCTCCTTACTCCTTCTCCCGGCAAAGTCTCTGCTCCGTCGCCTCCGTCTCTCTCTCTCTCTCTCTCTCTCTCTCTCTCTCGTGCACGCTCTCTCGCGCTCTCTCTCTCGTGCATGCTCTCTCTCGTGCATGCTCTCTCTTGCGCTCTCTCTCTCTTGCTCTCTCTCGTGCATGCTCTCTCTCTCGCTCTCTCTCTCTGTCGCACTCTCTCGCTCTCTGTCGCTCTCTCTCTGTCGCGCGTGCTCTCTCTTTCTCGCTCTCTCTTTCTCTCTCTCTCTCTCTGCCGCGCTCGCTCTCTGTCGCACTCTCTCTCTCGTGCATGCTCTCTCTTGCGTGCTCTCTCTTGCTCTCTCTTGTGCATGCTCTCTCTCTCTCTCTGTCGCACTCTCTCACTCTCTGTTGCTCTCTCTGTCGCGTGTGCTCTCTCTCTTTCTCGCTCTCTCTTTCTCTCGCTCTCTCTGCCTCGCTCGCTCTCTGTCGCACCCTCTCTCTCTCTGTCGCACTCTCGCACTCTCTCTCTCTCTTTCGCTCTCTCGTGCATGCTCTCTCTTGCGCTCTCTCTCTTGCTCTCTCTCGTGCATGCTCTCTCTCTCTCTCTGTCGCACTCTCTCGCTCTCTCTCTGTCACACGTGCTCTCTCTTTCTCGCTCTCTTTCTCTCGCTCTCTCTGCCGCGCTCGCTCTCTGTCGCACTCTCTCTCTGTCGCACTCTCTGTCGCACTCTCTCTCTCTTTCGCTCTCTCTCTCTCTCTGTCATGCTCACTCTCTCTCTCTCGTGTGCACCTTTGGAGCGAGTTTGCACCCGCTGCGCTCTCCCCAAGCCTCCCGACTCCCAAGGAGACCTTCAGAACACAGCGGAGCTTTCCAGCCGGTGGGAATGGGGACCTTGGAGGTGGCGGGAGGTTGGCTTAAAGGGGGCGTAATTTCAAAGTGTGGCCTAGGGCGCAAAAAAGTGTTAATCCGGGCCTGGGCCGGGTTGGTGGGAACACGAGACAGGGCCTTTTCGGTGGCAGCACCTCACCTTTGGCACTCTCTTGCCAGGGGGATGAGGCTAAATACTTTACTATTTGCCTACTAGGAAGTACTAGGAACGCAATAATTCTTAACAAGTGTATTGTTGTCCTACTCTGACATGTTTACTCACTCTACTTTTAAAATTGTTGCTGAATTGTTCTGCACTTTGTATTGTCGAAGGCTTTCATGGCCAGAATGACTGGGTTGTTGTGATTTTTCCTGGCTGTATGGCCGTGCTCCAGAAGCATTCTCTCCTGACATTTCACCTGCATCTATGGCTGGAAAACTCACAGCAACCTAGTGATTCTGGCCATGAAAGCCTTCGACAACACATCTAACATTTACTGCTAACAAACCAGCATTTTCAAGGCTTGCTAAACAGGTAGGATGTACCTTTTTATGAATTACAGCTCAAGCATTTTCTGCAGAGTCCAGTATAAACACTACACAAATAAAATAATTTTATTTAAATGAATAATTTCATTTTATTTAAATGAATTTTATTTAATATATATATAAAGAGAGAGTATAATGTAATGTTGTATTGCATTATGATATAATATAATATAGTAATAATATAATATAATGTTATAATGTCAATATATTATATCAATACATTGTATAATATTATAATTGTAGTGTAATGTAATGCATTATTTATAATAATAATATATGATATAATGTTATATTATATTATTGTCAATATATTATAATAATTATAATGTAATGTAGTATAAGATAGCTATGATATAATATTTTGTAATATGAGTATGGTGTAATACAGGGCTGCCCAGGAAGGCGATTGACCAGTCGATCCTGGGACTGAAGAAGGTCGATCCCAGCCGGATCGTTTCTCAGAGGGGGGCGGAGCCAGGCCGTGCCAAGCCCCTCCCCTGGCTTCGGCACTCCCAGCAGCTTCTCCAGGCTTGAGGATGGCAATGCCAAACCAGTGGTGACATAGCTTGCACAAGGCTGGCTTGGCATTGCCATCCTCAAGCCTGGAGAAGCTGCTGGGAGTGCCAAAGCCAGAGGGGAGGGGCGGGGCTTGGCGGGGCCTGGCTCCGCCCCCTCTGGCCAAGCCCTGCCCCTGCCCTCTCCAGCCTTGAGGAGGTAGGTAGATCTTTCTGACTTGGTTTTAATATAAGTAGCTTGCATGCTGAAAAAGTTTGGGCACCCCTGGTGTAATATATTGTATATACATTGATATAATATAATACTACTAATGATATTGTGATACTATAATTGTATATTTGTTTTACATGCAATATTGCTAATGATATTGTGATATAATGTTATAGTGCAATGTGATGTGTAGTACTGATGTTGTGCTATGGCAGTAATGTAGTTTGTTGCATTTCCAGTTTGCAATAAGCCACTCTGAGTCCCCTTCGGGGTTGAGTAGGGCGGCATATAGATATCGTGAAATAAATAAATACACAACAGATTTGTGTAAATGCCTAAAATAGCCATTAGGTGACATTCAGAAAACTTTTTACTGTTGCCAAATTTTTCGGGGCTCCCAACGTTGAGATTAGGGGACCGCGTATGGGGTTGGGACTTATAGTTTAAGAAGCAGTGATCTATATAATCATCCCTTCCCCCTTCTCTTTCTCTACTGCAGGGCTGCCCAGGAAGTCGATCGCGATCAACTGGTCGATCCCGGGACCGAAGGAGGTCGATCCCAACTGGATGGGGTGCTTCTCTGAGGGGGCGGAGCCATGCCACGCCAAGCCCTGCCCACTCCCCCGGCTTCAGCGCTACCATAGCTTCTCCAGGCTTGAGGAGGGTAGTGCCAAGCTAGTAGTGGCTATCTATGCCACAACTGGCTTGGCATTACCCTCCTTTAGCAAATCAGGTGAACAGTATGTCACTTTCAGTAACTAAAAATAAGCAATTGGTATCAAAAATAGTATGTATTCACTGGTACACAATAATAGTATAAAGTTCACAATGGAATCTATCATGTATATGTCCAATGGTTAGAACACAATGGCTAAACATGAATAGGATATCCTGCTTATGGAATGGTCCGTCCTCCACGCCACTGAGAAAGCTTACCAAGACTTTATTGAATTCGTTTGAGGACGCCCATCTTAAAGCCTCTGAAGAAGTCCATAGGACAAAACGGCCTCCCGCTGGCAACCCCTCCCTCTCTGTCTCTCTCACCCAGGAGACACGAGCAAGGGGCAGCTTTTCCCTCCGCTGCATTGTCAGCTTGTACTTCCCTATAGACGCTCACTCCACTCTACTGCACTACGAAGACCAGAAATCCCCGTGGCTAGCCACTGTAGCCACGCCGCGTCGAATGTTAAAACCGCCCACATAGCGTCTCTTCCTGACTACAGCGACCAGCTCTCCTTGCAGTTCTGACGTAGACGAACTGACGCATGCGCACTGCATGCTCAAGGCGACTTCAGCGGTCTCTGAGTTTACAGTCCGCCACGGACTTTTTTCCTTCTCCCTTGCCATACTTGACACTGACTACATCTATAACAAGGAAGAGGAAGTGAGAGGATATTATTTTCTCACCCATTGGAGATAGATTTATGATTTATTGTACTTTGACTATACTGAATGAATATTACTCAAATGTGTTATACTTAGATGTTATTTCTCAATGCAATTCCAACCACTGTGTTATAATCACTGTACCTATTCATGTTTAGCCATTGTGTTCTAACCATTGGACATATACATGATAGATTCCATTGTGAACTTTATACTATTATTGTGTACCAGTGAATACATACTATTTTTGATACCAATTGCTTATTTTTAGTTACTGAAAGTGACATACTGTTCACCTGATTTGCTTTAGCATTTATTAAGGTGTAGCCCACTGTTCAGCCTTATTACCCTCCTTTAGCCTGGAGAAGCTGTGGTAGCACTAAAGCCAGAGGGGGGAGGGGGCGGAGCCAGGCCGCGCCAAGCCGCACCCCTTCCCCCAGCTTCAGCGCTACCACAGCTTCTTCAGCCTTGAGGTGGGTAGTGCCAAGCCAGCAGTGGCTAGCTATGCCACCACTGGCTTGGCACTACCCTCCTCTAGTCTGGAGAAGCTATGGTAGCGCTAAAGCCAGAGGGGGCGGAGCCAGGCCGCACCAAGCCCCGCCCCCTCCTCCTGCTCCGCCCTGCTTCTCTCTCGGTAGATCTTTCTGACTTGGTTTTGTTATAAGTAGCTCGCATGCTGAAAAAGCGTGGGCACCCCTGCTCTCCTGTGTTAGTGTGTCCACCTATCCCACGTCATACCCATGTTTCTTGATACTTTTGCTGGTCAAACATTTTATTCTTATTTGTTGTTACATCTTGTCAACTTAACTCCAATTTACGGCGTACTTGTGAATGAGAGGCCTCAAAACCATCCCATCCTCAGGTCTTTTGTTCTTGGGCCACTCGCATCCATGTTTGTATTTCTATGTATGTTTACGCGGCGGCAGGAAGGAGGAGGAAGCGAAAGTATCCACATGTTTCCGTTGGTACCTTACCTCTCGAACTTCTGAGACGTACGTTGATCTCTCTATTTCCGCCTTATCCAGTTCCTGCTCCAAGTGTTGTCTCTCCCTTTTAAGCTGCCAAAGGAATGAAGCCACAAAATACACAGGTTCAGTTTGTTTCCAAGCTAAACTCAGCCTTCTCCGAAAGTAGGATTGCCACTTTTTGATATAAGAAATAAGGGACATTTACCTAAAAATACAGGATTTTTCACAAAAATAAGGGACACTTCATAAAAACTTGAAAATCAAACGTTAGGCAACCCTAACTATACTCCTTTTGATGCCGCCTTGGCTTTTTCAGCTGCGGCATCACACTGTTGACGGATCTTTAGACTGGGGTCTAACTGAAGCCTCCTTTCACATGCATTCAGGGCAATATTATTTATTTATTTACTAGCTTGGGGACCCGGCGGTGCCCGGGTTATTTGAGGAAGGCATTGTGTGCCATAGTTCGTCATTGGTGTGGGCCACAGTGCTCTAAGGAAGTGATTTAAAGTACTGCAAGTCCCATCATCCATGGTCCATCCTTCCTCAAACTGCACCAGGATGTAGGGTGCACCTTGGGGGGTCTGTGTGCCAAGTTTGGTCTTGTTCTGTCATTGTTGGGGGCCTAGTCAGGAAAATCAAGTTGAGGAAGCCTAACAATATCCCATGAGCTGAGGCCTAGTTAGGAAAATCAAGTTGAGGAAGCCTAACAATATCCCATGAGCTGAGGCCTAGTCAGGAAAATCAAGTTGAGGAAGCCTTGTTGTCAATTTTGGGCCTGGTCTGTGATTTATAGGGGCTGCAGTGTTGTTTGGGAAGTGAATGAGGTGAAGGTACTGCAAATCCCAACATTCGTGGCCCATCCTGCCCTAAACCACACCAGGTTGTGAAGTGGGCCATTGGTCCCTTGTTTGCCATGTTTGGTCCTGATCCGTCATTGCTGTGGGCTGCAGTGGCTGACTGCCTGAGGCCTTTTGCTTTCCCTCTGAGTCACCTTAGAAGTGTATTGGGTGAAGGTACTGAACATTCCAACTGGCTAACTTCAACTCCAGCTATTTATGCCTGCCTCAGGCCCTTTCCTTTCCTCTCTGTGCTGTGTTGGAATGTTGGGTGGCTGGCCAGTCAGAGCCATTTATGCAAATAATTCTGGAGTGGCAGCCAATCGAAACGCTGCCACATATTCCTCCCACTGCTCGGCCGCAAACACTGACTTTTATTATATACATAGATAGATAGATAGATAGATAGATAGATTTATTTATTAATCATTCTTGTATGCCGCCACTCCCCGAGGGCTCGGAGCAGCTCACAATCACAAGCATAAAACAGATAAAAACATCAGATAAACTATTCTAAATTTAAACTAAAACTAACTATGCAGGGTTACAGAAATCAACAACTAAATGCCAGCTTGAAGAGGTAGGTTTTACAGGCCCTGCGAAAAGCGAGGTGGTCTCGCAGGGCACGCACTTCAGCTGGCAGAGTGTTCCAGATAGTTGGAGCTACCACAGAGAAGGCCCTGCGCCGGGTCAAGGCCAGTTGGATGGTCTTGACACCAGGCACCTCAAGGAGATTCAGATCTTCAGAGCGGAGTGATCTCTGGGGTTGGTAGGGGGTGAGACGGTCCCTCAGATACATCGGCCCCAGGCCATATAAGGCCTTGAAAGTTAACACCATCACCTTGAAAGTGATCCGGTGCTCGACCGGGAGCCAATGAAGCTGCTGTAAGATGGGAGTTATGTGGCTCCTCGCCGGCACTCCAGTGAGGAGTCGAGCAGCGGCGTTCTGGACGAGATTAAGCTTCCGGATCACGGACAAGCGCAGGCCAATGTAAAGGGCGTTACAGTAGTGTATCCTTGAGATGACCGTGGCTTGGATAACTGTGGCTAGGTCGTCTCTGGATAGGTAGGGGGCTAGCCGCCTCGCCTGTCGCAGGTGGAAAAAGGCGGTTTTGCTGACAGTAGAGACCTGGGCCTCCATAGACAGCAAAGGGTCAAAAACAACCCCCAGGCTTTTTACTGAGGATGACGGGCAAAGTGCCTCGCCATCCAGGGTGGGAAGCTGGACCACTCCACAATCCGGTCAACCCAGCCACAGTATCTCCGTCTTCGCTGGATTCACCCTCAATCTACTGGCACGCAGTCATCCAGTGACAGCCTCAAGGCACTGATGGAAACAAGAGGGTACGGCGTCCAGCCTTCCATCTTCAGAACAAGCTGAGTGTCATCAGCGTACTGATAACATTCCAGCCCTAAACTTCGAACCAGCCTACCAAGTGGCCGCATGTAGATGTTAAATAACATCATGTAGATCAGTGCTGTCCAACTTCTGGTGGGTCCAGGGCCGGATAAGAGGTCACTGATGACCTGCGGGGCCGCTCGGCCCCGCCCCCAGGCCCCGCCCCCAGCCCAGGCCCCGCCCCCTCCTAAAGCCGCCGAAAAAGGAGGAGTAGGGCGCCACCAAGAGCAGCGCGTCACAGGCCTGGCGTGACGCGCTGCTCTTGGCACCGCCTACTCCTCCTTTTCGCGCCCCTCCCTTCCTAGGCCGGGGAGCCGCCGGGGCAGAAGGCGGGCGCCAACGGCAGCGCACAGGCCTGGCGTGACGCGCTGCCCCTTAGCACTACTTACTCTCCTTTAGGCGCCCCTCCTTCCTAGGCCGGGGAGCCGCCGAAAAAGGAGGAGTAGGCGGTGCCAAGAGCAGCGCGTCACGCCAGGCCTGTGACGCGCTGCTCTTGGCGCCGCCTTCTGCCCATTTTCGCGGCCCCGCCCCAGATAGGGAGGGGGGGCGCCGGGAGGAGCTAGCTCTCTTCCTCCTCCCTGCCCCACCTCCCCTCCCCGGCCACCATTTAAAAAAATCGATTTTTTAAATTTTTTTAAAAATGGCGGCTGAGGGCATAGGTGGGGCCGTGTCCAACAGGCTACGGGGCCGGATCCGGCCCCGGGGCCGCCAGTTGGACAGCCCTGATGTAGATGTAATAATATCATGTAGATGTAATAATATCATCTACTTGGGCCATTTCTGCAAGAAGGCACAACCAAAGCCCTCCCAACAGATGCCCGTCCAGCTCAAAAACCCTCCAGAGACCCCCACCCGCCCTTCAGTCCCGGTGTGGCTGTGATTTGTGTGCCTGGCAGGGGGTCACCTTCCTTCCTCTCCCAGCGGTTGACGGTGAAGGCAGCCCCACGGTAGAGGTGGGCGAGGCAGACCTGGCTCTGGGTCTCCATGATCACCAGCTCCATGGGGGCCTGCATCTCCCTGTGCCGCACCTGCAGCTCCCTCAGACCGCTCACCGGCAGTGCCATGAAGACCGGGCAGGCCCCCTTCTCCCTCTTCCTCCTCCCCCCCGGGAGTGAGGGCTCTTGGGAAATGGAGTCCTGCCCAAAAGGGCCGTGCACACCTCTCAATCAAGAGGAGGCAGCCTTGGACTACAATTCCAGGCCGCGCGCGGGTAGGCGACAGGAAATAGGAGGAGCCAAAATGGGTAGCAGGATGGAGGAGGAAGAAGAAGGAAGTATGTGTGTATACGTACTGGCCCAGCCTCGCCTCCTGCAGCGTCCGGTCCCGTCAATACGGGATAGGAGCTGAAAATAAGGGACATGAAATTTGGGGGCAAAACACGGGACGCCCCGTACAATACGGGACAGTTGGCAACCTGACCCCAAATACTAGTTTAGGATACAAGGGATAAGCTTGAGTCTTGATTAGGAAATTATTCTAATCTCTGTGACACATCTGTGAGTAATGTTTACATAGGGTTGCTCCGGGCTATATGGTCATGTTCAGGAAGCATTCTCTCCTGATGTTTCGCCTGCATCTATGGCAGGCATCCTCAGAGGTTGAGGCAAGTGAGGTTTATATATCTGTGGAATGTCAGGGTGGGAGAAAGAACTCTTCTCTGTTTGAGGCAAGTGTGAAAGTTGCCCTTGGCCACCTTGATTAGCACTGAATGGCTTTGCAGCTTCAAAGGCTGGCTGCTTCCTGCTGGGGGAATCCTTTGCTGGGAGGTGTTAGCTGGACCTAATTCATGTTTACATGCTTCCTTTGGCACTTCAATGAGTGTTAAAATGAAAAACCCAGCCATTACAAATTTAAAACCATGTGGCCGATGTCGCAGTTTGCATCACAGTGGCAAACAAAACATTCAAGATGGCACTTTTAAATTATGCCTAGTTTTGTATCAGAGTTTGTCTAGACCAGACCTGGGCAACCTGCGGCCCGCGGACCGGATGCGGCCCGGCAGCCAATTCTGTCCAGCCCGGGGAGAAGGGCGTCGGGGCGGGGCCAAGAGGAAGGGGTGTTGCTGCTGCCATCCCATCGCGGGCTGTGGGGCCTGTGTTGACAGACAGCCCACTGCTCCAGAGAACAATCGGAGGAGCGTCGGCTTTTGAGTGCCTGCCATCCCGGGAGCAGTCAGCGACCTGCGGTGGCTGATCGCCCTGGCGACCCGGAAGACTTGATTGTCTTCCGGTTCGCCAGGGCAATCACCTGCTGCAGCTCACCGACTGCTCCCGCTTTCGGCCCAGATCGCCTCCCGGGATGGCAGGCACTCCAAAGCCGGGATGGCAGGCACTCCATGGCAGGGTGATCAGCTGGGGAACGGTTGGGGGTGAGAGCGGGCGGAGGCCTGCAGCCTCCAATCGCCTGCTGCTCTGCTGCGGTAGCAGCTGGGTCCGCTTTGCCATCCTCTGGGCTGGGTCCATTGGGCCATTCCATCTTGGGATCCTTCCTCTCTTGAGGATGTCAGCCTCTATCTTGGTTCACACCTTGTCTTCTTGAATTTCATTTTATTTTAGTAGTTTTTATTATTATTTTATAATGATAATGTTATAATAATAATATAATTATAATATAATAAATAATATAATGTTATATTATATTATAATTTCAATATATTATAATGTCTCTCTATATATACTACTAGCTGAGGAATCGGCGGTGCCCGGGTTATTTGAGGAAGGCATTGTGTGCCAAGGTTGGTCCGTATCAGTTGTTCATTTGGCTCGCAGTGGTTTTGGGAAGTGAGTGAAGGATTATGGACCATGGACCATAATCCATGGTCCAACCTCCTCCAAATTGCACAAGGATGTAGCGGGTTCTGTGTGGCAAATTTGGTCTTGATCAGTCATTGAATGAGGGTCGCAGCAGTCTCGAGAAGTGAGTGGAGGTACTTCAAGTCCCATCGTCCGTGGTCCATCCTCCTGAAAACTGCACCAGGGTGTAAAGTGGGTCATGGGGGCTCTATGTGCCAAGTTTGGTCTTGATCAGTCACTGGATGAGAGTCACAGTGGTCTCAGGAAGTGAGTAAAGGTACTGCAAGTCCCATCATCCATAATCCGTCCTCCCACAAACTGCACCAGAATGTTGAGTTGGCCATGGGGGCACTCTTTGCCAAGTTTTGTCTTTATTGGTAATTGGATGAGTGTCGCTGTGGTCTCAGGGAGTGGAGGTACTTCAAGTACCATCATCCATGGTCCATCCTACTCGAAGCTGTACCAGCATGTAGTGTAGGTCATGGGAGCTCTGTGTGCCAAGTTTGGTCTTGATCAGTCATTGGATGAGGGTCGCAGCGGTCTCAGGAAGTGAGTGGAGGTACTTCAAGCCCCATCATCCATGCTCTGCTCTTCTCCAAACTGCACCTGGACATAGAGTGGGTCATGGGAGCTCTGTGTGCCAAGTTTGATATTTATCGGTCTTTGTTGTGGGCCAGAGTGGTTTCTGGGAAGCAAAGCGCTTTGAAGTACTACAAATCCCATAATCCGTGGTTCATCTTTCCCAAACTGCACCAGGACGTAAAGGGCATCATGGGGGTTATGTGTGCCAAGTTTGGTCCAGGTCCGTCACCCGTGCTGTTCAGAGTAAGTGAGTGAAGGTACTGCAAGTCCTTCAAACTGCACCAGGATGTAGAGTGGGTCTTTGGGGGGGGGGTCTGTGTGCCAACTGTAGTCTTGTTCTGTCATTGTTGGGGGCCTAGTCAGGAAAATAAATTTAAGTAAGCCTTACTGTCAATTCAGGCTGAGGCCTAGTCAGGAGAATCAAGTTGAGGAAGCCTTACTGTGAATTCAAGCTGAGGCCTAGTCTCGAAAATCAAGTTGAGGAAGCCTTACTGTCAATTCAGGCTGAGGCCTAGTTTGTAAAATCAGCTAAAGGAAGCCTTTTTGTAAAGAACTCTGTCTGGCACCTTTGAGATTTGGGATGTTGGAATGCTGGCCAATCCATGGCCCAGCCTCCCTCAAACTGCACCAAGACGTAAAGTGGGCCTTGGGGGTTCTGTGTGCCAAGTTTGGTTTTGTTGTCTCATTGTTGGGGGCTGCAAAGTGTTTTGGACTGAAACTCCCACCATGCCTGACTGCCTCAGGCCTTTTCCTTACCCCCCCTCTGGCACTTTTGAGTTTCGGAATGTTCGTGTTGGCTGGCCAATGGGAGTTGTTTATGCAAATAATCCCACAGTGGGACCCAATCAGAAAGTTGCCACATATCCTTCCGCCCTCCGGATACAAACATACATACATACAAACATTCCGCTTTATAAAGGTATAGAGATAGAGATAATATAATAATTATGATATTAATACTAATAATATATGAACATTTCTTGATATATTAATATGTTAATATTAATTATGTGTAATATATAGTACATACACTAAGTAAATAAATAAATAATGTAGATTAGAAGGCGGTTCAGCCTTCAGGTGTGGCCCTCCATAATATTTTTTGGCTCTCGTGTGGCCCCTTGGATAAAGTAATCGCCCAACCCTGGTCTAGACATATGATTTAAGAAATGAGGAAATCTTCAAAGCCTTCTGCATGAGGCATGAGAGGAGGAAGGTACCTACAACTCCCTGCTGGTCTGATAAACCATGGTTTACATAAGTAGGGTTGTTAAATGTGAACTGGGTCATTCTACTCTCAGAACAGACAAGGGATGAAACTAACTCGGAAGCAGAAATTAAGTCAAATTAGACCTACGGAATCGACTTCTTTGCTGTCTTCCTTTAGTCTTTCTATTTCCTGCTCTAGAAGAGTGGCCGAGGACTGCACCTGCAAACAGACAAATACAAATACTGCCATTATTCACAGTTCAGATCTTTATTTATTTATTTATTTATTTATTTATTTATTATTCGGTTTTATATTCCGCTCCTCCCTGCAGGCTCAAGGCGGATCACAGTAGCAATAAAACACACAATAAAACATACAGTAAAATTCGATAAAACACGCAATACATAGCCAGTAGCCAGCAGATTACAGATCTTAGCTCGGACGCTGATATGCATCTAAATTCAGGCTAGCCAAACGCTAGTCTGAAGAGGGCAGTCTTGCAGGCCCTTCGGAAAGGGCCGAGTTCGTGAATCGCCCGAGCGTGACTAGGCAATGAGTTCCAAGTCGTGGGAGCCACAACTGAAAAGGCCCGCTGTCTTGTACTGGACAAGTGGCAGGAGCGGGGTGATGGAATGACCAACAGGTTCTGCTCTTCCGAGCGCAGTGATCTCAGGGGAATATACGGGGCAAGGCGGTCCCTTAGGTACTCAGGCCCTAGACCAGGGGTGCTCACACTTTTTCAGCATGGGAGCTACTGATTAAAAAACCAAGTCCCAAAGATCACCTACCCAGAAATGTAAAGCGTATAACTATTTTCTTATTTATTTATTTATATTTATTATTCATTTTTATGTACCGCTCCTTCCAGCAGGCTCGGGGCAGTTTACATAAAATGAAGTTATAAAACATCAACATTTCAATTTAATAATAACAATATAAAACAGAGCATAAAAATACATCCAACCACCCCATTTCTCCCACACTGCCATATTACCACACATATTATCAGCCAGAAAGTAAGAAGAGAGACTTTTGAACTGCAAGGCCATTTAATACTCAGCAAGGTAAACAAAGGGACATGCAAAAATACATCCAACCACCCCATTTCTCCCACATTTCCATATTCCCCAACATATATTTCTCAAGGAACAAAGCAAGCAGAGAGGCTTTGGAGCTAAAAGGCCATTTTTAAACATTAAAAATAAACAAAGAGACGTGCCACAGAACAATCAAGCACCCACCCCAAAGTAAAAAGACCGACCTTTGAGATGCGGTAAGGAAATGACCCCAAAGCGTCCTTCTCCTCCTCCGTCGTTGCTCCTATTTCCACGCCGCCAGCATGCGTGCCACCTCCAAGAGCTCACGAGAAGTCCGAGAGGCAGAGTGGGCGCTTCTGCGCATGCGCGCGGGGCCAGCCACACATCGCGTCATCCAGGCCCGCCCCCTTTGGTCTCCTATGACTCTGAGTGGCTGGAGAAGGACGGAGGAGGAATCCAAAAGAGGGGGCCCATTCTGCCTCTTGGACTCTGGAGCTTTTGGAGGCGGCGCGCGAGCAGGGAGCGGGGAGGAGCAACGACGGAGGACTTCTTTGCAGCGTGCAGGGGCGCGTGAAGAGGACCAACTGCAAAAAACCAGGTCAGGGGCCTGAAGATCACCAGGATGAGGCCCGAAGATCACCCTGGTGATCCCGATCACCATTCTGAGCACCCCTGCCCTAGACCGTGCAAGGCCTTAAAGGTTAAAACCAACACCTTGAAGGCAATCCGGTACTCAATAGGCAGCCAGTGCAGTTGCCGAAGGATGGGCGTGATATGCTCTCTCACCGGTGCTCCCACCAGCAAGCGAGCAGCAGCATTCTGCACCAGCTTGAGTTTCCGGACTGTCGACAAGGGAAGGCCCACGTAGAGGGCGTTACAGTAGTCCAGCCTCGAGATGACCGTCGCCTGGATCACCGTGGCCAGATCATCCCTGGACAGGTAGGGTGCCAGTCGCCTAGCCTGGCGGAGATGGTAAAACGCCGTTTTGCTGACCATGGAGACCTGAGTTCAAACTCACGTCTTCTCCATGAGTTTAAAACAAGAGCTACTCTGCTTTCTCTGTCATAAACAGAGGCATGCTTCCCCAGAAAGAAAAGAGATTCCACCTGAACATTAGGAAGAACCATAGGTACAAAGATCATGAAGCCGCAGATGTACTGAAGTATTTAACTTTGCCCTTTTCTGGAGCCGTGGAAGATTCCTATCGGTGTTATGGTAAGCAAATGAAAAGCAAAGAACGACTGCCTCTCAATCCGAAAGACTTTACAGTATCAGAGCAACCTCCCTTCATCTAAGTGGGAAAAACAGCTCTTATCCACAAACTAGATACTGCTAAGCCCAGAGCATTTATCATCTTCAGTTGAGTCAACGCAGCAGCAGCAGATGGTCTTTTCTAGTTAACACTGAAGTGCTGCTGGCCTTCTCTTTGAAGGGGTTATCCCCTTGGAGCTCTCCCCCATTTGCATCAAGTCGGCTTCAGCAAGCACTCACGAGATGCATAATCCAAAATCATTTCACAGGGATTAATTCATATCGAAAAAGGCGAGGACAACCACAGAAGTGCCACATTAAAAGCATGATTTAACCTCTTGATATGACTTTGAGAACATACTGCTATTTTTGTACATTTATTACTTTACTCTATTTATTTTTATTATTTCTACATTTATTATTTTACTAGCTTGGGGACCCGGCGGTGCCCGGGTTATTTGAGGAAGGCATTGTGTGCCAAGTTTGGTTCCTATTAGATGTTTATGTGGCTTGCAGTGGTCTCAGGAAGTTAGTGAAGGTACTGCAAGTCCCATCGGCCATGGTCCATCCCCCTCCAAACAGCACCAGGATGTAGAGTGGGTCATGGGGGCTGTGTGTGTCACATTTGGTCTTGATCATTCTCTGGATGAGGGTTGCAGCGATCTCTGGAAGTGAGTGAAGGTACTGCAAGTCCCATCATCCGTGGTCCCCTGTTCTCCAAACTGCAGCAGGATGTAGAGTGGGTCATGGGGGCTCTGTGTGCCAAGTGTGGTCTTGAGCAGTCATTGGATGAGGGTCGCAGCGGTCTCAGAAAGTGAGTGAAGGTACTTCAACTCCCGTCATCCTTGGTTCGTTCCACTCAGAACTGCACCAGGATGTAGAGTGGGGCATGGGTACTCTGTGTGCCAAGTTTGGGCCTGGTCTCTGATTTGTAGGGGCTGCAATGTTCTGTGGGAAATGAATTGGTGTGGGCCACAGTGCTCTAAGGAAGTGAATTAAAATACTGCAGGTCCCATCATCCATGGTCCATCCTCCCTCAAACTGCAGCAGGATGTAGAGTGGGTCATGGGGGCTCTGTGTGTCACATTTGGTCTTGATCATTCTTTGGATGAGAGTTGCAGCGGTCTCGGAAGGTGAGTGAAGGTATTTCAAGTCCCATCATTTGTGCTTCCATCCTCCTTGAAACAGCACCAGGGTGTAGAGTGGGTCAAGGGGGCTCTGTGTGCTAATTTTGGTCTATATTGGTCATTGGGTGAGGGTTGCGTTGTGAAGTGGGCCATTGGGCCCCTGTGTGCCAAGTTTGGTCCTGATCCGTCACTGCTGTGGGCCGCAGTGTCTGACTGCCTGAGGCCTTTCCTTTTCCCTCTACGTCACCTTAGAATGTTGGAATGTGGATGGCCAATCGGAGTCCTTTATGCAAATACAATTTCAGTGGCAACCAATCCCCTTTGTCTGGGGCCGTGAAATGTTGGGAGTTCTGAGGCTGGCCAATCAGAGTCCTTTATGCAAATATTCCCTTAGTGGCAACCTATTGAAACACACAACAAAAACTATTACCTGTTGGAGTTCCTTCTGAGATTCTTCAATTTTTATTTTCCATTTACTCTCCTCTTCTTCCACGCTCCTCTGTAACCTTTGCAAGATCCCCTCCTAGCAACACAAAACTTCAGTTACTTTGAGGCTCACAAGAAATCGAAGCAGGTGAACACCGCAGAATGTACAAGGCGCCTCCTTACCGTCTCTGCAAGGACTACTTTATACTTCTCGCATTCCTGCTGCAACATTATGTGCAATTCGTCGGCCTCTTTCAACTTCTGCTCCATCGCCTGTCAGAACGAACAAACACAATTCTATACACATTCAGAAGTTCATGCCATAGAAGCACCGAATGTATTTTTCTGCATTGCAATTTCCCTTGTTTCAATTCTGGTTGTACTGATTACAATTTCCACCCAAACATTCAAATAATGGTTTGAGACAATGCTCCGTACGTCCAATGAAGTGGGCACTCTACAGTCTACAAAGAAAGGCTTATGCCAAAAATAAATGTGTTCGGCTTTGGGTGCCTTTGCTGTTTATGTTGCAAGAGACTAACATGGCTATCACACACGTTATGAAACGTTATGTCATTATTTGAAGATAGGGAGTTTCAGAAACACATCTATTTCTGTTTTATTGACTACTAGCTTGGGGTCCCGGCGGTGCCCGGGTTATTTGAGGAAGGCATTGTGTGCCATAGTTCATTGGTGTGGGCCACAGTGCTCTAAGGAAGTGAATTAAAGTACTGCAAGTCGCATCATCCATGGTCCATCCTTCCTCAAACTGCACCAGGATGTAGGGTGCACCTTGGGGGGTCTGTGTGCCAAGTTTGGTCTTGTTCTGTCATTGTTGGGGGCCTAGTCAGGAAAATCAAGTTGAGGAAGCCTAACAATATCCCATGAACTGAGGCCTAGTCAGGAAAATCAAGTTAAGGAAGCCTTGTTGTCAATTTTGGGCCTGGTCTGTGATTTATAGGGGCTGCAGTGTTGTTTGGGAAGTGAATGAGGTGAAGGTACTGCAAATCCCATCATTCGTGGCCCATCCTGAGCCGAGATCACCAAGATGGCGACCGGCTCAGCTTGCTCGGCGTCCTCCGCCCCGCCCCCCTCGCCCATGTTGGACGCTTCGGCCCCGCCCCCTCCCGCACCAGCGCACCCGCCATCACCGGACACCTGGCCGGCGACGCCAGGGGTCCTTGACATCTCCCGGGTCCTGGCAAGAGCCCCAGGGGCCCGGCCCCGCCGCCGGGCCTGCCGTCTATCTCTGATGCCCCCGAGACCCTCGCTAGGACTGCCGCCTGCCCCGTCACCGACCCGTGACCGGGGTAAGATCGACGGCATAGCCCATGGGGAGTCGGCCCGGAGGACAGCCAGGCCGGAGGATGGCACGGTGAGCGGGCACCTGGATCGGGGACCACACCGCCGTTGGAGGAGGCGCCGTCGCAGGCTGAGGACTTCCAGCCCCCCTCCCTCCGACCACTCCGGAGACTTCCAGCGCCGGGGTTGCCGACCCCCTGGACCCCCCAGACACTCGGCTGGCCAACGGGAGGGGAGGAGGCCGCTTAGCAAACAGGAGGGTGGGAGGCCCCCCGTCCCTGAGCCCAGGCCGAGGCGATTTTTCCGCTCAAGGACCTTTTGGGGCCCAGGTGCCAGGTGCAGCCACCGGCTATCCCCGAAGACACTGAACACTACTGATCCACCGTGTTTGTCCTTCCCGGCCAGGCTACGGGACGAAGGAGGCCGGCCTACACTTTTCTTCCTTGGCCAGCGGGGGTGCCTCTCCTCGCGCGCCCCTCCCTCCCCCCCTTTGATGGCCTGATGGGTCTAGCATAGGCCCCAGACCACCCTGTGCCGCCTGAACCCTGACTCTGCTCCAGCTCCCTATTCCCTGTGTTGTGTATTGTCCAGTTTGTCTTTTTATTTTGTATTGTTGTTTTCTTGACTCTGTAAGCCGCTGCGAGCCGTATGGAGTTAGCGGCATATAAGTCCAAGGAAATAAATAAATAAATAAATAAATCCTGCCCTAAACCACACCAGGTTGTGAAGTGGGCCATTGGTCCCTTGTTTGCCATGTTTGGTCCTGATCCGTCATTGATGTGGGCCGCTGTGGCTGACTGCCTGAGGCCTTTTGCTTTCTCTCTGAGTCACCTCAGAAGTGTATTGGGTGAAGGTACTGAACATTCCATTTCCAACAGAAAAAACTGTCAACTGGCTAAATTCAACTCCAGCCTCAGGCCCTTTCCTTTCCTCTCTGTGCTGTGTTGGAATGTTGGGAGGCTGGCCAGTCACAGCCATTTATGCAAATGATTCCACAGTTGCAGCCAATCGAAACGCTGGCACATATTAGCTCGGTCGCACCACCCACCCATCGCCCGCAAACACTGACTTTTATTATATACATAGATAGATAGACTAGCTTGGGGACCCGGCCCTGCCAGGGTTATTTGAGAAAGGCATTGTGTGCCAAGTTTGGTACTTATCAGTTGTTTAATTGGCTTGCAGTGGTCTCGGGAAGTGAGTGAAGGTACTTCAAGTCCCATAATCCATAGCCCGCCTTCAAATTGCACCAGGATATAAAGTGGGTCATGGGGGCTCTGTGTGCCAAGTTTGGTCTTGATCAGTCATTAAATGAGGGTCGCAGCAGTCTCGGGAAATGAGTGAAGGAACCTCAAGTCCCATCATCCGTGGTCGACCCTCCTCCGAACTGCACCCAGATGTAAAGTGGGTCATGGGGGCTTTGTGTGCAAAGTGTGGTCTTTCTCAATCACTGGATTAAGGTCGCAACGGGCTCAGGAAGTGAGTGGAGGTACTTGAAATCCCATCATCCATGGTCCACCCTCCTCTAAACTGCAATCAGATGGAGTGTGGGTCATGGGGGCATTGTGTGCCAAGTTTGGTCTTTATCGGTCTTGGTTCTGGGCCACAGTGGTCTGTGGGGAATGAAGGGTTTGAAAGTACTACAAATCCCATAATGCACGGAGGTACATCAAGTCCCATCATCCATGGTCCACCCTCCTCCAAACTGCAGTAGAATGTAGCGTGGGTCATAGGGGCTCTGTGTGCCAAGGTAGGTTACTGTCAATTCAAGCCATACATAATGTCCCGTGAGCTGAGGTCTAGTCGGGAAAATCAAGTTCATGAAGCCTTACTGTCAATTCAAGCCTTAAACAGTATCCCATTAAGTGAGGCCTTGTCAGGAAAGTCAAGTTAATGAAGCCTTGCTGTCAATTTTGGGCCTGGTCTGTGATTTGTAGGGGCTACAGTGTTCTGTGGGAAGTGAATCGGGTGAAGGTACTGCAAATCCCATCATTTGTGGCCCATCCTGCCCTAAACTGCACCAGGTTGTTAAGTGGGCCACTGGGCCTCTGTGTGCCAAGTGTGGTCCTGATCCGTCATTGCTGTGGGCCACGGTGACTGACTGCTTGAGGCCTTTCCTTTTCCCTCTGCGTCACCTTAGAATGTCGGAATGTAGATGGCCAATCTGTAACTTGTGCAAATTCTACCTCAGTGGCAACCAATCATGTTGTTTGAATGTAGGGGCTTGGATTCTGGCCAATCAGAGTCCTTAATGCAAATACTCCCTCAGTGGCAACCAATCCCCTCTGTCTGGTGCCTTAGAATGTTGGCGTTCTGAGGCTGGCCAATCAGAGTCCTTTATGCAAATAATCCCACAGTGGCAACCAATCGAAACGCTTCCCAAGGCTATTTCTCAAGGAAACTGGTACTTTCATTTTCCCGTTGCCTGGGAACGAGCTGAAGAATCCAAAACATCAGCCTCATCTGCCTGCAATTCCCTCCGATCCCGCACAGACTCTTCACATTTTTTTTCTCCTTTCCATCATGCAGTGTGATAGAAAGTGGCATTGAAAATCAAAAACATGGCTGCACGAATAGATCATACTAACCTTAACTTCATCTGGTTGTGACGTCTCCTTCGTATGTTCTCTTACTGCCTGTTCAAACCCATGCAGCCACTCATTGTGACTCTGTGTAAGAAAGAAGGGTTCAAACTAAAGTGAGAGAAAATTTTAGAATCTATTACATGGCAGAACAGCAGCCAACAACCAATAATGAGTAAAGGTCTTTGACTGGATTTGCAAACATCTACTAAGAGGGCAAAAAGGACATATTTTCCGATTGATGCTGCTCCTTGTAGTAAGGCAGGGGTCGGGAACCTTTTTGACTCAGAGAGCCATGAAAGCAAAATATTTAGAAATTTATTTCAGTGAGAGCCATATCTATTATATAAATGGGTTCACGTCATGTGATGTATACCTCAAACAAAGAAACCATACAACGCAGAAACACAAAACTTGCCAACAGAAATAGGCCTCAAGCAAGGTACGTTTGCAGCAAAGAAACTTTCCCCCCCAAAACCTAAAAGGCCCCAAAAACAACGAGTAAAAATAAAACTACATTTACCAGCATCCTCCGGGGCAGCCAAAGACTCACCCAGCCTCTACATTCTGAACAACATGATTGGCTGCCAATAAGGGTGGATTTGCATAACTGCTGTAACCATAGCAACGCTGGCAAGAGCCATTCAAGGCTAGGATAGAATGCTGAGAGATTTCAGTTGGTGTTTGAGGGTTAAACTGCCAAAACCAAACTCTGAGGGAGCAATTCTCCAGCAAATTCCTACCCACACAACACAACACAACACAACTTCCAATCACAACCCATCCCACCAACCTTACGGGACCCCGTACACCCAACACCTACAAACACCACAAACAAAAACCATTCCTTCCTTCCACACAGACATAAACTGACCCAAAAGACAAGCCATGCCTTATAAAAATAACAGCATCGGACGACACACTCACAGCGCTACATACATAAAAAAAAAAAGGGCAGAACAAACGCCAGAACAGAAACACACTGCGCAACAGAGATACAGACAACAGGTCACTGCACGACGCACAGCTGAGAACCAAATGCAAAGAACTGCACGACAAGAAGAAGCGCGCAGCCAGGAACAACAAAGACGCAGAAATGCAACACAACAGCAGCGCGCAAGGAGCGCAGAAAAACGACGTCGCAACACAGAAAAAAAACTTCATAAACACCACAACCAATTCCACCGCCTAGCCTTCAGATACAACGCTGCAGAAGACTACAGCATGGTGCCAGAGGCCGACATTGGCACCCTAACGCACATCTGCACACACTGCAAAGCCCTGAAATACCCAGCAGAAACAACAGGAATGTGCTGCCTAGCCGGTAAAGTCTCTCTACCACCACTTGCCACTCCTCCACAACCACTACAGACTTTGCTGAGTGGACACACTCCAGAATCAAAACACTTCCTCCGCTATATAAGACAATACAACTCATGCTTCCAGATGACATCATTTGGAGCACACATAGAAAGTGCGCAATTCATGCCTACATGACCCCACCAAGACCGTAAGTAACATCATTTCCAACCCTTACATCTCGCATCTCCTAAATAGGGCACAGCAACGCGTGCCGGGTACAGCTAGTATTATATATATAATATATATTAAGACTGAATTCAACTAAATGTGAGTCTATACATACATACTATGAGAAAAGGATTCCCCCGGCAGAATGAAGGGAGACTTCAGACCTGGCTCTGCAAAAGGCATGCTCAGGACTCTGGGAAGGAAGAGAAGACGCAAGGAAGGAAGGGGGAAAGAAAGAAAGAAAGAAAGAAAGACAGAGGAAATAAAGGAGGGAGGGGGAGAGGAAGAAAGAAAAGAAGAACGAACTATGGAAAAGGGAGAAAAGAAAAGCAGGAGAGAGACAAGGAGAGGAAAAGAAAGAAGAAAATGGGAAGGGAGGAAAGGAAAGGGTGGGGAAAAGAAAGGAAAGGGAGTGAGGAAAAAAATAAAATAATGAAGGGAAAAGAAGAAAATAAAGGGGAGAGAGAGGGAAGTGAAAAGAAAGGAAGGAGAAGGAAAGGAAGACTCGGGGGAAAGAATAGAAAAGGAAGGAAGGAAGAGAGAGGGAGGGAGGGAGAATGGAGGAAAGAAGGAAGGGGAGAGAGGGAGGGAAAAGGGAAGAGAAAAGGAGAAGGGAAGGGTGAAGTGGAGAAAGGAAGGAAGGAAGAGGGAGAATGGAGGAAAGAAGGAAGGGGAGAGGAAGGGAAAAGGAAAGAGAGAAGGAAAGAATGGAAGAGGAAGGAAGGAACGAAGAGGGAGGGAGGAAAGAAGGTAGGGAGAGAGGGAGGAAAAAGAATGAAAGAAAAAGAGAGGGAAAAAGAAAGGAAGAGAAACGAAGGAAGGAAGGAAGGAAGGGGAAGAAGGACGCGGGGCCATGGTCGACCTTTGTGTCGACGTCGGTGAGGCAGTCCCACCGGAAGGCGTCAAAGAGGCCGTGGCTCTTGAGCTGCCCGACGATGAGACCGATGAGCTGGGCGTCCCCCGGGGGCAGGGAGGCCGGGTCCGTGGCGCCAGGGCCAGGCCCGTCTCTGCCGCCTCCCCCGAGGCCCGTGGTGGAGGACGAAGAGGAATATGGGGACAAGGCTCCACCGCTGGGCTCCACCATCCCCGACAAAGAGGGCGCAGGGCCCTGAGAGCAGTGGGGGATGAGGAAGAGACGGCGATGGTGGTGCGGAAGCGGCAGTCACCGCGCATTTGCGTCACTCCTCCTCGCTGCATGCTGGGAAACCGAGACCCAGGCTGCTTTGGAGAGCCAGATGCAATCATGAAAAGAGCCACATTTGGCTCCCGAGCCATAGGTTCCCTACCCCTGTAGTAAGGTAATGTTTTGCTGAATCCACTATGAGGATTTGCTTCAATTTCACATAGAAAACATCAGTTTAAAATGGAAGACCCTTGAGACCCGGCGAGCAAAGATGGCGGCAGGACGGACACTCTGAGGCTCCTCAGAGTGCCAACTGTCTCCTTGCGCCCCCTCCCAGAGACGAAACCACGTCTAAAGGGATCGCGAAGCCGTAGGGAAGGTGCCGCTGACTCCAGGGATCGCCCTCTCCTCAAGAGGGGGAGATCGAGTGAGTCCGGCCTTCAGCCGAGGCGGCAAGTGGGTTGAGGGACGGGAAGCGGGGGACGACCCGCAGTAACTGCCAGCCCAGCCCAGCCCACCAAGATCGGGGCCAAAAGAGGAGGAGGAGACGGGCACGAACAAATGTGAGTGCTGGGGAAGTCAGCACACATATTAAGGGGGCGGTGGAGATCGCGCCAAAAGGAAGGCCTGTCCCTCCCATGATCACATGAACCCCGATATAAGAGAGACAGAAGGGTAGAGCGAGGACGAGCAGCAGGGACCCCAACAGCCCCACGGAAGCCCCCACACTCAGGGGATCGGGCCCCCAACAAAAGAGACACAAAGGCCCAGCAAGCAGGCCACACAGAGGGGGAGCCAACCATCCCTGGCAAAGGCAGAGGGAACGGGAGGAAAAGAGCGAAAGGGCGCCAAAATGGCGGATGAGCTCTCACAGCCCTAGGAGCAGGGAAGAAGAAGAGCTTTTTGGCGGGAGCGCCATCTTGGGAGAGGGAAAAAGACATTTTTCCAATAGTAAAACAGGGAACAGCACAACTGACAATAGAATTCTGTCGGCACTGCATGAACGGACCTCAAGAGCAAAAGAGCGGAGGATAATGCAAGAAGAGGGACCAGAGGAGGAAGGAATAACTTTGAGGGACATCCTTGCAGAACTGCGAAAAATAGGGGAAGCTCAAGACGGATGCCTACGGAAGATGGATGCCATAATGTCTCGGCAAGAAAAGCAAATGGGAACGATCCGGGAGCACTCCCAACGTGCAAAAGCAGAACCAAACGGAGAGGCGTTCCCCACAATGCCAGAGCTGCTGACCTTCTATGATGATGGAAAGGACGCACCCCAGGTCAAGGGGGGAAACGCAACAATACATGAAGGCAGAGAGAAGAGAGGGAAGGAGAATACAAAACCGCAAGAAATATCAGAAGAAAGAGGACCTCACTCCAAAAATAGGGAGGAAGTTTCACTGGAAGTTGCAAGAATGACTTCGAAGGGCCCTAAAACTTCTGCCCCCCAAAAAAGAGAAGAGGGGAAAAACCAAGAGGCCGCTGCAACACCTAAAAGCCCCATCCCGGATACAGATAAGAACGCAAACAAAAAGACTGGGGCGCAGCCCAATAGGAAGAGAAGCTGGAGGAGAACAACCCAGCAAGGAAGAAAGAAAAACCTAAAGAAAAATTGCCCCTACTCTCTAGAGGCGTATTTTAGGCCTACGAGATGTGGCATCCTGGGGATGGACATAAAAGGCCTCGAATCTCCTAAAGAGAGCGGTTAGAAAGGAAACCGAGGAAAACGAAAAGGTACAGATCCAGCTACACTAAAAGACAAGGAACGGACAATGGACACCCAACACTGGAAAGATTTTGAAGGCTAAGGGAAAAGAGTTTTTTTTTTTAAAAAAGGACAAAAACTAAAAACAACAGATTGCTTTTATACCAAGAGGGTTATGAAGACCCGTCTCTGGAAAAAGAAGGAAAAAGAGCCTAAAAAGAAGACTTGTAAAAAAGAAATGTCCAGCTTAACAAGGAAAGAGACTGTACGAGAAACACAAGAAGCATCCATGAACAAGGAACTTAGAAGAAAACAAGTTACCCCTATCTTTTCTCATCACCCTTACCCATTACTATCCTTCCCAGATCCCGGACCAAACAACCTCCCTCACCGCCCCTAACCCTTACCCCTTCCTACCCCCCCATCCCTCCCTATACCCTCAATCCGCCCTACCCCAAAACCACCACCCCCTTTTTTCATCTGTATGTATTCAAAACTTTCAATAAACATTTAATTTTAAAAAAAAAGGAAGACCCTTGAAACATGCCATATTTCTGGATCGTAAAAATGAATAGGAACTAGCAGATTGATCAGCAGGAACTCTGGATAATCAGCTAGCATTGGCTGTTAGGGATTGTGGGAGTTGAAGTCCAAAACACCTGGACGGCCCAAGATTGTATTTTATTGTATTGCATTTTAGAAGGGCTTGGCCTGATGTTAGCCGCCTCGAGTCCCCATTGGGGAGATGGTGGTGGAGTATTTAAAAAGTATTATTATTATTATTATTATTATTATTGCCCATGCCTGAGCTAGCAGCTGAGACAGCAGGTCCGGATTATCCATTAGGCAAGCAAGGCCGTGGCCTATGGGCATAAGCCAAGGAGGGCGCCAGATCAAGGCCAAAAAAAATTGGCGATGATTCACGTTGAGTTGTCTCAGCGGCAGCTGCGCGGCGCCCTTCCACGCGGTGCCCCATTCACGCAGCGCAGCTGCCGCTGCCTGTGGAACAATTCACCGTGGCCTCAGGAGGGAGGAGGAGTGCAGCCCGAGCGACGTCACTCCCTCCGGGGGCGGGGCCCGAGCGACGTCACTCCCTCCGGGGTGGGACAACTCGGCGTGTCCTCAGAAGGAGGGAGGGAGGAGGAGTGCAGCCCAAGCAACGTCACTCCCTCCGGGGGCAGAGCCCGAGTGGCGGCGCACAAAAGGTGGCGTAATTCCAAAGTGTGGCCTAGGGCAGTGTTTCTCAACCAGTGTGCTGGGGCACACTAGTGTGCCGTGAGCAATCATCAGGTGTGCCGTGGGAAATTGGAACCTCCGGGGGGGGGGGGAGTCTAGTGTGTTGAAGTATAAAAACCCTAAGACACCTACCTCGATAAAGGCACAAACACCTACCCTCCCCACCCATTGTCTACTTGGTCTCTCCCTCTCCATGCATTGGGAAGGCCCGCCTTCCTTTCCCCAAGTAGAGACCTCCTCTTGCCTCCTGTGGGTTCTGTGTGGGAAGTTTGGCCCAGTTCTATCATTGGTGGGATTCAGAATGCTCTTTGATTGTAGGGGAACTATAAATCCCAGCAACTACAACTCCCAAATGTCAAGGTCTATTACCCCTGAACTCCATCTGCGTTCATATTGGGCATATTGAGTATTCATGCCAAGTTTGGTCCTGATCCAACATTGTTTGAGTCCACAGTGCTCTCTGGATATAGGTGAACTACAACTCCAAAACTCAAGGTCAATGCCCACCAAACTCTTATTGTATTTTCTCTTGGTTATGGGAGTTCTGTGTGGGAAGTTTGTGTCTTTCTGCCATTCCTGCCAGGATATCTATGTTGTGTTCATCGTAAAAGGCCCAGGTTTCACACTGAGTGTATAAATACATTTAAAAACATATTAACTATATGTATTACTGTGTTAGAGTGTCATTTTGTGTCATTTTGGTTGGTGGTGTGCCCCCAGGATTTTGCAAATGTAAAAAGTGTGCCACGGCTCAAAAAAGGTTGGGAAACACTGGCCTAGGGCACAAAAAGGTCTTAATCCGGGCCTGTGAGACAGCAAGCTGTTCCTCGATGCCTGAAAAATAGCTGGTTAAGTCCGGCACTGAGATATTTCTCACCAAGGTAGAAGGAAGAGACACGGTGGGAAACAGCTTCAGCAGGACCCTTCTCATCTCTGCTTCAGCGACCTCCACGGATTGCTGTCCCTCCTGGAGTGACAAGAACAAAAGGGAAAAAAAGAGCCATGTAAATTGAGAAGGGCCACTATAAGGATGGTAAATTTTTTGGGCTACATATCCTGCCTGTCATCTAAAGAAAACCCATTCCAAGGAGCAATGAAACCCTTCTTGCTCCTTGAAGGTGCATGAAGAAACTGTCTCGGGGCTCTGCACCACTTGTGCCTTTCAAGCCAAACTTACTTTGGACTTCTTCACTCAGTGCCTCCTCTAGAAGCACATCTACACTGCAGAATTAATGCAGTTCCACAGCACTTTAACTGTTATGGCTCAATTGGGATCCAGTTTTAGAAAGTTTTGGTTCTTTTATGGCAAATAGTACTAATAATAATAATATACTTTATTTATATTCCGCTCTATCTCCCCGAGGGGCTCAGGGAGGATTACAGAACACATATAGGCAAACATTCAATGCCGTTATACAACTAACAAGTCAGAGAAAGGATTCCCCGAAGTACAAGGGCAAAAGGCGACAATAAACCAGAATATAATACAATAATATAAACCATAAGAATGTTTTTCATATGTATGCTATAGTCATAGAACATGATTATAGCATACGTATGAAAAACATTCTTGTGGTTTATATTATTGTATTATATTCTGGTTTATTGTGGCCTTTTGCCCTTATACAATTAACAAGAACTGACAATAAACAGAGGTAAAGGCTTTCCCCATCTTTTCCATTTCCGGCATCTGGAGGCTGTGCCCAACTCCAGCCACAAGGGGGTGCTGTTGCTTGATCTTCCATGCCAAGGAGCGTTGTTGTCCCTAGACATCTACCCGATTGAATCGCTGGCATATCCTTATGGGCGCCTTTTATTACCTCCCTGGTTAAAGTGGTACCTATTGATCTACTCACATTTCTGTTTTTGATTTGCTAGCAGGGCAGAGACCTGGGCCTGATGGTGGGTGTTCATTGCAACTTGGGCTTGACCTCCCAACCTTTCGATCAGCCGGATTTTCTGCAGCTTAGCGGTTAAACCCGCTGTGCTAAGCCCGGCCCAAATTTCATGAGCTGTGCCTCACGAAATAACAACTCAACTCCCAGGTTTCACTACCATTGAGCCATGGTGGATAAAGAGGTGTCAAATGGTATTAATTCTACAATATAGAGATGCACCCTTGGACTCTTTATGATGGGAAAAGGCAGTTTTCTGGAGGTATCTGGCACAACTACACCATGGAGGACACCAGTTTCACTACTCAAAACCATATGGAAAGACTAATGCTCGTTCCTACCCTAAGGTGTTCAAATTAAGTACTAAGCCTGGGCAATCATGGTTCTAAATGGTTCTAAAGTACTTACAAAACTAGAGTTCTGGTGGTGAACACTAGGTGGCGCTGGTGCTTTGCTTCTACAGTGTTGCTAAAGTTCTGGTGGTGAACACTAGGTGGCGCTGGTGCTTTGCTTCTACAGTGTTGCTAAAGTTCTGGTGGTGAACACTAGGTGGCGCTGGTGCCTTGCTTCTACAGTGTTGCTAAAGTTCTGGTGGTGAACACTAGGTGGCGCTGGTGCTTTGCTTCTACAGTGTTGCTAAAGTTCTGGTGGTGAACACTAGGTGGCGCTGGTACTTTGCTTCTACAGTGTTGCTAAAGTTCTGGTGGTGAACACTAGGTGGCGCTGGTGCTTTGCTTCTACAGTGTTGCTAAAGTACTGGTGGTGAACATTTCAGAACTCTAACAAAACTTTCAAAACTTCATTATTATTTCATTATTGGCGATTTTTAAGACAAAACCAATTAGGAACTGCCATTTATAACGAAATTTTGAAAGTATTGTTAAGAGTTCTGAAATGTTGACCAATTTATAACGAAATTTTGAAAGTTTTGTTAAGAATTCTGAAATGTTGACCACCAGAACTTTAGCAACACTGTAGAAGCAAAGCACCAGCGCCACCTAGTGTTCACCACAAGAACTTTGATTTGATTTTGGATGGTGTGATTTTAATACCTGTTTTTAAATCGTGCTGTTTATGGGTGGGCTTTGACACAACTGTTATTGTATTATTGATGTTTTTAATGTTTATGTTTTTATGTCCAAATGTTAGTTTATGTTTTAATATGGTTAGGTTTTTTAATTTATAGTCATATGTTATTGTCTTGCTATGATATTTTCGTTTTTCCACGTATGCACGGCATTGAATGTTGCCTTTTTTACGTTGGAAACCGCTTCGAGTTCCCTTAGAGCAAGGTGCTCACACTTTTTCAGCATGCGAGCTACTTATAAAAAACCAAGTCAAAATGATCTACCTACCCACTACAAAAATGTGAAACCTATAACACAATATCTGCTTTGAACTGGGTTTTCTGAGTCCACACTGCCATATAATCTGATTCAAAGCAGATAACATGGGATTTTATTCAACTGTGTGGAAAGGACCTCAGATAACCCAGAGCCGGGAGCACTTGGGTGGCCTCGGGAGCCTGTGGGGCGGGACTGAGCCTTCCTCCCACCCTGCTTGCGATCTACCAGGATGCCCTACATCAGGGGTGATCCTAAGGTAGATCGCGATCTACTGGTAGATCGCGTAGGGCAGTGTTTCCCAACCAGTGTACCGTGAGCGATCATCAGGTGTGCCGTGGGAAATTGGAACTTCCAATACCCTTTCTTCCCCCTCCCGCCGAACACTTTTTCTTCTCCACGCGGGCTCCCTTCTTCCCAGCCTCGCTCTGCCTGCTTTGCTCACGCTGCCGCTTCTGCGGGAGGGGGGAGGGAGGAAGATGTGACCTGTGCGGGCGCTACTGCGCAGACACGCCCCACATCTTCCTCCCTCCCCTCTACAGTGCTCTCTGGATATAGGTGAACTACATCTCCAAAACTCAAGGTCAATGCCCACCAAACTCTTATAGTATTTTTTTATTTGTTATGGTAAAAATGTGCCGCGGCAAAAAAAAAGTTGAAAAACACTGGTGTAGGGCATCCTGGTAGATCACAGGCAGGGCAAGAGGAAGGCTCAGTCCGGCCCCGCAGGCTCCCGGCGCCACCCAGGTGCAGAAGGAGGTTGGAGGTCTCCTATTGTAGGAACCCATTGTTGTTGTTGTTGTTGTTGTTGTTATTATTACTATCAGAGGCTGAATGGCCATCTGTGAGGAATGCTTTGATTGTGTTTTTCCGTTATGGCAGAAGGAGGTTGGACAGGATGGCCCTTGGAGGTCTCCTTCTACTCTAGGAACCTATCGTTGTTGTTATTACTAGTAGTAGTAGTAGTAGTAGTAGTAGCAGAGGCTGAATGAATATTATCATCATTATTATTATGAATAAATTCAGGGGCTTATTATACTCACATTTAGTTGAATTCAGTCTTAAAATATATTATATGGCTCTCACTGAAATAAATGTCCAAATATTTTGCTTTTATGGCTCTCTGAGTAGTGGGTAGGCAGATCATTTTGACTTGGTTGTTTTATAAGTAGCTCGCATGCTGGAAAAGTGTGAGCACCCCTGATCTAAAACAATATCTGCTAAAACAAAGATTAAAAGTTACAAATCATACGAAGGCCTGTTTGAACAAATGCGTCTTACATGCTCTGCGAAAGGTGACTAGATTGCGCAGAGCCCGCGTCTCAGGTGGCAGAGTGTTCCATAATACGGGGGCAATGATGGAAAAGGGCCTTCGGCCGGTTGTCGTCAGGCGGAAGGATTTCAAACTGGGAATATTTAGGCAGGGTGGGAGGAAGGCTCAGTCCCGCCCCGCAGGCTCCTGACACTGCCCAAGTGCTGCCGGCTCTGGGTTACCAGTTCAAACAGGGCCGGATTAAGGGCTTCTGCTGCCCTAGGCCACACTCTCTAAATCCCGCCCCCCAGGGGGCGGGGCTGCGGTCCCTTGAGGGGGCGTGGCCTCTTGCGGGGGGTGGAGCTGGCGCGAGAGAAAAGGAGCCGGGAGAAGCTTCGCCGCCCCTAGGGCAACGTACGTGCCTTCCCCCGCTGCCTCCCGTGCAAGCGAGTAGGCGGTGGGAGAAGGCACGTCCGTCGCCCTAGGGGCGGCGGCGAGGCTTCTCCCGGCTCCTTTTCTCTTGCGCCGGCTGAGCTCCGCCCCTCCTCTCTTCAGTGAAGGGAGGAGGGGCGGACTAGCCCAGTGCGAGAGAAAAGGAGCCAGGAGAAGCCTCGCCGCCGCCCCTAGGGCAACGGACGTGCCTTCTCCCACCGCCTACTCGCTTGCACGGGAGGCAGCGGGGGAAGGCACGTACGTTGCCCTAGGGGCGGCGGCGGCGAGGCTTCTCCCGGCTCCTTTTCTCTCGTGCCGGCTGAGCTCCGCCCCTCCTCCCTTCAGTGAAGGGAGGAGGGGCGGAGCTGCTGCCGGCGTGAGGGGAGAAGGTGCCGCCGAAAGTCCCGCCCCTAGGGAGACTCACGCGGCTTCCCCCGCTGCGCTCGCACCGGCGCCCCTCCTCCCTTCACTGAAGGAAGGAGTGACGCCCGCCCGCGCGAGTGGGGCGGCGGCGGGGGAAGCCGCGTCAGTCTCCCTAGGGGCAGCGGGACTTCCCCTCACCCCTTCCTTCAGGCCCGGAAATGCCGCCCCCCAAAATCTGCCGCCCGAGGCAATGGCCTCGGGTAGCCTTATGCGTAATCCGGGCCTGGGTTCAAAGCAGATATTGTGTTATATGTTTCACATTTTTGTAGTGGGGGTAGGTAGATCATTTTGACTTGGTTGTTTTATAAGTAGCTCGCATGCTGAAAAAGTGTGGGCACCCCTGCCCTACGCGATCTACCAGTAGATCGCAATCTACCTAATGAGCACCCCTGCCTTAGAGGGAGAAAAGCAGTATATAAATATAGTAAATAATAAATAATAAATAAATAAATGCAGGTGCCTCCCCAAATTACAGATCTTGAGATACCCCAACATTGAGCCATGGCAGTTAACGGTGTCAAACTATTGATTTTATAGTGTAGACCAGGCATACGCAAACTTCGGTTGTCCAGGTGTTTTGGACTTCAACTCCCACAATTCAGGCTGTTAGGAATCGTGGGAATTGAAATCCAAAACACCTGGAGGGCCGAAGTTTGCCGAAGCCTGGTCTAGATGCATCCGGAGATGGGGGAAAAATGCTCTTTCTTTCTTGAAACCTACAAGCACCCCCTTGCATGGCAGATACATTTCTTTGGGCACAAAGAAGCCAATGGCTTTGATCCCAACGTTGTGGTGATAGGAAGGCAGCCCTTCGGCTCTGGCAACTGTTCCAAGCAAAACCAACATAAATCAGCATGCTCACAAATCAAAGTGGGAGGGAAAATAAACGAACAGGATTAAGATGACGGGCATAAGCAGAGGTGAAAGGGACAGCATGAGAGAGAAAGAGAGAGAGAGAAAGAGAAGGACAGCATACAGAACAGAGTGTATTTATAATTGCAGTAAAAGCTAAATGCTTCCATTTGATTCTAGAAGGCGGCTGCAGAATTACTTCTAGCTCAATGCATGGTTTTTCTAGCAGTTCGTATATTACAACCTTGGCAGTCTTGTTCACTTTGTCCTGCAGCAATTTTTCAGTTGAGGCCAATGCTTCCATTGCTTTCCAGTTTTTCTCCCGAAGGTCCTAATCGGTTTTTAGAAAGAATGGTTTCAGTTCAGCCAACAATCAAACGGTTGTCTGCTTTCACTTCAGAGAGCGAGCGTTTGCATTTTGAGTGCAGGTTACTGCAAAATGGGTTGGGTGCTTTGGTTAAGATGGCGCGCACGCTAGCAAAAGACAAGTGCGATGTTAAAAAGGGAGGAAAAAAAGGGGGAGTTCGTATGAAAAACTTTCAAAACAAAACAAAAAACTTTCCTTTTTTCCCCTACACTCCCACCACTCTATTTTCTGACTTTAAGGGCTATATCTTGGCATTACTAATAGCAAACCAAACACTTTGACTGCATTTTTTTTGGTGAGGAAGGATAAAAGAGGAGTGTTCAAAGGTAAGCAACATACACACATAGACACCCATACCCAAGCATACTAAAACTAAGTAAGACCAAGGCTTTGGGTGACTTGAGTGAGTCACGTGACCCAGAAATAAACCAAGAGAGAATGGCACTGTAAACATTGAATGAAGCAATGTGAAATAATTGTTCTTAAAGTTAGAGCCATCACCTTGGAGTGGGCCCAAAAGCACAGTGCGGAAGCCCTGCAAATTGAGGACCCCAAATTCAAGTCAACACATCAGGCTTGGGGATAAACCGAGATAACTGGAAGCCGACGGAGCGTATTATATGCAGATATACTGGCCACCAAAAAATCCGTTTCGCTCTTTTCGGAGCTTTATTAAGGCTTCAATTTCCGTATTTTAGTGTCCTCTCTGTGGAGATCACTAGAACAATCTATATATATAAAGGAAGAGTCGTCATGGAAAGACCGTCCCAAACAGAGAAACCTTACAACGCAGAGACACCAAACTTGCCAACAGAAATAGGCCTCAGACAAGGTACGTTTGTAGCAAAGAAACTCCCCCCCCCCAAAACCTAAAAGGCCCCCAAAACTATGAGTAAAAAAACCTACATTTCCCAGCATCCTCCGGGGCTGCCAACGACTCTCCCAGCCTCTACATTCTGACAACATGATTGGCTGCCAATAAGGGCGGATTTGCATAACTCCTGTACTGGCCAGCCAACATGAACATTCCGACCCATAATAAACTGTCAGAGAAGGATAAGGCAAAGGGCTGAGGCACAAACGCAAACACCCACTTCACTTCCCACAGAAAATTTACACCCCTACAAATCACAGACCACGCCCAAAATTGACAGTAAGGCTTCATTAACTTAATTTCCCTGACTAGGCCTCACTTAATGGAATGCTGTTTACGCTCTGAATTGACAGTAAGGCTTCATTAACTTGATTCTCCCAACTAGCCCTCAGCTCATTGGACATTGTGTATGGCCTGAATTGACAGTAAGGCTTCATTAACTTGATTCTCCTGACTAGGCCTCAGCTCATGGGACATTGTGTATGGCCTGAATTGACAGTAACCTACCTTGGCACACAGAGCCCCTATGACCCACGCTACATTCTACTACAGTTTGGAGGAGGGTGGACCATGGATTATGGGACTTGAAGTACCTCCATGGATAATGGGATTTGTAGTACTTCAAAACCCATCATTCCCCACAGACCACTGTGTCCAAGAACCAAGAGCGATAAAGACCAAACTTGGCAAACAATGCACCCCATGACCCACACTCCATCCGACTGCAGATTAGAGGAGGACACACCATGGATAATGGGATTTCAAGTACCTCCACTCACTTCCAAAGTACCCCACCCACACACGCATCAACCTCTACATCAACACAGCAGACGGAAAGACAAAAAACATTGCATATCCACAAGCTATGCAGAACGCCAGCAACACCACACAACAGCTCCACAGGACTCCAACATCCCTCCCACCAAAACAACCCACAACAACACAGCCATGACCCCAACAACACCATAACAAACAACAACTCCAACCCTTACATACTCAGACTTCCTCGCATCTCCAAAATAGGGCACAGCAACGCGTGCAGGGTACAGCTAGTAATATAATATAATGCAATACATCTAAACAAGTGAAAACCCTATTAAAGAATATGATATAAAATGCATTTATCAAGAAATTGAAGCCTTGATAAAGCTCCGAAAGGAGCGAAACGGATTTTTTGGTGGCCAGTATATCTGTGTATAATACACTCCGTCGGCTTCCAGTTATCTCGGTTTATCCCCAAGCCTGATGTGTTGACTTGTTTTGTCCTATCTCCTATGTGGATCTACATTTTCCTTTGTTGCCTTCTTCATACTACGGAACTGTTTGGATTTACACTCCCCAGCGACTGTGTTTATTTTGGCTTTTACCTGCCGATTTGAACTCATGAACTTCCTTATACTCACCCTGCTACTAATTCTGTGGATTACTATGCATAAAAAGGACCTTTATATACTATGCATAAAAAGGACCTTTATTTCTACCCTAGCAGGGTACAGTATATTGCGCTCGGTATTGTGTTTCTCCTGTGTTTCATATCAACTATTGATGGGCAACCATTGTTTATAGAAGTTATGCACATATATATTTGATATAGTTAATCTTGTGAGTGCGTTTTCTTGTTGACCATTACCCTAGTTCTTTGTGTTAGTAGACCCACAGGTTGAGACCAGGGGTGGTCTAAGGTAATTTTATATGGTAAGCGAACATTATTTTGGCGCCCCCAACATTATTTTGGGCCCCCCCCATGTAAAACAAATATACAATTATAATATCACAATACCATTATTAGTAGTATTATATTGTATCAATGTGTATACAATATATTATAGTACATACTCATACTATATTATATCATAATTATAGTATACTACATTACAATATAATTATATTATAATATATTGACATTATAATATAATATAACATTCCATTATATTATTATTATAAATTATAAAATAATAAATAAAATTATTTATTTAAATAAAATTATCCTCTACTAAATATTTTCATTACTCCTATAAAACTCAAATAACCCAAAATAAAGTAAAATAAAATATTATATATTACTATATGCCTGCACAGTTGTGCCTGTCTCTCCTTGATGCTCCCGGCCGGCGCATGCACGGGGAGGTGGGCAGGTGTGGTAGGGTTCACACGTGATTGGGCCTGGCGAGGAAGTTCGCCTCAGCGCGTGGCGGCTACTTCCGGTGGCGGCTGTCAGGAGGCAATACATCGCCAATACCCCTTTGGCTCCCCTCCCCTCTCCCTTTGTCTCCGCCCCCTGCGGAGCAATTGGGTCACTGTATTCGGCGGCAGGGCGGAGACAAAGGGAGAGGGGAAGCACTCCCTGCCTGCCCGATAGGGAGTGCTTTGCTTACAGGCTTCTGCGCACAGGAGCTACTCGGCATGCGCGGAGGTTTTCGCGCATGCGCATTTGCTCCTGCGCTCAACTTTAGCTCCGGAACAACTGAGCCTGCGCGAAAACCTCCGCGCAGGCCCAGAAGCAGCATCGGAGCGCACAAGGACGGGGCCCAAAAGCAGGCAGCTGCGGTGCTGCCTGAGGAACATCGGCAGGGCCAGGACGCTGTCTGGCGCCGGCGCCCGGGGGAATTTGCCCCTTCCCAGATGGCGCCCCACGCGGCCGCTTCCTTGGCCTACCTCTAGGACCGCCCCTGGTTGAGACCCATTGCTTTGTATTGTCGAATGCTCTGGCTTAAATGCAGGTTAAAAAGACACAAAACAGCATTGGAAAATACAACATTTCCACTTCTTTACTTCACCTGTATGAATTTTCTAGTTAATATACAGCATTTAAATAATGGTGTAATAAATTCATATCAAGGATCTCTATCAACTTGTAGGATTAGGTCTATATTATTACACCAATTTTGCAGGTGGAGGGAATGAGCCAAGAATGAGACAGGGAATTGTTTGCCTAACTTCTCATTTGAACCGGGGGTTGGCCTGGCGCACAGTTGACTCACAGTGGGACCTGTCAGTGTCCCTGATATGCAGTAATACAGACAAGTCACAACACACTTGGTGGAGAAAAAGTATACGCCACCCTCTGCAAAGATATTTATTCTGTTCTGTTTCCAAATGCTTTCAAATGTGAGGAAATGAGAAAAGATGGAGCAGAATTCTGGATGCAAAAGCAGACTTTAAGCAGCACGAATGAGCAGTGCTCCAAACATAAACACACAGGTGAACTGCAGGGCCAAAATGGCTTTGGTCATTTGGAGGATACCTGTCAGCTTGTTTCAAAGGTTGGTATTTGCAATGAAATCTAACTATTTCTAAGTATTGAAAAGCACAGCTCTGGGGTTTTTAAAAAAAATTGTAAGCTGATTAAACTAAATGGAGGGGGGGTGTCTTCAATTTTCTATAACAGGGCTGTCCAACTGGCGGCCCGGGGGCCGTATACGGCCCCCAGCCCCTTCCCTCCGCCCCCCTAAGCTTTTAAATAAAAAATAAAAAATGAAAAATAAAATAAATAATATTTTTTTTAAAAAAAATCCTACTTCCGGGTTCGGAGCAAGTATCGCGAGAATACGCAATCCACACGGGATTTCGCTGTCAACGCGAGATCACGCCGGCGTTAACAGTGAAATCCCTGGTGGATTGCGTATTCTCGCGATACTCTTCGGCTACTCTACTACTGGATCACTGAGGCCCACAGGCGCGATTAGGACCTTCTTCGACTCAGTCGGTCGTCGCCTCTCTCGTCGTCCGGGTACTCCTGGATCCTGAGCGTTTGGAAAAGGTAGGCCGAAGCAGGGGCCTCCTCAGGGGGCTCCTCATTCCCTCCCCCCATCTCCCCTTATGTATTAAATACAAAATTAAATATATTTAAAGATGAAATAAGGGAAGATGGGATACATTAAGGGCGGAGGGGAGGATGGAATTAAATATATTTAATATTAAATTAAAATAAGGGGGAGGGGAGGATGGAATTAAATATATTTAATATTAAATTAAAATAATTTAATATCTTATCCCTGCATTTAATGTTAGTAAAAGATTATATTTGACTGTATGGATGCCCCTTTTGAATGCCCACCCTGTATTTTATCTCAGTAAAAGATTATATTTGACTGTATGCATGCAGGGGCGGGGGCGGGGCAGGGGCGGAGCCGGGGAGAGGGCGGAGCCGGGGGCGGGGGCAGACCCTACGGCCTCCAGGTAATCAGTGACCGGAATTCAGGCCCCTGGGCCGGTAGAAGTTGGACAGCCCTGTTCTAACAAATAGGAAATGGATAAAGTGGCTCCCTAAAAATTGTGGAAGGAGGGGGGTGTCAAATAGCTATCTTTTTAAATTTTGCACATTCATTTTGCCCCTCACCTAACAAGGCCTTGGGTATAAATAAACCTCTATAGCGCTTTCCCTTATGGCATGGAATACCCCTGGTGATGCTATATCGTTGAGGGATGAGTCAGGGTTAATAGAAAACGGATTTAAGGCAGAAAGGGCAAGGCTAGATGAAGTGATTGACAAGGCTTTCACAGCCGGAATCACTGGGTTGCTGCAAGTCTTCCAGGCTGTATGCCCATGTTCCAGAAGCATTCTCTCCTGATGTTTCACCCACATCTATGGCAGGCATCCTCAGAGGTTGTGAAGTCTGTTGGAAACTAGGCAAGCGAGGCTAATCAAGGCGATTCATTGCAACATTCATACTTGCCTCCAACAGACAAAGAGTTTTTTCTCCCACCCTGGACCTTCAACAGTTATATAAATCTCCTAGGCCGGGGAAATCATGGTTCTAAATCAGGGGTGGGCAACCTATGGCCTGTGGGCCGAATCCGGCCCGGCAGCTGATTCTGTCCGGCCCGGAAGAAGGGCGTCAGGGGCAGGGCCAAGAGGAAGGGGTGCCGCTGCCACCATCCCATCACGGGCTCTGTGGGGCGTGTGTCGGCAGACAGTCCGGAGGAGCGGCGGCTTTGGAGTGCCTGACATCCCTGGAGGCGATCCGTGCCTGCAGCGGGAGCACTCGGCGACCTGCAGGGGGCTGATCGTCTTCCGGGTCGCCAGGGCGATCAGCCGCCTCAGATTGCCGACTGCTCCCCCTGCAGGCCTGGATCACCTCAAGGGATGACAGGCACTCCAAAGTCGCCACTCCTCCGGCCTGTCTGCCGACACAGGCCCCACAGAGCCCTCGATGGGATGGCGGCAGCGGCACCCCTTCCTCTTGGCCCCGCAGGGCGATCAGTGGGAAACGGCTGGGGGCGAGAGCAGGCAGAGGCCTGCAGCCTCCGATCGCCTGCTGCTCTGCTCCCCTCTGCTGCGGTGGCGGCTGGGTCTGCTTTGCCATCCTCTGGGCTGGGTCCATTGGCCATTCCATCTTGGGATCCTTCCCCTCTTGAGGATGTCAGCCTTCATCTTGTTTCACACCTTATCTTCTTGAATTTCATTTAATCTAATTTTAGTGGTTTTTACTATTATTTTATAATAATTTTATAATAATAATATATAATATAATAAATAATATAATATAATGTTATATCATATTATAATTTCAATATATTATAATGTCTATATATACTATAATATAATAATTATGATATTAATACTAATAATATATGAATATTTCTTGATATGTTAATATGTTAATATTAATGATGTGTAATATATAGTAAATATAGTAAGTAAATAAATAAATAAATAATGTAGATTAGAATGTAGTTCAGCTTTTAGGTGCGGCCCTCCATAATATTTTTTGGCTCTCATGTGGCCCCTTGGGAAAAATAATTGCCCACCCCTGTTCTAAATGGTTCTAAAGTACTTACAAAACTAAAGTTCTGGTGGTGAACACTAGGTGGCGCTGGTGCTTTGCTTCTACAGTGTTGCTAAAGTTCTGGTGGTGAACATTTCATAACTCTAACAAAACTTTCAAAACTTCTCAAAGCACCAGCGCCACCTAGTGTTCAGCATAGAACTTTAGTTTTGTAAGTACTTTAGAACCATTGAGAACCATGATTGCCCAGGCCTAAAACCTCCCTTGTCTAGTTTCCAACACACCTCACAACCTCTGAGGATGCCTGCCATAGATATGGGTGAAACATCAGGAGAGAATGCTTCTGGAACGTGGCCAGACAACAGCTGAGGGTTAAAAGGAAGGGGTCTGAGGCTGTTAGGAATTATGGAAGTTGAAGTCCAAAACACCTGGAAGGCCCAAGTTTGTCCATGCCTGGTTTAACCTCTGATTTTCTAGTAAAATTGAATTACTGTCACCAACATGAAATGGTGGTGACAGTAATGGTCTAAATGCACCCCTTGTGCTCTCCAAACAGGGTCAATGACTGTCCCACATTATCCTTTAAAACCTTCCTGTTATATACATTCTACCCCTGTTCGTATCCAGTGTTTTATTTTGAAATGTTAATAATTCACATTAATATTAATAATAATTTTAAAAAAATAATATTTCACATTTGACCTGGCCATAATGGTTTTAAACTGTTTGTTATTGCTTATGTGTAAGTTATATGGATTGTATTGTTGTATTACTTGCTGTTGTGTTGTTTATTATGTGTCATTGGGCTTGGCCTCATGTAAACCGCCCGAGTCCCCTTGGGGAAATGGTGATGGAGTATAAATAAATTATTATTATTATTATTATTATTGACTACAGTGGTAAAGACACAATGGGAGTCATACTGGTTTAATGCAGCTTGAAGAAAACATTCCTGTTTAGAGGCTGGGCTACAGATTCTCAACAGAAGGCGATTCTTGCCATTCGTTGGGCAAAGCCAATCTTCCCAGATATTTATTCATAAGCGGTTACTTACATTGTTTTTCTGTCTCTGCTGCTCCACTGCGTGTTTCAAGGAGCCCAACTCCTGTTGGAGGCCGGCAATCTCTTGCTCTTTCCCAACAATGCTGAACAGTCGAAAAGAGAGAGAAAGAGAAAGGGAGAGTCACCAGAATGAAACTCTCCACATTCCTCCTACAAGCAGGATATTGTATGAACCTAAAGTGGTGCTCGAGGCAAGTACTGCCGATGGCTTTCTTAGAACTCATCCTACAGATTTTTTCCAAGTCATGACATTTATGCTAGATATATCAAAGCATTCCGGGTTATGGTCCCAAGATGCATCTTTACTGGTAAGGCAAGAGTGGCTAGTGAAAAGTGAACATGGACACTGGGCCTGGGCAATCATGGTTCTACATGGTTCTAAAGTACTTACAAAACTAAAGTTCTGGTGGTGATCACTAGGTGGCGCTGGTGCTTTGCTTCTACAGTGTTGCTAAAGTTCTGGTGGTGAACATTTCATAACTCTAACAAAACTTTCAAAATTTCGTTATAAATGGCAGTTCCTAATTGGCTCTGTCTTAAAAATCGCCAATAATGAAATAATACTGAAGTTTTGAAAGTTTTGTTAGAGTTCTGAAATGTTCACCACCAGAACTTTAGCAACACCGTAGAAGCAAAGCACCAGCGCCACCTAGTGTTCGCTACCAGAACTTTAGCAACACTGCAGAAGCAAAGCACCAGCGCCACCTAGTGTTCTCTACCAGAACTTTAGCAACACTGCAGAAGCAAAGCACCAGCGCCACCTAGTGTTCACTACCAGAACGTTAGCAACACTGCAGAAGCAAAGCACCAGCGCCACCTAGTGTTCTCTACCAGAACTTTAGCAACACTGCAGAAGCAAAGCACCAGCGCCACCTAGTGTTCACTACCAGAACTTTAGCAACACTGCAGAAGCAAAGCACCAGCGCCACCTAGTGTTCACTACCAGAACTTTAGCAACCCTGCAGAAGCAAAGCACCAGCGCCACCTAGTGTTCACTACCAGAACTTTAGCAACACTGCAGAAGCAAAGCACCAGCGCCACCTAGTGTTCACTACCAGAACTTTAGCAACACTACAGAAGCAAAGCACCAGCGCCACCTAGTGTTCGCTACCAGAACTTTAGCAACACTGCAGAAGCAAAGCACCAGCGCCACCTAGTGTTCACTACCAGAACTTTAGCAACACTGCAGAAGCAAAGCACCAGCGCCACCTAGTGTTCACTACCAGAACTTTAGCAACACTGCAGAAGCAAAGCACCAGCGCCACCTAGTGTTCACTACCAGAACTTTAGCAACACTGCAGAAGCAAAGCACCAGCGCCACCTAGTGTTCGCTACCAGAACTTTAGCAACAATGCAGAAGCAAAGCAGCAGCGCCACCTAGTGTTCACTACCAGAACTTTAGCAACACTGCAGAAGCAAAGCACCAGCGCCACCTAGTGTTCACTACCAGAACTTTAGCAACACTGCAGAAGCAAAGCACCAGCGCCACCTAGTGTTCACTACCAGAACTTTAGCAACACTGCAGAAGCAAAGCACCAGCCCCACCTAGTGTTCACTACCAGAACTTTAGCAACACTGCAGAAGCAAAGCACCAGCGCCACCTAGTATTCACTACCAGAACTTTAGCAACACTGCAGAAGCAAAGCACCAGCGCCACCTAGTGTTCGCTACCAGAACTTTAGCAACACTGCAGAAGCAAAGCAGCAGCGCCACCTAGTGTTCACTACCAGAACTTTAGCAACACTGCAGAAGCAAAGCACCAGCGCCACCTAGTGTTCACTACCAGAACTTTAGCAACACTGCAGAAGCAAAGCACCAGCGCCACCTAGTGTTCACTACCAGAACTTTAGCAACACTGCAGAAGCAAAGCACCAGCCCCACCTAGTGTTCACTACCAGAACTTTAGCAACACTGCAGAAGCAAAGCACCAGCGCCACCTAGTGTTCACTACCAGAACTTTAGCAACACTGCAGAAGCAAAGCACCAGCGCCACCTAGTGTTCACCACCAGAACATTAGATTTGTAAGTACTTTAGAACCATTTAGAACCATGATTGCCCAGGCCTAATGGACACAGCAGCAAAGAATGCAACAGATTAGTTGGGATCGCGATCACTTACAGTTGCAAAAGCTGTTCATTCTTGACAGCCAGGGATTCCTGGAAAAGATTAATACATATTGGTTAACATAAGTCAGCAGAATTTCTGGTTTTTTTAAAATATATACATATTTCATCTGGCATGCACAGTACATATTGGAATTCATTAAAAGTTTCCAGACCACATGGCAAGCCCTGAGTTCTTCTCCTATGAGCTTGGAGAGAGACAAGATGTCTCCAGAGAGAGATAGTTAGATAGCTAGGCCTTACTTTCCTATATAGAAATGTAGTTCTTTCAATATAGTCTTTTGTAATTTGTAAAGCTTGACTCTGTTCCTGTATTGACTCTGTTCCTCCCCTCAGGGAGATAGGGCGGGTTATAAATAAATAATTATTATTATATACACAACAAGATTACTACACAGCAAACAAGATCAGTATACTGGCTTGTGTATCCAATCACACGTCAGACACTTTCCAAGTGTCTAGGACTGTGTGATGTATCAGCGAATAATGCGTACAGATCCGAATAGGGTGGTCTTTTGCAGCCGACAGATGGTAATTTTGTCAGCGCCGATTGTTTTTAAGTGCAAGCCAAAGTCTTTAGGCACTGCACCCAGTGTGCCAATCACCACTGGCACCACCTATACTGGCTTGTGCTAGAGTCTTTGCAGTTTGAACTTTAAATCCTTGTATCGTGTTAACTCCCAAATGACAAACTGAAAGCCTTTAAAAATATATTGTTCATTGTTTTAATGTTTTGATGTTTTAGATATTGCTATGACATGTTTTTATTCGATTGATGTATGTTTTAAAAATGGCATCGAATTGTGCCGATTGTTCGCCGCCCTCAGTCGCCTTTGGGCTGATATGGGCGGGGTATAAATGATGCAAATAAATAAATAAATAAATTCCTCGTCCAACCGCACATTATTCAAATTTGGGCATTTATTTATTTATTTACAGTATTTATATTCTGCCATTCTCACCCCGCAGGGGACTCAGGGCGGATTACAATGTATACATACATGGCAAACATTCAATGCCATAAACACACAACATATATAGACAGACAGTCAGAGGCTATTTAACTTTTTCTGGACACCAGGGGAGCTATCGCTTCACCGTCCATCTGCGACACTGATGAAGTACTTTCCGCATTCCCCGCATGCTTTTTGCTGGAGATTTTTTATGGACACGTAAATTTTGTCAAATTAGCCTCCCCACACATAGGTGGTACCTAAATTTCCTACTTGACAGATGCAACTGTCTTTCGGGTTGCAAAGGTCGACAACAAGCTACACAAAATTGGCCGGAAGCTCACTCTGACCCGGGCTAGCTTCGAACTCATGACCTTTTGGTTAGTAGTGATCTTAATGCAGCTGACTCCCAGCCAGCTGCGCTACAGTCCCGTTACATATTGGGTATTTGTTCCAAATTTGGTCCAGTGAATGAAAATACATCCTGCATATCAGATATTTATATTACGATTCATATCAGTAGCAAAATTACAGTTGTGAAGTAGCAACAAAATACACCATATACAAAAGAAGACTCACGGCAGCTCCAGGTAATGAGAGAGAGCGGACGCTGTGAGTGTGTGTTCCTGCATGTTGGAATACCCGGGCAGGCATTGCCTGGAAACCGCAGCACCTGCCCCCTTGCTCTCCTCAACTCCGCCCACAGCGCACAGGACTGTGCGCCGTGGGCAGGGTTGAGGAGAGCAAGGGGGCGGGCGCTGCGATTTCCAGGCAACGCCTGCCCAGGTATTCCAACTTGCAGGCGCACACTCACAAGCCCGCAAGTGTGTGCTCCTGCCAGTTGGAATACCCGTTGGCCGTGTACGCTATGGGTAGAGTTGAGGAGAGCAAGGGGGCGGGCGCTGCGGTTTCCAGGACTGTGCCCACTGCGCACAGTCCTGGAAACCACATACACATACACACAGCCCTTTCCTTTCCCACCACCCGCTTACAGGGGCTCAGCGTCCCTCAAAATCTTAGGAGCCTCCCACCGCCACCTCACTGCCCACGTCTCACTGCCCACCAGGGAGCGGTACCGTCCACTTTGAGAACCACAGCTCTAGCTAAACAAACCATTTCACAATTTTATTGCATTGTTTTATGTTTGCCTTTCTTTCCTTTCTCTTTCTTTCTTTCTTTCTTTCTTTCTGTGTGTGTGTTTATACATTTTAGATTATATGCCTTTGGCAGGGCTGGTTGTGTTTTTGCTGTGAAGTGCACTGTACACAGATACTTAAGCCGTCTGAGGGCTCGCACTAAGACTCTAAACTATCTAGTCCATGAGCTGCTTTTTGCTGACGATGCTGCCCTTGTCGCCCATTCTGAAGCAGCCCTGCAGCGCCTAGCATCCTGCTTTGCAACAGCTGCAGAGCTCTTTGGGCTGGAAGTCAGCCTGAAGAAAATGGAAGTCCTCTACCAGCCCACACCACAGGAAGAACACCAGCATCCCCACGTCAGCATAGGCAAATCTGTGCTTAAATCCGTTCAGCAGTTCACCTACCTGGGAAGCATCGTCTCTTCAGACGCCAAGATTGATAAAGAGATATATCACAAATTAGCAAAGGCATATAGTGCATTCAGAAGGTTTCACAAAAGAATCTGGAGTAACAAACACCTGAGGCAAAGCACCCAAATCAGTGTGTACAGAGCTATCGTACTCTCTATTCTCCTCTATGGGTCTGAAACATGAGTCACCTATCGCCAACACCTACAATTCCTCGAACGCTTTCATCAGCGTTGTCTTCGCACAATCCTAAATATACACTGGACTGACTATGTGTCAAACGTTGCTGTCCTTGATCAAGCAGGGATCACCAGCGTTGAGGCCATGCTATTAAGAACACAGCTGCACTGGGCAGGGCACGTCTCTAGGATGGAGGACCACCGCCTCCCAAAGATACTACTCTATGGTGAACTCGCCACAGGTCAGCGCAAGAGAGGCACCCCCAAAAAGAGATATAAGGACTCCCTGAAACAACATCTCAGGCTCGGCCAGATTGATCACCAACAATGGTCCACCCTGGCCTCACATCGGGAGGCATGGAGACGCACTATCCACAATGCTGCGGCCTCTCTCGAGAAGACACGCCGAACAAGTCTCGACAACGCAGAAAGAACCGCAACTTGGAAACAACATCACCCAAGGAGACTTTCTGCTGTGCTTTCTGCAACCGGACTTGCCTATCTCCGATTGGCCTTTTTAGTCATCAACGCGCTTGTAAAAAGCATGGGATGAGTCCTTCCTAAGAATCTTCGTTTGCGAAGTAATGCCAAGAGAGAGATAGTAGTATTTTCTTTCTTAAAGAGTACAGGATACAATCAAGGAAATGTAGAGCAAATCGACTGATTTTTACTTCTTAGACAATGATTTTACACCATTCTCCTTTCCGTCTTCTCCCCTCAGCTTGAAATCAGCAACCAGGAAAAAATACCTGCTCATTCTTTCCTTGATTCCTTTCCTGAATTTGTGCTCTCAATAACTGGTTCTCTTCCTGTACCACCTGTAAGAGAGGAGCAGAGTTACAGCCAAGTGTCCAGCTCATAATACTTAACCCTACAGTTCTTAAGCTGTTAAGACGTCACCTGCAATTCTTTTCTGTGCTGAGCAACTTCTTTTCCCCTCTCGTCTAATAAGGCCTCCATGTTTTGTACTTCTTCTTGCTTCCCCTTCAATCTGTATGGACACAGTTTTAAACGTTATTTACATGTATTTCATGAAATTTATTCTCATTACATGTTTATCCTACTATAGTTTATGTCAGTACTATTTAGAGTTGTGATTACTCGAAAGTATCCAAAACAATGGCTGAGGATCACCGGCAATTTTCCAGGAAAGAAACACGCGGTTTTATTTTTTTTAGCATTAGAGCGGTATTTAATATATTAATTCATTAATTAATTAATTTCATTATTCACTTTAATATACCGCTCCTTCCTGCAGGCTCAGGGCGGTTTACATAAAAACAATAAAATACACATAAAAACAGATTGGATATATAAAAACACAAGGGTATGGACAGGATTATCAGGAGGCGCCTAGATTGAAAGTCTGCCTAAAAAGGAACGTCTTGCAGGCCCTCCAGAAGGGGGCTAACTCTGTGATGGCACGAGTTCTGTCTGGTAACGCGTTCCATAAAGTCGGCGCCACCACAGAAAAGACTCTTTGTCTTGTTGTTGAAAGACCAAAGAAGGGGGTGGGGTGTTCTCCTCAAAAGTAAATATAAGAAGGCAGGGAACGTCTTCGTAGTATGCAAGTTCAATTATTTATTCATAATCACAAAAATTAAAGTGGAATCAAAGTGGATATGCTGTGTAAGTAGAAAGACATCCATCTTCCAATCATAAAATCCCAAATTAGTAAATCAATAAATGCGGATAATCCAGATATGGGTTTGTAATCCGGGATGGAAAGGAAGGGTGCGGGTTGACAGTCAAAGTAAGGCCTCGCCGTTTCGCCTAATGAGGCTTCATCTGGACACATTTCCAGGCAAACTACCATCACTGATCTACTTAAAAGTCGTACCTTTACACTTCGCTCTGGGGCTACTTGTAATTCAAAAAATATCATTTATTGTTTAATCTGTGATTGTTTTAAATATTATGTGGGGGAATCTGGGCGTGAATTAAGATTGAGAATTCAGGAACACCGTTCAAGATTTAGGACTGGCAATGAATCATCTGCTTTGTATAGCCACTTTAAACGACTCCACAATTTCGACAACTTCAAAGTAGTAGTTCTTGAACGGATCGCTCCTCAACCACACCAGGACATTAAATTAATGCTTCGCAGACGAGAATGCTTCTGGATTACGTCCCTCTGCACCGAATTGCCCTTGGGGCTTAATGACCGTTTAACCCTTAATGAGATCTTAATGTAACCACCCTTGTTAATTAATGATGTCTCACCTGATGCGCCCTTTACATTTAAACCGGCTTCTGCCCAGGCTTCGCAGTCCGGGTGTTTGGATACGCCAGTGGCTGCGCCCACCATGATAATCTATTTATGATTTATGATTGAACATTGGTATGTATTCTTTTTACAGCCGGGTGTTCTTTGGGTAATGTTCTCCATTGTGGAACGTATATGACTTATACTGTCATACTTATGTTATATATATGTATATATTTGTTTACTAGATTCACCGGACCAGTGGAATTGCTCTTTATATGTGGATATTAATATCTATCGGGTCCAGATGAAGCCTCATTAGGCGAAACGGCAAGGCCTTATTTTGACCATCGACCCGCACCCTTCCTTTCCATCCCGGATTACAAACCCATATCTGGATTATCCGCATTTATTGATTTACTAATTTGGGATTTTGGGATTGGAAGCTGGATCTCTTTCTACTTACACAACAACAACAATTTTATTGATTAGCCAGAAGCCATATCAAATACAAACAGAACACAGACACATTGCAATGATTCTAAAAACAATCTGAGGAGAATTCTAGACCATTACATCAATTAAACCCCTGTTTTGCCCAGCAGGAGGGATTCTAAGGGAGGTGGTAACAATTCACAGGTCCTCATCTCCAACACAATTTATTCCAATTGCATCTATGTAATCAGATCTTAGTTTCATGGCTTTACAGAGAAAACGAGCAGTAGCATCTGTTATCAGCTTGTTGGAGCCGGCCAGCAGAAGTGAGACTTTTGCTAGAGGGTCCCAATGATTTTTTTTTCCGAGAAATATCTCTAGCAGTTGTTTTCTCTCTATTTGATAGATTTTACAATAAAGCAGAAGATGAGTTAGATCTTCGATCTCAGGGGCACCACAAATACAGATACGCTCTTCATAGGGAATTTTCTTGAACCATTGAATCTAATTGCTCAAACCTGGCTCTAGTGAAAATTTTCCTTAGGTGGTGTAACCTTCCTTGCTGTAAGTAAGTGGTTAGTTGGAAGGATTTCTTAAAACCACTCAACCATCTCAGGGAAACAGTAGAACCCAAAGAGTCTATTATCGGTTTGGGCCGCAATGTCATTAATTCGTCGACGCACTTCTTTGAAGTGCTTACTTAGCTCTTGACCCGATAGGTGGACTGGGAATATTACCTGAATGCCACACCTTCTGATGTAATCAAACAAATGGTCAGCCCCCGATTTATAAGAACTGCTAGATTGTTCCAGCAAACATAATTTTGGGAGGCGAGACGCCTCCATCTCCATGACCTTGATCCAGTAGTTAAAGGCTCTGATCTTAGATTGTGTGCTAATAGAGAACATTCCCAACTCCGCCCTAACTGCCGCTGCTGGGGAGCTTCTATCGACCCCTAAAAACCACTTCAGATGTTGAGCTTGGGCCTTATCCAGGAGGGGAGTATCGTTTGCACCCCAGATTTCAGAACCATAAAGAAGCAGCGGGGAGATTCTGTGATTGTAAACTTTCAGAAGGGGAACGAGGGAGCCCGGTTGCCGTTGATTCAGCAGCTTTAAGAGTAAGCTCGTTCTGCCCTTGGCTTTAGTTGAACACCTGTGGAAATGATTATGCCATAGACCATTTTCTGCAAAGTCTAATCCTAGGTAAGTGAAGGATCTAACTTGTTCTAATTGTTCGCCTTCTATTTTCCATTTCATTTTGGAGGGGTTTACCAAAGATCATCATTTTTGATTTGGTTTTGTTTATCTTTAGTGCATTTCTAAGGCAGTAGTCACTAAGTTTTCTTAATAATCTCCTCATCCCTATTTGGGTGTAGGAGAGTAGGATCATATCATCTGCATAAAGAAGTGAGTTGATTTGCAAGTTAGCTACTTTAGGCATATGGACATCCGCCCCTCTAAGCGAATTTGGAAGGTCATTTACATACAGATTAAATAGCAGGGGGGCAAGAATACATCCTTGTCTGACCCCTTTGCCGGTGTTAATAGGGCCAGTTCGGTCACCAGCAATACCAAATCTCACAGTCACCTGAGAATTATGATATAGGGCTTTGATCAGCAAAATCAATCTAGGGTCTGCATTCATACGTTGGAGTTTGTCCCAAAGGATTTCCCTATCAACTGAATCGAAGGCCGCTGACAGATCTATAAAAGCGGCGTATAGACTATTACCCTTGGCTAGGTATTTGGAAATCAAGTGATTTAGGACAAAACAATTATCCATTGTCGATCTATTGTGTCTAAAGCCAGACTGCTCTTCCACCAAGATTCCATTTTCAGTTACCCACTCCTCCAGTCTACATAGAAGATACTTTGCATACATTTTGGCCGCAATATTCAATAAACTGATAGGTCTGTAGTTGGCGGGATTTTTCTTATCTCCTTTTTTGTGAATGGGGATAATGATCGCCATATTCCAACCCTTTGGTATATATCCTGTATCATTTATATATGAAAATAAACCAGCTAAAACTTACACAGCATATCCACTTTGATTCCACTTTAATTTTTGTGATTATAAATAAATAATTAACTTGCATACTACAAAGACGTTCCCTGCCTTCTTATATTTACTTGTTGTTGAAAGGCGGAAGGAACGGATTGATGGGATCATCAGAAGATTTTCTTCTTCTGGTCGGAATGATCTCGGGGGAACGTATGGGGTGAAGCGGTCCCTCAGGTACACGGGCCCTAGACCGTACAAGGCCTTAAAGGTCAAAACCAGCACCTTGAAGACAATCCGGTACTCTACTGGCAGCCAGTGCAATTGCTGTAGAATTGGTGTAATGTGCTCTCTTGTCGATGCTCCCACCAGCAATCGAGCAGCAGCATTTTGCACCAGCTTTAGTTTCCGGGTTGTCGACAAGGGAAGGCTGATGTAGAGGGTGTTACAGTAGTCTAGCCTCGAGATGACCGCCGGATCATCGTAGCTAGGTCATTCCTGGATAGGTAAGGAGCCAGTCGCCTAGCCTGTCGGAGATGGAAGAATGCAGACCTGCTAACCATGGAGACCTGAGTCTCCATCGATAGCAGTGGGTCAAATTGGACCCCCAGGCTTTTTAACAAAGATGATGGGCTTAGCCGCTCGCCGTCCAGGGTAGGCAACCAGCACTCACCAACACCAGGACGACCCAGCCATAGGATCTCCGTCTTCAATGGATTCACCTTCAACCGGCTAGAACGCAGCCATCCAGTCACGGCTTCAAAGCATTGATGGAAACAATCGGGTACGGTGTCCGGCCTGCCATCCATTCTCAGCACCAGCTGGGTGCCATCAGCGTACTGATGACACTCCAGACCAAAATCACAAGTGGACGCATATAGATATTAAACAATAAAGGGGAGATGATAGCTCCCTGGGGAACCACACAACTTAATGGGTCATTTTATGGGTTCTCAATTCAGAAAACACAATATAAATGTCATACAGACCTTTCACAAGTGTCATCATCAATCTCAACGCTTACTTCATTGAGTCACATATTACAACATAGAAACATTAAAGTAAGTTGTGAAAAAACTACGTGACGAAGCAAATCTGAGGTCATTTTGTAGTTTGGAACTCGAGCACAAGCCAAGTTTTTCAGCCCTTTTTCAGGCTGAAAAAGCCCCGCTCGGTTTATACTCGAGTCAAAGTTATTTATAATTTTACTCTGTTGTTGTTGTTGTTGTTATTACATTTATTATTTTTCTCTATTTATTATTATTACATTTATTATTTTACTCTATTTATTATTGTTGCTACATTTATTATTTTACTCTATTATTATTACATTTATTATTTTATAATACACTTTATTTATATTCCGCTCTTCTCACCCCGAAGGGGACTCAGGGCGGATTACAGGTACACATACTTAGCAGACAATCCCTGCCGTTTCCACATACACACATATAGACGAACAGAGGTAAACTTTGGCCACCATTATTATTCTTATATTTATTATCTTACTCTATTATTATATTTATTATTTTATTTATTTTTTTTATTTTTTTTATTTATTTGAATTTCTTTGCCGCCACGCAATCACAGAAATACAGCTAAAATACAGCTAAATTAAAAAAGCATTAAAATATCACAATAAAACAGCACGTTAAAATGCCACGATACAACACACAATACAAGATGGCGTTTACAACAAGAGAAAACTGCTGCTTGTCAAGCTCCGAAAGCCTGCTGAAACAACAAAGTCTTGCAGGCTTTTCGAAACGATAGGAGGCTTTGAATAGCGCGGACGTCGGCGGGCAATGCATTCCAGCAATGATCGAAAAAGCCCTTCGACGGGTTGCAGTCAGCCAGTATACCTTATGGCTGGGGACGACCAGGAGGTTCTGCTCTTTGGAGCGTAAAGATCTGGTGGGACAATATGGGATGAGGCGGTCCCGCAGGTACACTGGCCCCAGACCATTTAAGGCCTTAAAAGTCAGAACTAACACTTTGAAGGTAATCCGGCATTCAACAGGTAGCCAGTGCAGCTCCCGCAGAATCGGCGTGATGTGATAGCTTACCGAGACTCCGGCAAGCTGCAGTTTCCGGATCACCGACAAAGGAAGGCCAATGTAAAGAGCGTTACAGTAGTCTAACCTCGAGATGACCGTAGCTTGGACCACTGTGGCCAGGTTGTGCCGGGACAGGTAGGGGGCCAGCTTCCTTGCCTGGCGAAGATGGAAAAACGCCACTCTGCTGACGGTGGGTCTAAGCCTCCATCGACAGCAGAGGGTCTAAGGTAACCCCACGGCTCTTAACAGATGACGACGGACATAGTGTCACGCCGTCCAGGGTTGGAAGCTGAACATCCCCACCGCCCGGAAGACCAAGCCACAGGATCTCCGTCTTTGCCGGATTCACCTTCTACCTATTTTACTCTATTATTACTGTTACTACCGTGTTTCCCCGAAAGTAAGACAGCGTCTTACTTTCTTTTCCCCCCAAAAAGTTCCCCTACGGCTTACTTTCGGGGTATGTCTTATATAACCCAAGACGTACCCCGTCGCCACGCCCACGCCGCCGCCGCCACCACGCCGCCCCGCCACCACAACCAGAGGTGTGCCGCGGCACACCTCCGGCACACCTCCGCGGCACACCTTTTCGCCAGGCCTCCAAGCAAGGGAGGGGGAAAGGAGCCAGGGGCGTGGTGAGGATCGCCGCGTCACAGTGACGCGTCGCCGCTTCGTCCCGCCCCTGGCTCCTTTCCCCCTCCCTTGCTTGGAGGCCTGGCGAAAAGGTGTGCCGCGGAGGTGTGCCGCGGCACACCTCCGGTTGCGGCGGCGGCGCGGCGGCGGGACGAGGTACGGCTTACATGCGAGTGCGGCTTATAAGCCGACCCCCGACCCCCGATCGTCTTACAATCGGGGTGTCTTATTTTCGAGGAAACACGGTATTACATTTTCATTATTTAACTCTATTATTATTATTACATTTATTATTTTATTATTTATTCTATTATTTATTTTCTTTATTTACTATTGGTATTATGACATTTATTATTTTACTCTATCATCATTATTACATTTATTATTTTACCCTATTATTATTGAAATGAGATGTAAGCAGGAAAAGGTTAGAATAGTGGTTTTATCAGGGTTGGGCAGTCTTATCTTTAACTACAGTTTTAAGTCAATATTCAAAACCATTTAGCCTACGGATGCATCAATTAATGTAATTTTATTGGTATCTACATGTTAATCAGCTGTAAATATTTTTTATAGTTTTAGTTAAGAGTTTAATTTTGGTTGTTTTAAAGTGTGTTTTTTATATTCTCTGTAAGCCGTCCTGAGCCCACGGGGAAGGACAGCATACAAAACCGAATAAATAAATAATAAATAAATAAAACACAGTAGAGTCTCGGTTATCCAACATAAACAGGTCAGCAGAAAGTTGGATAACCAAAAATATTGGATAATACGGAGGGATCAAGGAAAAGCCTATTAAACCCTCTCCTTCATGCTTCCTCCAGACCCCGGCTCCCTATCCCGCTCGTTCCGATGGGAAAGGCCTCCTTTCCTCACCCTCCCTGTGCATTTGCCGCCGGGACGAGGAGCCAAGGCTCGGAAGGGGAGGCCAGGCTTATGGTTCTGCAGCTACCTTTGCTCGGTGAGTGAGCAAGCAAGCAAGGGAGGGTGGGTGAGTGAGTGAGTGAGCCTTTGACGCACTCCTTCGCTCATTCACTCACCCTCCCTCCCTCACTTGCTTGCTTGCTTTGGGGGAGGGGGAGGGAAATTGGATAATGCAGAGTGTCGGATGAGCGGAGGTCAGATAACCAAGACTCTACTTTATTTTTATTTTGAAATTTACCACTAGCTTCTGCATTTCGCATCCTCATCTTATACTCAAGGCAATACGTTTCCCCAGTTTTTGTGGTAAAATTAGGTGACTCGGTGTGATGAGGTGGCTTTTATATGTTAATCACATGTTTATTTATGTATTTAGAAGGGACATTCTTTAAAAGCTGCAGAGAGTGAGCCGTGGAATGTTCGCAGCAGCAAGCTGGAAGCAGAGGCTGTTGCCATGACAACAGAGGCCGCTCTAGCTTTAGAATGTTTAGAGGGGGCAGAGCCAGGCCGCGCCAAGCCCCGCCCCCTCCCCTCAGTTTGAATCTGATAGTTGGAGAATGTCAGTTGGCCAGCAGCTGTGACCAGAGTTAGTTAGGGATTGACAGTTGCTGGAGCTGCAAGCTGTCTGTAGGAGCTGCAGTGTGCAGTTCAGTTCTGTGTGTGGATTGAGGGAAACCCAAGTGTGTGGGACAGAGTTCAGTCCCAGGGTTGAGAGTAACCCAGTATTAAGTAGTTACTTGTGTGTAACTGAGTAAGGGGAATTTAAAACCCCAATGTTATATTGTTGAAACCTTGAAGTTTGTACCTCTGCGGAGATTTTTTGAAACCACCTAAGCTTTGAGCCCATTTGTGTAAAATAAACTGTTAAACACTTTCAACAAAAAAAACATCTGTGGAAGTCATTTATTCACAAAGACCCTCACATCTAGTGGTCAAGCATTGACAAATGGTGGCAGCAAGTAATAAACAAGGAAAACATTGAGTATTGGTGGTAGTGGTCAGAAAGCCTGCCCTGCCACAGTACTACACGGTTCACTCAGTTTGGTGTGTGAAATAACGAAGATCGACGCTTAGCTTTAGGTGGCGTTTACGATCCGGTCGTTACAATTGGGGGCAGGGGTGGGATAGCCTGCCCTGCCAAGTTTTTAAAAAGGTGAACGGAGAGAAGTTACCGTGTTTACACTCGGCTTATACTCAGGTTAGCTTATACTCGAGTATATACGGTATATTTTTTCTTTAAAAATTCAGTGACTCTTAATTTTGCAGGACTCTTGTACTGATGCCTAGCGTGAGGAAAAGGAATGGTTGCAAATCCATTGATCTGCTGGGCCGGAGAATCCCCGAGCCATGTTAATGCTCCCAAGCTCTGATTTGAAGATGACAAGGCAATTATTTAGTATGTCAACAGGTCTTCGAAAAAGTAGTCTTGGGAATACAGAAAGCTACATAGATGAGATACATATTTCTCTCACGCACACAGACTGCAAAAACAACAGTTCAAAAGTCTCACACAGACGTAAAAGAGAAATAATAGCAAAGATTGGCGCTCCACCTGGCTTACTTACAGAGCTTCAAGGTCCTTGACTGAGGAACCAACAGAGACCTAACAGGGAAGAGACATGAGGAAGGTGAACACAACAGTATATCAAAGATCTCCAAGCAATCTCATGGCCAAGCAGATAATTCGACTGGCAGCTTTCTAGAACAACAATTCCCAAACCTTTTCTGTCATGGAATCCTTCAGAAGACATTTATGTTCTGCAGAACCCTAACTCTATTTTTAATTTGTTTAATCAAACTGTGTATTATGGATCGTTTTACACGAATTAAAACATGTTTCTTAAATCTCTATAGGGGAAACTTTGACCCTCCAGGTCAGGGGTGCCCATACTTTTTCAGAACGCGAGCTACTTATAATAAAACCAAGTCAGAAAGATCTACCTACCTCCTCAAGGCTGGAGAGGGGTGGGGGGCAGGGCTTGGCACGGCCTGGCTCCGCCCCCCTCTGGCTTCCTCTCTACCAGCAGCTTTTCCAGGCTTGAGGATGGCAATGCCAAGCCAGTGGTGGCATAGCTAGCACAAGGCTGGCTTGGCACTGCCATCCTCAAGCCTGGAGAAGCTGTTGGTAGAGCGGAAGCCAGAGGGGCGAGCCAGGCTGCGCCAAGCACCGCCCCTCCCTCTGGCTTTGGAGCTCCGGGCAGCTTCTCCAGGCTTGAGGGATGGCAATGCCAAGCCAGCCTTGTGCTAGCTATGCCACCACTGGCTTGGCATTGCCATCCTCAAGCCTGGAGAAGCTGCTGGTAGAGCGGAAGCCAGAGGGGGCGAAGCCAGGCTGCGCCAAGCACCGCCCACTCCCCTCTGGCTTTGGAGCTCCCGGGCAGCTTCTCCAGGCTTGAGGATGGCAATGCCAAGCCAGCCTTGTGCTAGCTATGCCACCACTGGCTTGGCATTGCCATCCTCATGCCTGGAGAAGCTGCTGGTAGAGCAAAGGCTAGAGGGCGGAGCCAGGCCATGCCAAGCCCCGCCCCTGCCCCTCTGGCTTTTGAGCTCCCAGCAGCTTCTCCAGGCTTGAGGATGGCAATGCCAAGTCAGTCTTGTGCTAGCTATGCCACCACAGGCTTGGCATTGCCATCCTCATGCCTGGAGAAGCTGCTGGTAGAGCAAAGGCTAGAGGGCGGAGCCAGGCCATGCCAAGCCCCGCCCCTGCCCCTCTGGCTTTTGAGCTCCCAGCAGCTTCTCCAGGCTTGAGGATGGCAATGCCAAGACCTTGTGCTAGCTACCCCACCACAGGCTTGGCATTGCCATCCTCAAGTCTGGAGAAGCTGCTGGGAGGCGGACAGCCAGAGGGGCGAGCCAGGCCGTGCCAAGCCCGCCCCCTCCCCTCTGGCAGGGCTCCCAGCAGCTTCTCAGGCTTGAGGATGGCAATGCCAAGCCAGCCTTGTGCTAGCTATGCCACCACTGGCTTGGCACTGCCATCCTCAAGCCTGGAGAAGCTGCTGGTAGAGCAAAAGCTAGAGGGCGGAGCCAGGCCATGCCAAGCCCCGCCCCCTCCCCCTCCCCTCTGGTTTTGGAGCTCCCGGCAACTTCTCCAGGCTTGAGGATGGCAATGCCAAGCCAGTGGTGACATAGCTAGCACAAGGCTGGCTTGGCACTGCCATCCTGAAGCCTGGAGAAGCTGCTGGGAGTGCCGAAGCCGAGGGAGGGGGCGGGGCTTGGTGCAGCCTGGCTCCGCCCCCCTCTGAGAAGCACCCCATCCACCTGGGATCGACCTCCTTTGGTCCTGGGATCGACTGATCGATCACGATCGACTTCCTGGGCTACCCTGCTCCAGGTGTTTTGGACTTCAACAGTTCAAGTTGGGTGAGTTCCCAACCCTCAGCCCAGCGCCTGCCCACTTAGCAGTTCAAAAATAGCAATGTGAGTAGATAAATAGGCGGGGAGATAATAAAAAGCACCCATACGGACATGCCGGCGATTTAATCAGGAGAGCAACTAAGGACAACAAAAGCTCCTTGGCATGGAAGATGGTGCAACAGCACCCCCTGTGGCCGGAGTAGAGCACAGCCTCCAGATGCTGGAGATGGATAAAGATGGGAAGCCATTACCTCTGTTTTATGTACTGTCTGTTTTTATAACAGCATTGAATGTTTTCCGTCTATGTGTACTGTAATCCACCCTGAGTCCCCCCAAGGAGACGGAGCGGAATCTTAATAAAGTATATCATTATAATTATTAAATAAAGTATATTCAAGAGGTTAGTATGTTTATGTTTATTGATGTATGATATTGCTTGGTGTTGCTCCATCTATAGTGTTCCCCTATGACGCACTTTCCCCCCATTCTAAACTGAAAGCTTGCCCCCACTATTTCATCCTTTTGGACCCCCCCCCCCCCCATTGCTATCTTCCATCCCTATCTCACCCAGGGTTTTATCATTTTATTTTATTCTGTCCACAGGAGGGGAGGGGAGAGCGAGGAAGACGTGACCCGTGCAACGCTAGTGCACAGACTCGCCCCACGTTTTCCTCCCTCCCCCTCCCCTCCTGAACAGAGCGGGGCTGGGAAGAAGGGAGCCCGAGTGTAGAAGAAAAAGTAAGTGTTCGGCAGGAGGGGGAAGAAAGGGTGCGAAGGGGAAGGGGGAGGGAGAGGTCTCTGTCGAAAGCTGGCATGGGCAAACTTGGACCTTCCAGGTGTTTTGGACTCCAACTCCCACCATTCCTAGCAGCCTCAGGCCCTTTTCCTGTTTCCCCCTCAGCCACTTAAGCAGGAAAGGGTCTTAGGCTGTTAGGAATGGTGGGAATTAAAGTCCAAAGCACCCAGAGGGCCGAAGTTTTCCCATGCCTGTTTTAAGGGCCTTAAAGTGGTGAGCCTCCTTCCAACATTGTGATTCTGGATAGAAAACAAACAACAAGGTAACATAACATTGTTTGAGTCCACAGTGCTCTCTGGGTGTAGGTGAACTACAATTTCCAAACACAAGGTCAATTCCCAAGCAAACCCTTTCAGTACTTTCTGTTGGTAATGAGAGTTCAATATGCCAAGTTTGGTTCACTTCTATTGTTGCAAGAGTTCAGGATGCTCTTTGATTGTGTGTTAACTATAAATCCCAGAAACGGTTACTCCCAAATGTCAAGGTCTATTTTCCCCAAACTCCATCTGTGTTCACATTTGGGCATATTGAGTATTCATGCCAAGTTTGGTCCTGATCCAACAGAAAGTATTGTTATGTTGTTGTTTGTTTTCTATCCAGAATCACAATGTTGGAAGGAGGCTCACCACTTTAAGGTCCCTAAAACAGGCATGGGAAAACTATTGGAGGTTCCAATTTCCCACGGCACACCTGATGATCGCTCATGGCACACTAGTGTACCACAGCACACTGGTTGGGAAACAATGCCTTAGATGGAATGATACTGCATGCTGATAGTACAGACTAATTTATTTATTTATTTATTCATTTATTTCCGGCATTTTACCCCGCTCTTCTCAATCCCCGAGGGGGGACTCAGAGCGGCTTCCAAAAAGGCACAATTCGATGCCAACACAGTAAAACACATAAAACACAGTATAAACCCCCCCCCCAAAACATTACACATTAAAATACAATTACATCAACATATCATACACATTCATTTAAGTTTTAAAAAATTGCTGCCTTGTGCTAGTGTGCAAACGCCTGGTCCCATAGCCAGGCTTTTTACTTTTCCTGAATGTCAGGAGGGATGGAATTGATCGTATGTCACTAGGAAGCGCATTCCACAGATGGGGAGCCACCACCGAGAAGGCAGTCTCCCTCGTCCCCACCAGCCGCATTTGAGAAGTCGGCGGGAGCGAGAGCAGGGCCTCCCCGGATGATCTTAAATTACGAGGTGGGACGTAGCGGCAGATGCGTTCGGACAAGTAAGATGGGCCAGAACCATATAGAGCTTTAAAGGTCAAAACCAGCACTTTGAATTGAGCCCAGAAGTGGATAGGCAGCCAGTGGAGCTGACACAACAGGGGGGTGGTATGCTCCCTGTATGTAGCTCCGGTTAGTAATCTGGCTGCCGCCCGTTAGACTAGTTGTAATTTCCGAACTGTCTTCAAAGGCAGCCCCACATAGAGTGCGTTGCAGTAATCTATTCGGGATGTGACCAGAGCGTGGACGACCGTAGCCAGATCAGACTTCCCAAGGTACGGGCGCAGCTGGCGCACGAGTCCTAACTGTGCAAAAGCTCCCACGGCCACCGCTGAGACCTGGGGTTCCAGGCTCAGCGATGAATCCAGGATCACTCCCAAGCTGCGAACCTTCGTCTTAAGGGGGAGTGTAGCCCCATCCAACACAGGCTGTAACCCTATGCCCTGTTCGGCCTTTCGACTGACTAGGAGGACCTCTGTCTTGTCTGGATTAAGTTTCATTAATTAACATTGCTATGTTTTTGAATTCTACTCCGATTGGAATAGGAGCAACTCAGCCTCCCTTCATCAGCAAAATTGACGGTATGTTCTTTCTCTCTTACATCATTTATCTGAGTTTCTATAAAAACACTGAGAGGGGCAAGGGCACACCCAAAATGTTATGATTTGCTATGCTCCTGCAGAAAACGTTATGTACTTCCCGCGGACTCAGAATGGCTGAGGACCCTGCACTTAAAATTATTTCTGCTACGAGTCATGAAATAACTTGTGAAAGCCGCAGAGCAAAACGTAAAGGTTCTCCCACCTGTTCCGAGTTCAGCTGTTCAAGTTCTTTGACTTTGTTGTTCAAGTGCTGCAACGTATCCTGTTGACCCTTTGGGAATTGGGAAAAAAATATCATATCAAACACCAAGGTCCTACATTTTGTAATGAAGGAGAGTTTCTCCCAAGTTGCAACTAGACTCTACCTGAAGCCACTCTCCTTTCTTGGCAAGTTCGTTCTCCTTTTCTTTCAAAGACACCTCCAGGCTTCTCACCTGTTCCTCTTTCCCCTTCAGTCTGCAGGAGGGAACACAAGGAACATACATGATTCACCATGGAAAAGGAAAATGAAGGAAAACTGTCATTTTTAGATGTCCTGATCACCAACAAACCCAATCAACAACTGAGCCACACAGTTTACAGAAAGCCTACACAAACGTAGAATGATACCTGTATAAAAACTCCAACCATCATCCAAGTAAAAAAAGAAACACAATTAATTCCCTGGCAGACCGTGCAAAAAAAATCCTCGAACCCCACTTCTTCCAAGGTGAACTGAACCTGTTGGAGCGGTGTGCAATGTAATGGAAGATTTCAGTATTTGATTGTGTGTGTTTTAAAGCTTGCTATTTGCTATTGCTGTTTTTCCTATGTGTGCTTAGTACACGGCCCCCGAGCCCCTTCCCTACGGCCCCCTAACCCCCTGCAAGACATCAGTTATTATTTTTTTTAATTTTTTTAGAAAAAAAATCCAAAAAATTTTCATCATCCGGGGTCGGCGCGAGGAGGCGCGGGTCGGCACGAGTGAGGAGGCGGGGGAAGCCACGTCAGAGGCCCTAGGGGCGGGACTTCCCCCCGCCTGTTAATCGCTCGCGCAGGGCCGCTCGCTGGCTTGTGCGCCAGGGCGGGATCAGCGAGCCGCCCTCCGCCGTGTCCCTAGCTCTTGCAGCAGCCACGCCTGAAGGAAGGTAAGCTCCGGGCTTACCTTCCTTCAGGCGCGGCCGCTGCAAGAGCTAAGTCATGGCGGAGGGCGGCCGCCGATCCCCCGGCCCGCCTCCCACCCTGTTGCGCATGCCCAGCATCTTGCGCGACCCGCCCCTTTTCGGCGCCTGACGTTACCCCTCCGAAAAGGGGCAGGTCGCGCAAGATACCGGGCTTGCGCGCGAGGGCGGCGGGCTGGGGGGATCGGCGAGCCGCCCTCCGCCATGACCTAGCTCTTGCAGCGGCCGTGCCTGAAGGAAGGTAAGCCCGGGAGCTTACCTTCCTTCAGGCGCGGCCACTGCAAGAGCTAGGGACACGGCGGAAGACGGCTCGCCGATCCCATCCTGGCGCGCAAGCCCGGTATCTTGCGCGACCGCCCCTTTTCAGCGGGGCTGGGTGACGTCAGGCGTGGTGCCTGACGTCACCCCGCTGAAAAGGGGCGGGCCGCGCAGGACGCTGGGCATGCGCGCCAGGGCGGGAGCGGCCCCACCCCCTGCGAGCAGCCACGCCCCCGCGAGCGGCCACGCCCTCCGCTCCGGCCCCCAAGGTGATCAGTCACCTGAATTCCGGCCCTTGGGCCCAAAGAAGTTGGACAGCCCTGGCTTAGTGGATACGCAGGGAGCTGTCCAGCGTTCATTAGGTTAATGTAGGGGTCGGGAACCTTTTTGACTCAGAGAGCCATGAAAGCAAAATATTTGGAAATTTATTTCAGTGAGAGCCATATAATATATATTATATATTTTAAGACTGCATTCAACTAAATGTGAGTCTATATGTACATACTATGAGAAAAGGATTCCCCCGGCAGAATGACAAGACTCTTCAGACCTGGCTCTGCAAAAGGCATGCTCAGGACTCTGGGAAGGAAGAGAAGACGGAAGGAAGGGGAAGAGAAAGAAAGAAAAAAAGAAAGAAAGAAAGAGGAAATAAAGAAGGGAGGGGGAGAGGAAGAAAGAAAAGAACAAACTATGGAAAAGGAAGAAAAGAAACGCAGGAGAGAGACAAGGAGGGGGAAAGAAAGAAGGAAATGGGAAGGGCGGAAAGGAAAGGGTGGAGAAAAGAAAGAAAAGGGAGTGAGGAAAAAATAAAATAATGAAGGGAAAAGACGAAAAGAAAGAAGGGGAAAGAGGGGAAAGTGAAAAGAAAGGAAAGAGAAGGAAAGGAAAACTTGGGGGAGAAGAATAGAAAAAGAAGGAGGAGGGAGGGAGAATGGAGGAAAGAAGGAAGGGGAGAGAGGGAGGGAAAAGGAAGGAGAGAAGGAGAAGGGAAGGGTGAAGGGGAGAAAGAAAGGAAGGAAGAGGAAGGAAGGAAGAGGGAGAATAGAGTAAAAGAAGGAAGGGGAGAGGGAGGGAAAAGGAAGGAGAGAAGGAAAGAATGGAAGAGGAAGGAAGGAACAAAGAGGGAGGGGGGAAGACGGTAGGGAGAGAGGGAGGAAAAAGAATGAAAGAAAAAGAGAGGGAAAAAGAAAGAGAAAGGAAGGAAGGAAGGAAGGAAGGAAGAAAAGGGGAGGAGGACGCGGGGCCAAGGCGGACCTTGGTGTTGACGTCGGTGAGGCGTCCCCCGGGGGCAGGGACGCCGGATCTGTGGCGCCAGGGCCAGGCCCGTCTCCGCCACTTTCCCCGAGGCCCGTTGTGGAGAACAAAGAGGAAGACGAGGACAAGGCGCTACTGCCGGCTCCACCATCCCCGGCAAAGAGGGCGCAGGGTCCTGAGAGCAGCGGGGGATGAGGAAGAGGCGGTGATGGTGGTGCGGAAGCGGCAGTTGCGGCGCATTTGCGTCACTCCTCCCCGCTGCATGCTGGGAAATCAAGGCCCAGGCTGCTTTGGAGAGCCAGATGCAATCATGAAAAGAGCCACATTTGGGCCCCGAGCCATAGGTTCCCTGTCCCTGCTGTAAATAGTTGAATTGTATTGGAACTGGAATAAGCAAAATCTATCTCTCCTAGGCAGAATTGCCACTATCAAAATGTCGGTTTTACCAAAGGTACTTTTCCTATTCCAGACAATCCCTGTCATCAAAAATGACTCCCTTTTCAAAAAATGGGATATAGACCTCAGGAAATTTGTATGGCAAAACAAAAAGGCTAGGATAAAACTAAAATCACTAGCAGATGAAAAGAAACATGGAGGGATGGGCTTCCCAGACATGAAGCTTTATTACGAAGCATGCAATCTCGTGGCAATTAGAGATTGGATATTGTTACAGAATGAACGATCACTTATACTAGAAGGACACGACTTGCGAGCAGGTTGGCACGCTTATGTCTGGTACGGCAGAAAAAAAATTGAAAAAAACTTCGGACATCATTATATCAGAGCAGCATTAAGTAGAACATGGGACAAATATAAGGAGAGGCTGTTCAGGCACACCCCACTATGGGTTTCCCCGATGGAAGCCTTCCATAAGAAGGAATTGGCGGACAAAATCTGGTTAACCTATAAACAGATATTAAAGAAATCAGCACAAAAGAACTGGGAAATTAAGACAATAGAGGAATTACGTCAGATACATCCCAAACTAACTTGGTTCCAGTATTTCCAGATACACGACAGGTACAAAACAGACAGCAAGCTGGGATTTATGGAGGACACAACTTGGGAGCCAGTAGCCAAAAAGGGAAAGAAAAACATCAGTATAATGTATAAATTGCTACTAGGTTGGGCTACAGAGGAGGAGCTAGTAAAAGAAAGTCATATTAAATGGGCAAAGGATTGTGGGCAAATGATTTTTCTCCATGAATGGGAAGAGATATGGACAAAAAAATTAAAATATTTTGCGGCAACGGAAATAACGGAGAACTGGCTCAAAATGCAGTACCGGTGGCACCTATATCCCGAAAAAATTGCAAGATTTGATAAGAGGGCCTCCGGTAAGTGCTGGAAATGTGGAAAAGAAACTGGTACCTACTTCCACCAATGGTGGGACTGCAAACGGGTACAGAGGTATTGGAAAAACATACACAGGGAAACACAAGAGATACTAAAGGCAAAATACGAGTTGGACCCACGGGCTTACCTACTAGGGATAATAAACATAAACATTACGGAGAACCAAGACAGGATGCTCTTCCTGTTGAGTGCATGTGCAAGAATCACCCTGGCAAGACTTTGGAAACAGGAAGCCACCCCCACCATAGAAGACTGGACAATAAAAATACTAGACATGATACAAATGGACGCTCTGGCACAACGCATAAACAACAAAAAGAGACCAACGGACTGGACCAATTTCAAAAAATATATACAAAATAAAGGGAATAAGTTTACGGTAGAACTAAATGACCTGAGAAAATATTTAATAAAATCTATCTCTACTGTATCATGGTTAAGCTATAAGTAAGACAAGAACCTCAAATAACGGTGATGGAGTTACTTTAGGAAGTCGATGCCTTTGTTTTTTGTATGTAGTTGTATGTACATGTATAATCCTATTGTTCAACCCTACCCCCCCCCATTCCTTACCTATCCCAGTTACAATGCGAGCAATAAAAAACTTATAAAACAAACGAATTGTATTTTAATGATCACTTTTCTATGTGCTCATTTGTACTATGCTTTTGAATTGAGAGCCATTTTGATTACCAAAGAGGGCCAGGAGGAAAGTGGGATATAATTAAAAGAAAAAGGGGAGGAGGAAGACAAATAAACATATACATTTTGTACATTGTAATCCGCCCTGAGTCCCCTGCAGGGTGAGAAGGGGGGAATATAAATACTGAAAATAATTAATAAATAAACAAATATACACCAACGGTTCTCAACCTGTGGGCCCACAGCTTGAGAATAGCTGACATACACATATAAAACGGTAGAAATAATTTAGAATGACTGCAAAGTCTAAGTCAACTAGAAACATCTATGTTGTCATCTGAAAATAAATGGCAAATAACTACAATTCGATTTAGCAGCAGTACTTACAAACTCTGAAGCTCTTTGACTTCTTGGGCAACTGATATCTACAAAAAGAGCACACAATATTGATATACATGTTTATGGCCACTTTGAAAAGTAGCACAAAATAATTGCAAGTAGCAACAACATAAAGAGATCAGATTAAAATACATGTAGAATAAAATACATATAAGCCAAATCGCCAAGATAAAATCATGTCCAAAATGCAATAGGCAAAATGCTCTCAAAAGGCAAGAGTCCAAACTTCAACGTTCTGTTCAAAATTGACAAGGTACATGTGGAAAAAAAAACCAGGAATCAAAACATAGACATAAATCCATAGCCAAGAACACAGGAACATGTTCCAAAGCATGAATCCATGAACATGAACGCAAAACTTTCCCAAAGAACTTGGACAAAGATCCAAGGTGTACACAGGAACACAGTGTTGCCTGCTCTGACCCTTTCAATAAGCAACACTTTAAGGTCCACAAGTCATGCCTTTGAGAAGTGTCACTGATCACCTGGGGGGCCGTAGGTGATCAGTGAGCAGGGGGCGGGGCCGCTCGCGGGGGGCAGGGCAGGGACGGGGCCGCTCGCTCACGTAGCCCCTCCTCTTTCTCCCCGGGCGCGCCACTGCTCGGATCCCGAGCGGTGGCGCGCGAAAGAAGGAGGAGGGGCTACGGAGGAAGAAGGCAGCCGGCTGCCTCCTTTCTCTGAAGCCTCTCCTCTTTCCCCCCGGGTGCACCGCTGCTTGGATCCCGAGCGGCGGCGCGAGCGGGGAGAAGGAGGAGGGGCTACGGAGGAAGAAGGCAGCTTGCTCCCCCACCCTTCCTAGAAGTAGGCGGCGCCAAGGACGGCGCGTCACCCCAGGCCTCTGACGCGCCGCCCTTGGCGCCACCTACTGCTCCTTTTTGGCGGCTCCCCCGCCCTTCCTAGCCACCGAAAAGGAGCAGTAGGCGGCGCCAAGGGCGGCGCGTCACCCCAGGCCTCTGACACGCCGCCCTTGGCACCGCCTACTGCTCCTTTTCAGGCGGTTCCCCCTCCCTAGGAAGGGCGGCGTGGCGAGAGGACGGAGGGGTGGTGGGAGGAGGAGCTGGCTCCTTCCTCCTCCCTGCCCCGCCTCCCTCCCTCCCTGCCTTTTTTAAAAAATTTTTAAAAAATATATATATATATTTTTTAAAAAAATCTTTCAGGAGGGTAGCAGGGGCCGTGTCCAACAGGCTGGGGGGCCGTGTACGGGCCGCGGGCCGCCTGTTGGGCAGCCTTGTTCTACTCCTACTGACTTCTCTCCCTTCCAGCTCCTTATCTCCCATTGCCAAGGAACGACCAGGGGAAAGGTCTTCCCGATCTTCAGATGCCACAGCATCTCCATCTCCTCCCTGTTCTGAAGTCATTACTTTCTGACCAGACACAGACCCATTAATGAAGCATTTCCGATATTTCGTAAATTATGAACCATTTCCCCAGAAAAATTCGGAAATCACTTAAAATTCAAAGCGTGAGCGCCCCCTACAGCCGAAGCGAGTTGTGAACCATTTTTTATGGATCAACCAGGCCTACTGAACACACCTCTTTTAAATCAAGCAACATGCTTTTTAGTTGGTATCAAACTGCATTTGTTAACAAAGTGCTATAATCCCAGAAGCTTCCTTTTGATCGGTTGCCGGAAAGCTGAAAAAGGCGGAATCCAGATGGATGGATAAAGCTCTAGGCCGGTGTTTCCCAAACTTTTTTGAGCTGCGAGACACTTTTAACATTAAAAAAAATCCGGGGGCACACCACCGACCAAAATGACACAAAATGACACTCTAACACAGTAAAGAACGGATGGGGGATAATGGCCTGCTGGGAGCAGCTGCTGCTGGGAGTGCTGAAGCCGGGGGAGGGGGAGGAGCCAGGCTGTGCCATGCCCCGCCCCTCCCTTGGCTCTGCTCTCCCACAGCTTCTCTAGCCTTGAGGGGCAGTGCCAAGCCAGCGGTGGCAGAGCCAGCACAATGCTGGCTTGGCACTGCCCCCTCAAGGCTGGAGAAGCTGTGGGAGAGCGGAAGCTGGGGAGGAGCCAGGCCATGCCATGCCCCCCCCCTCCCGGCTTCAGCTCTCCCTCAGCTTCTCCAGCCTTGAGGGCAGTGCCAAGCCAGCGGTGGCAGAGCCAGCACAATGCTGGCTTGGCATTGCCCCCTCAAGGCTGGAGAAGCTGTGGGAGAGCTGAAGCCAGGGGAGGGGGCGAAGCTGGGCTGTGCCATGCCCCGCCCCCTCCCCGGCTTCCGCTCTCCCAGCCTTTCCAGCCTTGAGGGGCAATGCCAAGCCAGCAGTGGCAGAGCCAGCACAATGCTGGCTTGGAATTGCCCCTCAAGGCTGGAGAAGCTGTGGGAGAGTAGAAGCCGTGGGGAGGGGGCGGAGACAGGCCGTGCCATGCCCCGCCCTCTCCCCCGGGCGGCTTCAGAGAGTGAGTGGCGGGAGTCATGACGGATAGGAGGCTGGCTGTGGAAACGGCAGAAGGAGGCGGCGCCCCGGCCCCTTCTTCTTTTTCTTCACCGCCGCCCGGCCCTTCCTCCTCCTCCCCCAAGCAGCAGGAGTTCGGCAGGAGGAGGGGGGAAGGAAGGGGGGCAGAGAGCTTTTCCCGCGCCACAGCAGGAAGTCCGTCACGGCACACTAGTGTGCAGCGTCACAGCAGTTGGGAAACACTGCTCTATGCCATGGGAGGATGAAGCAACAGCACCCCCTTGTGACGTAATGGAGCAACAGCACCCCTGTGACGCAATCAGAAAAAGAACTTCCTGCTACAATATGTGTATGTACTGTACTGTGATAAACGGCAGGGATTGTGTGCTTGAATGTGTACCTGTAATCCACCCTGAGTCCCCTTCAAGATGAGAAGGGCGGAATATAAATAATAATAATTATTATTATTACTAGCTGTACCCGGCACGCGTTGCTGTGCCCTATTTAGGCTTTCTATGTGTTCTCAAATGATGTCATCTAGAAGCATGAGTTGTATTGTCTTATATAGCGGAGGAAGTGTTTTGATTCTGGAGTGTGTCCACTCAGCAAAGTCTGTAGTGGTTGTGGAGGAGTGGCAAGTGGTGGTAGAGAGACTTTACCGGCTAGGCAGCACATTCCTGTTGTTTCTGCTGGGTATTTCAGGGCTTTGCAGTGTGTGCAGATGTGCGTTAGGGTGCCAATGTCGGCCTCTGGCGCCATGCTGTAGTCTTCTGCAGCGTTGTATCTGAAGGCTAGGCGGTGGAATTGGTTGTGGTGTTTTTGAAGTTTGTTTTCTGTGTTGCGATGTCGTGTTTCTGCGCTCCTTGCGCTGCTGTTGTGTTGCATTTCTGCGTCTTTGTTGTTCCTGGCTGCGCGCTTCTTCTTGTCGTGCAGTTCTTTGCATTTGGTTCTCAGCTGTGTGTCGTGCAGTGACCTGTTGTCTGTGTCTCTGCTGCGCAGTGTGTTTCTGTTCTGGCGTTTGTTCTGCCCTTTTTTGTTTGATGTATGTAGCGTTGTGAGTGTGTCGTCCGATGCTGTTATTTTTATAAGGCATGGCTTGTCTTTTGGGTCAGTTTATGTCTGTGTGGAAGGAAGGAATGGTTTTAGTTTGTTGTGTTTGTAGGTGTTGTGTGTACGGGGTCCCGTAAGGTTGGTGGGATGGGTTGTGATTGGAAGTTGTGTTGTGTTGTGTGGGTAGGAATTTGCTGGAGAATTGCTCCCTCAGAGTTTGGTTTTGGCAGTTTAACCTTCAAACACCAACTGAAATCTCTCAGCATTCTATCCTAGCCTTGGATGGCTCTTGCCAGCGTTGCTATGGTTACAGCAGTTATGCAAATCCGCCCTTATTGGCAGCCAATCATGTTGTTCAGAATGTAGAGGCTGGGTGAGTCGTTGGCTGCCCCGGAGGATACTGGGAAATGTAGTTTTATTTTTACTCGTTGTTTTGGGGGCCTTTTAGGTTTTGGGGGGGAAAGTTTCTTTGCTACAAATGTACCTTGCTTGAGGCCTATTTCTGTTGGCAAGTATTGTTTTTCTGCGTTGTATGGTTTCTTTGTTTGAGGTATACATCACATGACGTGAACCCATTTATATAATAGATTATTGCTCAGTGGCCATGGATGGAAAAGCAAAGCTTCTAACACTGCCCTGGACACAGCGGACTGGGAAAGGAGCAGCACACACTGCGAGGAGAGAGATTTCGCCAGCCAAAGGCCCAATGCAAGCTTCCTCCCAGTTTCTAGCTTAATATCACTTTACCTGCGAGTCTTTTTCAAGCTTGGCCTTTCCTACTTCTTCATTCAGAGCCTCTATTTCCTGTGTTAACGCCTTTTCAATGACAAAACAGACAGAATTGGGAAATGGAGACAATCACACAAAACGGAAACAGCGGGTGCAAAAAACAAGTCATTACTACTACTACTAAAAAAAAAAGTGAAGCAGGGTCAAAGACACACACGTGGGAAGATGAGCACACAACACGTCTCAGACTTACCATGACTGTTTTTTCCTTGGTAGCAACTTTAAGGACTTCGGCCTGAAGCAACTCCTCCACAGATTTGATCTTTCCATCCTTTTCACTGATTCTTTGGGAGAGAGAGAGGAGGGTACAGTGCAAGAAGTGAAAGACCGTGCTTGGTACAGAATTCTCTTTAGAGTCCATTGAGACTGTATTCCATATTAGCTCTGCTATTTGATTGGCCCATGCTGTCTAACAGAACCGCTTTTTGAGCTTAGAAATGGTTTATAACTGGGAAAAAATACATAAATATCAATTGAGTCTACATCACATTTAAAGTGTAAGTTTGCTGTGCCTAAAATAAGAAAAAGAATTGACAAGTGTTGAATGGTATCAGTGAAAAAGCTGTAGATGCCCTGCTAATAAGTAAACAAACCATTGTTACAAGCAGAGATATTCTTTCCAGTTGAAAAACAATATCTCTCTCTTTTCTAGCATCTTCATTTCCCATTTTATGGATAACTAGCTGTACCCGGCACGCGTTGCTGTGCCCTATTTTGGAGATGCGAGGAAGTCTGAGTATGTAAGGGTTGGAGTTGTGGTGTTGTTGGGGTCATGGCTGTGTTGTTGTGGGTTGCTTTGGTGGGTGGGATGTTGGAGTCCTGTGGAGTTGTTGTTGTGAGGTGTTGCTGGCGTTCTGCATAGCTTGTGGATATACAACGTTTTTTGTCTTTCCGTCTGCTGTGTTGATGTAGAGGTTGATGCGTGTGTGGGTGGTGTACTTTGGAAGTGAGTGGAGTACTTGAAATCCTATCATCCATGGTGTGTCCTCCTCTAATCTGCAGTCGGATGGAGTGTGGGTCATGGGGGGCATTGTTTGCCAAGTTTGGTCTTTTTCGGTCTTGGTTCTTGGACACAGTGGTCTGTGGGGAATGATGGGTTTTGAAGTACTACAAATCCCATTATCCATGGAGTTACTTCAAGTCCCATAATCCGTGGTCTACCCTCCTCCAAACTGTAGTAGAATGTAGCGTGGGTCATAGGGGCTCTGTGTGCCAAGGTAGGTTACTGTAAATTCAGGCCATACACAATGTCCCATGAGCTGAGGCCTAGTCAGGAACAGCAAGTTAATGAAGCCTTACTGTCAATTCAGGCCATACACAATGTCCAATGAGCTGAGGGCTAGTTGGGAGAATCAAGTTAATGAAGCCTTACTGTCAATTCAGAGCGTAAACAGCATTCCATTAAGTGAGGCCTAGTCAGGGAAATTAAGTTAATGAAGCCTTACTGTCAATTTTGGGCGTGGTCTGTGATTTGTAGGGGTGTACATTTTCTGTGGGAAGTGAATTGGGTGTTTGCGTTTGTGCCTCAGCCCTTTGCCTTATCCTCCTCAGACAGTTTATTATGTGTCGGAATGTTCATGTTGGCTGGCCAGTACAGGAGTTATGCAAATCTGCCCTTATTGGAAGCCAATCATGTTGTCAGAATGTAGAGGCTGGGAGAGTCGTTGGCAGCCCCGGAGGATGCTGGGAAATGTAGTGGTTTTTTTACTCGTTGTTTTGGTGGCCTTTTAGGTTTTTTTGGGGGAAAGTTTCTTTGCTACAAACATACCTTGTCTGAGGCCGATTTCTGTTGGCAAATTTGGTGTCTCTGCGTTGTAAGGTTTCTCTGTTTGGGACGGTCATTCCATGACGACTCTTCCCTTATATATATAGATGACAGGCCCGGATTATCCATTAGGCCAACATAGGCCATGGCCTATGGGCGCAAGCAGAGGGGGGCGCCAAATCATGACCAAAAAAAAATGGCGATGACTCACCGCCGGTCCTATTCTCCTCCCTCCCTCCTTCTGAGGCCACGCTGAGTGAGTTGTCCCAGAGGCAATGGCAGCTGCGCGGCGCCCCTTCGCGGCGCCCCATTCACGCAGTGCACCTTCCGCTGCCTCTGGAACAACTCACTCAGCGTGGCCTCAGAAGGAGGGAGGGAGGAGGAGTGCAGCCCAAGCGACGTCACTCCCTCCAGGAGCGGGGCCCGAGTGACATCACTTCCTCCGGGGGCAGGGCCCGAGCAACATCACTCGGGCCCCGCCCCCGGAGGGAGTGACGTCGCTCAGGCAACACTCCTCCCCCCTCTCTCCTTCTGAGGCCACGGCGAGTTGCCCCAGAGACAGAAGCAGCTGCACTGCGTGAATGGGGCGCCACTTGGAGGGGCGCCGTGCAGCTGCCACTGCCTCTGAGACAACTCGACGTGGCCTCAGAAGGAGGGAGGGAGGGAGGAGTGCAGTCCGAGCGACATCACTCCCTCTGGGGCGGGGCCGCCATCACTCGGGCCCTGCCCCAGAGGAGGCTGCACTCCTCCCTCCCTCCCTCCTTCTGAGGCCACGTCGAGTTGTCTCAGAGGCAACGGCAGCTGTGCTGCGTGAATGGTGCGCTGCGTGGAAGGGGTGCCGTGCAGCTGCCGTTGCCTCTGAGACAACTCGACGTGGCCTCAGAGGAGGAGGGAGGAGTGCAGTCCGAGCGACGTCACTCCCTCCGGGGGCGGGGCCCGAGCGACCTCACTCCCTCCGGGGGTTTGGCCCGAGCGACATCACTCAGGCCCCACCCCCGGGGGAGTGACGTTGCTCAGGCTGCACTCCTCCTCCCTCCCTCCTTCTGAGGCCACGCCGAGTTGTCCCAGAGGCAGCGGTAGCTGCGCTGCGTGAATGGGGCAAAGGAGGGGGCAGACGCCCGGCCCGCACATGCGCACTTGGAGCGTGCGGCGGCGCGCAAAAGGGGGCCTAATTCCATAGTGTGGCCTAGGGCGCAAAAAAGTGTTAATCCGGGCCTGGATAATAAGTTAGTTCAGATAATATATTTCACATTTGGCCCGGCCAGAATGGTTTTAAACTGTCTATTATTGTTTATGTGTAAGCATATTGATTGTATTGTTGTATTATTTGCTGTTGTGTTGTTTATTATGTGTCATTGGGCTTGGCCTCATGTAAGCCTCCCCGAGTCCCCTTGGGGAGATGGTGGCGGGGTATAAATAAATAAATAAATAATAATTATATAGCATGAATCCCATAGCCCAGCTTTATAAGACCAAATCTAATATTTTCCCAGATTTCTGTGACTTCTCAATGCATCTCACTCCCTTATGAATAGTTTGGTTGTAGATTAGTCATAGCTTGTAGTGATGCACCGGGAATGTGGCGCAGCTGGCTAAGTGTCAGCTGCATAAGATCTCTCTAACCAGTGGGTCATGAGTTCGAGGCCTTTCCGAGTCGAGGTGGGTGCTCGACCTTTAAGTGTAGCCTGCTGTCGACCTTTGCAGCCCGAAAGACAGTTGCATCTGTCAAGTAGGAGATAAAGGTAACACATTAAATGGGAGGCAAATTTTGACTGAATTATGAGGCCATTAAAGAACTCCAGGAACGCTGAGGAATGCGGAAGGAACAACAAGGGGGGGGGGGGGGGCTCAGAGCAGTGGCACAACGGGTTAAACCTGAACTGTTGAATCTGCTGACCTAAACATTGGCAGTTTGAAACCACAGATTGGGACGAGCTCCCACTGTAAGCTCTAGCTCCTGCCAACCTAGCAGTTCGAAAACATGTAAAAGTGAGTAGATCAATAGGTACTGCTTCGGTGGGAAGGTAATAAAGACAGCCATGCAGCCATACCGGCAAAACACAACCAGGAGGTGTCTACAGGCTTGGAAATTGAACGAGAGCACCTCCCCATAGCCAGAGTTGAGCACTGCCTCCAGAAAGCCGGAGATGAAAGGGGAAACCTTTACATTTGTTCTGTGTATAATAATAATAATAATAATAATAATAATTTATTTATTTATACCCCACCACCATCTCCCCGAAGGGACTTGGGGCGGCTTACATGAGGCCAAGCACAATAACACTTCAGTAAAACAACACAGCAGCAAATAATATGACAATACAATCAATATAATTCACATATAAGCACTTTGTACGTTATTGTTATTCTACTATTTAAAGGGATTGAATGCTTGCCTACTGGTTGTATGCTGTAATCTGCTTCGAGTACCCTCGGTGAGATAGAGCGAAATATAAATAAAGTGTTGTTGTTCTTCTTCTTATTATTATTAATCGATACTTAGCAAGATTAGTATGCAACAACCAAGATAACTATGCTGGCTTTTGTATTTGATCACACGTCAGACACTTCCCAAGTGTCTAGGACTGTGTGATGTACTGACAAATAATGCGTGCAGATCCAAGTAGGGTGGTAATTTTGTCCGCACCAATTGTTTTTAAGTGCAGGCCAAGGTCTTTAGGAGCTGCACCCAGTGTGCCGATCACCATTGGGACTCCCTTGAGTGTCTTGTGCCAGAGTTTTTGCAGTTCTATCCTTAAATCCTATTATTATTATTTCTCAACAAGCTTCCACAGTTGATTTAGGTGGCTAAATTTCAGAACTACAATTCTGATTAAGCATAATTCAGACGGCAGACTAAAGGGCAAATGGGGACGTGGGTGCTCCTGCTCTGCTTTCCTTCATAATAAAGAAAGGAAGAAGAACGTTTCTCTGTTGGTAAATTCAGTTGACCTGTTGTAATTAGCTTAATTAACTTCATTTTGACGACAGCTGACATCTCACCTACGCCTTGTATTGTTTTGCTGAGCTCTGTCATTTCTGCTATGCAAGAAATGCTGTAACTGCAATATTATGTGCCTAGGGCTACCCCACAGAATGTTGTGGGTGCGGTGCTAGACTCTGAACATCTTCATAAACTGCAATCTCAGTTTCAGTTCTAAGTGGGTCACATAGACCTTAGATAAGAATTGCCATGTATATATTAGAGTGCATTAGAACGGATGAGGAAGAAAACTGTAGCTGCTACTTACACTTTTTGCAACTCTTCGACCAAAGATGCAAAGGAAATCTTGGGGAGACACAAAAGAAAGAGAACACCGGGTCAACCTACATCTCCACTTGCCATTCCTTTTCAAGTCAAATGCATTTGAAGATGATGGAAGTGGATCTGCGTGCAACGAAAAATGGCTGCACAAAATCCACACAATGATAAGCACTACTAGGCCTGGGCAATCATGGTTCTAATCCAAGTAAGGGTGAGGTGTTCTCCTCAAAAGTAAATATAAGAAGGCAGGGAACGTCTTCGTAATATGCAAGTTCAATTATTTATTCATAATCACAAAGTTTAAGTGGAATCAGAGTGGATATGCTATGTAGGTAGAAAAAGATCCAGCTTCCAATCCCAAAATCCCAAAATAATATTTCAATAAATTGCGGATAATCCAAATGCGGGTTTATAATCCGGGATAGAAAGGAAGGGTGCGGGTCAACGGTCAAAGTAAGGCCTCGCCGTTTCGCCTAATGAGGCTTCATCTGGACCTGATAGATATTAATATCCACATATAGAGAGCAATTCCACTGGTCCGGTGAATCATTGTTCGGGTGTTTGGATACACCAGTGGCTGCGTGCACGATGATAACCAATTTATGATTTATGATCATCAAGTCTTCCGGGTCGCCAGGGCGATAAGCGGAGTGCTCCCGCTGCAGGCCCAGATTGCCTGCAGGGATGGAAGGCACTCCAAAGCCGCTGCTCCTCCAGCCTGTCTGCCGACACAGGCCTCACAGAGCCCGTGATGGGATGGGGGCAGCGGCGCCCTTTCCTCTTGACCCCGCCCCTGACGCCCTTCTCCCTGGGCCGGACAGAACTGGCTGCCGGGCCGAATCCGGCCCGCGGGCCATAGGCTGCCCGCCCCTGTTCTAAATGATTCTAAAGTACTTACAAAACTAAAGTTCTGGTGGTGAACACTAGGTGGCGCTGGTGCTTTGCTTCTACGGTGTTGCTAAAGTTCTGGTGGTGAATATTTCAGAACTCTAACAAAACTTTCAAAACTTCATTATTATTTCATTATTGGCGATTTTAAAGACAGAACCAATTAGGAACTGCCATTTGTAATGAAATTTTGAAAGGTGGCCATTTGCAACTTTCCTTGCCTTCAGCAGACAAGAGTTCTTTCTCCCACCCTAGACATTCCACAGATATATAAATCCCACTTGCCTAGTTTTCAATAGACCTCAAAACCTCTGAGGATGCCTGCCATAGATGTGGGCGAAACATCAGGAGAGAATGCTTCTGGAACATGGCCAGACATCCCAGTAAAAATCACAGTAACCCAGTGATTCCAGCCATGAAAACCTTCGACAATACTGCACTGCAGAATTACGAAAAGTCTAAGCGCATTTTTTATTTGCAAATTGGGAAGTGCGAAGTTTGCATTGAAACGCAGATCAAATAAATGTCTCCACAGCCTTATTTAGGTGACTGCAGTAATATCTGCCACCAGACGTCATGCTTCAAGTCCCTAACTCTTTGAAGCTCAGCTACAGGAGAACTGTATTTATACAACATATTGCATATACAAGTAAATCTCTTTCAATGAAATTATTCCTTCAAAAGAAAAACTGGTACCAAAGGAGGAAATAACATGGAAAGAAGAGGAATAGATTCCTTCACTACAGAAAAAGGTTTTAATAATATTGGGGCCGGAGGTTTAGCACAGCTGTTAAATCAGCAGCAGCAGCTAAAAGATCTATCAACCAAAAGGTTGCAAGTTCAAACCCCGGGTTGGCGTGGGCAGCCAACCGTCAGCCCTGCCCACTGTTTACCTAAGCCAGGGCTGCCCAGGAAGTCGATCGTGATCGACCAGTCGATCCTGGGACCGAAGGAGGTCGATCCCAGCTGGATGGGGCGCTTCTCAGAGGGGGCGGGGCCAGGCCGCACCAAGCCCCGCCCCCTCCCCGGGCTTGGCACTCCCAGCAGCTTCTCCAGGCTTAAGGCGGGAATGGCCAAGCCAGCCTTGTACTACCTATGGCACCACTGGCTTGGCATTGCCATCCTCAAGCCTGGAGAAGCTGCTGGGAGCTCCAAAGCCAGAGGGGAGGGGGCGGGGCTTGGTGCAGCCTGGCTCTGCCCCCCTCTGACCTGCTCTACCAGCAGCTTCTCCAGACTTGAGGATGGTAGTGCCAAGCCAGCCTTGTGCTAGCTATGTCATCACTGGCTTGGCATTGCCATCCTCAAGCCTGGAGAAGCTGCTGGGAGCTCCAAAGCCAAAGGGGAAGGGGGGGCTTGGCACGGCCTGGCTCCGCCCCCTTCTGGCTACCGCTCTACCAGCAGCTTCTCTAGGCTTGAGGATGGCAGTGCCAAGCCTGCCTTGTGCTAGCTATGCCACCACTCGCTTGGCATTGCCATCCTCAAGCCTGGAGAAGCTGCTGGGAGCTCCAAAATCAGAGGGGAGGGTGAGGGGTTTGGTGCGGCCTGGCTCTGCCCCCTCAGGCCAAGCCCCTCCCCGCCCCCTCCCCTCTCCAGCCTTGAGGAGGTAGGTAGATCTTTCTGACTTGGTTTTATTATAAGTAGCTCGCATGTTGAAAAAGTGTGGGCACCTCTGACCTAAGCAGTTCGAAAACAGCTTTAGCTGTAAATAGAGAAATAAGGTACCACTAAAAAAGCGGGGGAGGTTTTTACAATGCCATAAAGAAAAAGAAGATCAGAAAATGCTGGAATGCGGAAGTCCTGACAGCTCTTCACCATAGAGGATGGAGCGACAGCACCCCCTGTGGCACGACACACAAACTTCCTTCTGTTCTGTCTGTGTACTGTGTACGTCTATATAAACGGCATTGAATGTTTGCCTTGTATATGTACTTGTGATCCACCCTGAGTAAGAAGGGTGGAATATAGATAAAGTGTTATTATTATTATTTCCTTTTCTGGGCACCACAACTGAACTGAGATGTTGACAAGCTGGATTGTGTCCAGAGAAGGGTGGCTAAAAGAATCAATGGTCTGGAGAACAAGCCCTATGAGGAGCAGCTTAAAGAGCTGGGCATGTTTAGCCTGCAGAAGAGAAGGCTGAGAGGAGACATGATGAGGGCCATGCACAAGATGCAAGGGGGAGACATAGGGAGGAGGGAGCAAGCTTGTTTTCTGCTCCCGCTGCAGGCCCAGATCGCCTCCCGGGATGGCAGGCACTCCAAAGCCACCGCTCCTCCGATTGTTCTCCGGAGCGGTGGGCTGTCTGCCGATGCAGGCCCCACAGCCCATGATGGGATGGCGGCAGCGGCGTCCCTTCCTCTTGGCCCTGCCCCTGACAGAATTGTCTGGCGGGCCACATCCGGCCCATGGGCCGCAGTTTGCCCAGGTCTGCTCTACATTCTTTATGGTTGTCATTTTGAGGGCCAGGATCTCATTCTTTTCCTCAGCTCAAGACCATTTGTGTTGTTAACTTCAAGTATATTCCTACTTGTATTATTTACCCTAAATATCTTGTTGCTACCTCATACTGAAAGTCAGTGTTTTTCCAGTCTCCCAATAATACCAATAAAAGTTGCAAAAAGCATACATCTAGACAGAGAACAAAGAAGGAAACGAGGGCTAGGCCAATTGGGGGGGAAAATAATCATCAGACAATTAGTTCAAAGTACCGTATGCCTGTCGAGCTGAGAAGTATCAAATGGCCAATCAAATTATAATGGCCAATCTGGTGGCTGTTCTTTAATAATAATAATAATAATAATAATAATAATAATAATATAATTGTACCCCGCCATCATCTCCCCAATGGGAAAATTAAAAAAAGATCGCAACATACCTGTTCTGTCTGCACCCTCCGCAGGCCTTCAACTTCATTTCTCAAGGATGTGTTCTCTGTTCTCAGTACCTTCAAAAACATATACGTGTTTTGAATTACATTAATTCTCACAGAAGGGAAAACACTCTTTGAATACAACGCTGCCAAAAATGGTGTATTCGTGTTCCTGATAAACGTGCTTCAGACAGTATTCTTATTTGGGTTACGTCTATTACTCACCGAGTTAAAGCCAACGCTAGCCTTATTCAGAACAGACTCATTAAAAAGGATGGGGTTCATCATAACTACTAACTTAAGGTGCATTTATTTCATCAGATCTATTCCAAATAGAGCTAACTGGCATGGAAACGCAAGTATTAAAAACAGGTATATGCTAGGCATGGTTTCGAACCCAAAAATGGCGATTCTAAAATCAAATGGGGGGGGGGGGGTTTGATTAGTAAAAGAAAGACTTACAAAAAATTTCCAAAAATTTCTAAAATGTAACAATTACTAACGAAATTCGTTAGTAGTTCGTATCTCAGCGCATCGCATTCAGATGGTTTTGGCCTACAACTCCCAGAAATCCTAACAGCTGGTAAATTGGCTGGGATTTCTGGGAGTTGTAGGCCAAAACTTGAATAAATCACACTGAATTCTAGATGGGACTCTCCAAATAGGAAGGAGGGGGGGAGGAGGGGGGAAGGAGGGAGGGAGCGGGTATTCTATTCTTGGAAGCAGCAAAAGAAAAGGAGGAGCCCCCTCCCCTGGCTCCTCGCTGCCTCTCTCTCACCCCGATCCCGAGGGAGCGAGGGCCCAAGTTTGCCCAGGCTGGTCATATACCTACATTCCATGCACATGCAATAATACAGCAGTAATAACAATGGGTATAAGAAGAGGTAAAATTCAAACCCGAAGTATTCTGACTGGTCCCTGCCTCATGCAGTGCAAACGGGCTCTTCTCTGTGAGCCCGGGAAATTATCCCGGGAAAAGCCAGCGTTTTCTGCTTGGGTGCACACACCTACATATTCTTTGGGGGGGATTGCTGCAGAATCTTCTCTATGAGCCCTTGATTCTGCAGCAAATCCCCCTCCCAAGAATATGTATGTGTGTGCTCCCAAGCAGCAAACGCTGGCTTTTCCCGCTAATTCCCGGGCTAATAAGAGAAGAGCCCGTTTGCACCGCATGAGGAGAGACCAGTCAGAATACTTCGGTTTGAATTTTTACCTCTTGTTATTGTTATTACTGCTGTATTATTGCATGTGCATGGAATGTAGGTATGACCAGTTGGATTACTTATAATATTAGGCACTTACAGTAGCATTCATTCTATTATACATTAGGTTGGTTTCTCACCCCAATACTCTTTGATGCTTTGGATCCTGGCAGGCAGGAGAGGCAGGAAGCCTGGAAAAATGTAAACAGAGAGGTTTACTCAGAAGTAAATCCACAAAGGAGGGCCCTTCATCCAAAGTGCCCTCCTTTGCAGATTTACTCTGAGTAATCCTCTCTGTTTACATTTTTTCCAGGCTTCCTTCCAGCCGAAAGAAGGAGCGAGTTTAGGGCTTGCCTTGCCATAATACTTATTGGCAAGGGAGGCGGAAGGGTGGTGAGAGAGAAGGAGGGTGCCCCCTTACGACCTAATAACGACACTTAAGAAAATCCTGGCCCCGGGTTCAAAAAAGAAAGTCCACTTCCTGGTTGGCGTTCCAGGTGCGGAAATACTCGAAAGTAGCATTTCTTACGAATTTCTTACGAAACGAATCATTTTCATAACTTTTTTCTCATGCCTAGTATATGCTACTGAGTTAGGAAGTACTGCCGTGCGCATGAAGCCCCAAAAGTGGATTTCCCTTTTACACTTCACATAAACAATATTCATGAGTGTGTATACATGCATTGTCTTATGGGAATACCATGGATTTCATAGAGTTTTCTAAGGCTATCTTCAGAAATCCCCCCCCCCCCCAGTTCCTTCTGTCTACAGCACCTGGGATTCAGTGGTGGTATCCCAGCCAAGTCTAAGAACCAGAAATGGTCCTACTTAGCTTGAGGCCATTGAGGCCTGCAACCAGTTGCCCATGCATGAATATAATTTTCTCGGAAAGATATAATATGACATGTCTGGACTTGGGGAAGCAGTTTTAGGAAGAAAGATACAGGAAAAAATCCAGTGCCTTCGACCAGTGGCCGTATTCTAACTAGAAGTTTCACATCAACACATCCATAGTGTTGTAGTTGAGCCTGAGGCTGAGAGAGAGGAGTCTGTAGTTAGAAACTCAAAAAGGACTACTCGTGAGCAAGAGTCGGTTGAGGAGCAAGAAAGGAAGAGAATAAGGCAAATACTTAATGATTCCTCTGGGGATGAAACGTTTCTGGGTTTTTCAGAGGGTGATGGGAGTGGGGATGAGGAGCAGGTAATGGGAGATTGGGATGAGGGGTCACAGAGAACCGCAGGTGACTCTAGCGAGATGAAATGGGACTGATGTGCAACAGATACAGAATATCTGCTAGGAACCCACCAACAGTTATTCATTTGCGGGGTTCACGGGTGATGGGGAATGGGGTAATGGAAATGGGACTCATGAGGACTATTGGGAAGAGTTAAGTCACCGCAGGAGACGTATTGCCTGGTGAGAAAGACAAAGGGTGGCTCAGGCTTAGTTACTGGTAGCTGAAAGAGAAGGGGAAAGGGTGTTGGTGCAATCAAGCCCCGAGGAGGACTGAATAAAAGGGATTTGCAATTAACCATTGGTTGCAGCTGGCAAGACGTTGCTCTTGTCATCTAGGCCGTTGCCTTCCTGTTCTGGACTGTTGCTGGACTGTTCGTGGACGTGGAATTCTGAACATTGGTATTGTATTTAATGGGTTTCCGCATCTTTGTATCCTGTCTTCGGCTGCTCCACCTTAAATCCCTTCTGTGCTAGATTCTGCTGCTCCTTGGTTTTGGATTCTGGATTGACCTGACTTTGCTGCTTCGTTGCATTTCTCCTGGCTGAATGAAAGGACCGTTTCAACTCTTCTACTCCGTCTGCATTCCCCCTGGCTTGACTAAAGGACTGTTTGACGCTTCTACTCCGTTTGCTTTTTGCTTGGCTGGTTGTGATCCTTTGTGCTCACTCTCTCAGCCCAATTTCTGTTGCTAAGAAGTCAGAACTGGGCGTTTACTTTGTGTTGAACTTTCCTTTTCATCTTGCTGTGCCTCTAGGCTCTTTTGAGTCACAGTGAGGAAGTTTTGGACACTTATAAATAAACTCTTAACTGCTAACTTTACTGTGCCTGGCTTCTTAAGGTGGTCTGGATCACGACACAATTAGATATTCTGACTTGACCTCCTGCTTGTGGTGGTTGCAAATACTTAATAAATGATTTCATTTATTTATATATGTATTTATATATCATGTCAAAAGCATTGTGTAAATAAATATAAAACTGATAAAATTAGAGGGAACACAAACAGAGTGGTGGTTTTCATGAAGTTTTCCTTGATTTGAATCTACTGGGAGGAGGCGGATAGCCATGCAGTGGGTGGCTTTCACAATGTTCAACCTTATTTCTCTCACAGTTAGCAGCAACTTCCTGTCGCACATCAGGAGGGACAATGGCAGCTAGCTTGTAGAGCCTATCAACGGGTGTAGGCTTGAGACATCCTGTGATTATTCTGCATGTTTCGTTCAGTGCTATGTTCACCTGCTTCGCATGGGCAGACTATGTTTTAATTAATTCTGGGGAGGTTTCAAGATGGGACGGAACTATTTCTCTCCTTCTGCCTAAATATCACTGTCTCTCCCCCAAAGCAGCCTGGTAGCCAAAGTATTTACCTATGTTTTCAGGACTAAAGGAATCAAGTCAGCAGAAGAAAAAAATAAAGGAAAAGGGGGTGAAGATAAAAGCATATGATATAACACAGGAATTGAACTACTTTTAGGAGAAGTATTTTAAAAGTTCAAGTGGAATATACAGGTCCTTCTCAAAAAAATTAGCATATAGTGCTAAAGTGCATTGTTTTCCATAATGTAATGATAAAAATGAAACTTTCATATATTGCACACCAACTGAAATATTTCAGGTCTTTGTTTGTTTTGTACTGATGATTTTGGCATACAGCTCCTGAAAACCCAAAAATACTGTCTCAAAAAATTAGCATATTTGATCGGATGGAATATGCTAATTTTTAAAAATATGTATGCCAAAATCATCGGTATTAAAACAAAAAAAGACCTGAAATATTTCAGTTGGGGTGCAATGAATCGAAAATATATGAAAGTTTAATTTTTATCATTACATTATGGAAAATAATGAACTTTAGCACTATATGCTAATTTTTTTGAGAAGGACCTGTAATACAATATTTTCATGGGTGAGGCATATGCGACTTTGACAGAGATTTTACCTTAAGCTCATCTTCCTTATTTGCCATTTCTATGAGCCCAGTTTCAAGGAGTTCTTCAACTGTCTTTATTTTGTCGTTTTTTTCTGTGATGCTAGGAAAGGAAAAAAAAAATACATCAAGAACTTTATCTCTTCATCCGGTGGCGCAATGGGTTAAACCCTTGTGCTGAAAACACAATGAGCTGCACAACACAATGAAGTAGAACTATGCAAGGCAATATCAATCACACCTCAATGGAGTATCACCATAGAACCCAGTCTGTGGGTAAACCACAAGTACATACATAGGTAAATATCAACAATGGAAAACAGTTTCAGTCAATCTGTATACCTTTATAAAACGGAATGTTTGTATGTGTGTATGCGGAGGGCGGGAGGGCAGAAGGGCGGAAGCAGCCACTTTCACAGGCCAGGGCGGATATGTGGCAGCCACTTTCACAGGCCAGGGCGGATATGTGGCAGCCACTTTCACAGGCCAGGGCGGATATGTGGCAGCCACTTTCACAGGCCAGGGCGGATATGTGGCAGCCACTTTCACAGGCCACAGCGACCAGCGCGGGTGATGGACCTGCACCAAACTTGGTACACATAACCCCCCCTAACCCCCTTTACGTCCTGGCGCGGGTCGGGGGACATGACCCACGGATTATGGGATTTGTAGTACTTTCCAACACTTTGGTTCCCACAGACCACTGAGGCCACCAAAAAGGACCAATACAGACCACACTCAGCACACACAGCCCCCATGACCCACTCTACGTCCTGGTGCAGTTCGGAGGAGGGTGGACCATGGATGATGGGACTTGAAGTGCCTCTACTCACTTCCCAAGTCCGCTGCAACCCTCATCCAATCACTGATCGAGACCAAACTTGGCACACATAAACCCCATGACTGCCTTCACGTCCTGGTGAGGTTTGGGGGAGGACTGACAATGGATGATGGGATTTGTAGTACTTTTACACCCCTCTGTTCCCACAGACCACTGTGGCCCCAAACAAACACTGATAAAGACCACACTTGGCACACAGAGCCCCAGTGACCCAGTCCACATCCTACTGAAGTTTGGAGGGGGACAGAACATGGATGATGGGTCTTGCAGTACCTTCCCTCACTTTCCAAGACTGCTACAAACCTAATCCTATGATTGATCAACACCAAACTTGCCACACAGAGCCCTCATGACCCACTCTACATTCTGGTGCAGTTTGGAGGAGGGTGGACCATGGATGATTGGACTTGAAGTACCTCTACTCACTTCCCAAGTCTGCTGCGACCCTCATCCAATTACCGATTGAGACCAAACTTGGCACACATAACCCCCATGACTGCCTTCACGTCCTGGTGAGGTTCGGGGAGGACTGACAATGGATGATGGAATTTGTAGTATTTTCACACCCCTCTGTTCCCACAGACCACTGTGGCCCCAAAAAAACACCGAGAAAGTCCACACTTGGCACACAGAGCCCCAGTGACCCACTCTACATCCTACTGAAGTTTGGAGGGGCCAGAACATGGATGATGGGACTTGCAGTACCTTCCCTCACTTCCCAATCCTGCTACAAACCTAATCCAATGACTGATCAACACCAAATCTGGCACACAGAGCCCTCATGACCCACTCTACAGCCTGGTGCAGTTTACTGTGAGACGGACCACGGATGATGGGACTTGAAGTACCTTCACTCACTTCGAAAAAGAATGCATCTCTCATCCATTCACCAATACAGACCAAACTTAGCACACAGAGCCCCCATGACCCAATCGACATCCTACTACCCTGGGGGGACAGAGATGATGGGACTTGCACTACCTTCAGTAATTTCATGATACCACTGCAACTCCCAATAATGATGGATCAAGACCAAACTTGGCACACAGAGCCCCCATGACCCACTCTACATCCTGCTGCGCTTCACAAATAACCCGGGCAGGGCCGGGTCCCCAAGCTAGTGTAAATAATAAATGTGAGAGTATGTCCTCAAATAATGAAGAATGAATGAAAATTTGGGACAATAAAGTCCCCTTGTGTAACATACAGCAATATCGAATATATTGGTAGAAACCGGCCCCTGTCAGGTCTGTCTCCTCAGGATAAATGTAAGTTGATCTTCGACTCACGTGACGTTCCTGTGTGGGGTCCGTACAAAGGTCCGTGGAACGCTGCACTACAAAATAAAAATACCAAATAGCCTGGATAGATCCTCAGAAGGGTGTCCAATAAAGTATCTTCATAGAAGATGCGCCAAACGGTAAACCAAATCCAAGCCGCTAAGGTGCGGAGGTGGCAGGGAGCCGTGCCGTATCCGATTGGCAGTTTCAAGGCCTGAGTGGCCGACTGTTGGAAAAAAGATCTGTAATCAAGGTTCCACACAACCTACGGACGCAACCGTGCATTGCATTCATTGATAGTACATCAGTCCATGTGTTGAATGCAAGCCGCTAGAATGCAGAAGTGGCGGGGAGCCGTACTGTATCCCTACGGTAATCTCCAGGTCTGAGAAGCCGATTGCTGATGAGCGGATCCGTGATCGGGACTCCAAGCCACAGGCAGAGGCTGCCGTGGACGCGTTCGGCGCAAGTAGCGCAACGAAGTGGGGATCTTCACGGTGACACCGCAAAATAAGGGGACGGGGGGCATGGCGTCGGTGTGTGGATTAGGGAAAATAAACGGAGATAAAGTGTAACATAGCCAATCGTCCAGACTCAATGGAAAGGGGAACTCTTAAAGAGGCATGCACACAGGAAAACAAGTGGCAGCAAACGGTACTGTAATCCAACGATATGGTGTGTAGAGTTGCTCACAAAAGTAGACGTGGGTTCCCAACTTACATTCATCCTGAGGAGACAGACCTGATGGGCCGGTTTCTACCAATATATTCGATATTGCTGTATGTTACACAAGGGGACTTTATTGCCCCAAATTTTCATTCATTCTTCATTCTTTGAGGACATGCTCTCACATTTATTATTTACATTGACTGAAACTGTTTTCCTTTGTTGATATTGACCTATGTATGTATTTACCCACAGACTGGGTTCTATGGTGATACTCCATTGAGGTGTGATTGATATTGGCTTGCATAGTTCTACTTCACTGTGTTATGCAGCTCGTTGTGTTTTCAGTTTCTCCTGTGGTAAGGCGTCCCTTTGTGTGTTCGGTTAAACCCTTGTGCTGGCAGGACTGCTGACCGAAAGGTCGGCGGTTCAAATCCGGGGAGTGGGGTGAGCTTCCATCTGTCAGCTCAAGCTTCTCATACGGGGACATGAGAGAAGCCTCCCACAGGATGGTAAAACATCCAGGCATCCCTAGGCAATGTCCTTGCAGACAGCTAACTCTCTCACACCAGAAACAACTTGCAGTTTCTCAAGTCACTCCTGACACACACACACAAAAATTCTCTCAACCAGCTGTTACAACCCAAAGCATGCTGATCTAGTAACAAGTATATCCTGTAGAAATTGATGATGCTTGTTAAATGGCAATGCCTTGAATCAAGCAAGCAAAGATCTCATGGATGAAATCTTTATAACAGTGCTGTCCAACTTCTGGCGGGTCCAGGGCCGGATAAGAGGTCACTGATGACCTGCGGAGCTGCTCGGCCCCGCCCCAGGCCCCGCCCCCAGGCCCCGACCCCAGCCCAGGCCCCGCCCCCCTCTTAAAGCCGCCGAAAAGGAGGAGTAGGCGGTGCCAAGAGCAGCGCGTCACGCCAGGCCTGGCGTGACGCGCTGCCCCCTGGCACCGCCTACTCCTCCTTTTTGGCGCCCCTCCCTTCCTAGGCCGGGGGCCGCCGAAAAGGAGGAGTAGGCGGGCCAAGGGGCAGCGCGTCACAGGCCTGGCGTGACGCGCTGCCCCTTGGCACCGCCTACCTCCTTTTCGGCGCCCCCTCCCTTCCTAGGCCGGGGAGCCGCGAAAGGAGGAGAGGCGGAGCCAGGGCAGCGCGTCACAGGCCTGGCGTGACGCGCTGCCCCTTGGCACCGCCTACTCCTCCTTTCGCGCCCCTCCTTCCTAGGCCGGGGAGCCGCCGAAGAGGAGGAGTAGGCGGTGCCAAGGGGCAGCGCGTCACAGGCCTGGCGTGACGCGCTGCCCCTTGGCACCGCCTACTCCTCCTTTCGCGCTCCTTCTAGGCCGGGGGCCGCCGAAAGGAGGAGTAGGCGGTGCCAGGGGCAGCGCGTCACAGGCCTGGCGTGACGCGCTGCTCCTGGCACCGCCTACTCCTCCCTTTCGCGCCTCCCTTCCTAGGCCAGGGGAGCCGCGAAAGGAGGGTAGGGCGGTGCCAAGGGGCAGCGCGTCACAGGCCTGGCGTGACGCGCTGCCCCTGGCACCGCCTACTCCCTCCTCGCGCCCCCCTCCTTCCTGGGCCGGGGAGCCGCGAAAGGAGTAGACGGTGCCAAGGGGCAGCGCGTCACAGGCCTGGCGTGACGGCTGCCCCTTGGCACCGCCTCTCCTCCTTTTCGGTGCCCCCTCCCTTCCTAGGCCGGGGGAGCCGCCGAAAGGAGGAGTAGGCGGTGCCAAGGGGCAGCGCGTCACAGGCCTGGCGTGACGCGCTGCCCCTTGGCACCGCCTACTCCTCCTTTCTGCCTTCCTTCTAGGCCGGGGAGCCGCGAAAGGAGGAGTAGGCGGTGCCAGGGGCAGCGCGTCACGCCAGGCCTGGCGTGACGCGCTGCCCCTTGGCACGCCTCTCCGCGCCCTCCTTTTCTAGGCCAGGGAGCCGCCGAAAAAGGAGGAGTAGGCGGTGCCAAGGGGCAGGCCTGTGACGCGCTGCTCTTGGCGCCGCCTTCTGCCTTTTTTCGGTGGCTCCCCCGCCCTAGGTAGGGAGGGGGGGCGCTGAAAAGGAGGAGCTAGCTCTCTTCCTCCTCCCTGCCCCGCCTCCCCCTCCCCCCCGGCCGCCATTTTTTTTTTCATTTTTTTTTTAATTTAAAAATGGCGGCTGAGGGCATAGGTGGGGCCGTGTCCAACAGGCTACAGGGCCGGATCCGGCCCCGGGGCCGCCAGTTGGACAGCCCTGCTTTATAACATGAGCTGCCAGGAATGAAAATGCCAAATGTGTGCGTGATCTGACTGGCTATTTCCACATGGCAGAATGGGATTGATTGGATGACCCTTGGGATCTCTTTCAAGTCTAGATTTCTATTCAGAAAGCAATGTAAAATATAGTCCCCTGTTTGCTTATCTCTTACCTTAGTTCCATTTGCTCCAATAAATCCTTGTCAGCCTAAAAAGCAGGAGGGAGAGAGAACAATTGTTAGCTTGCCGCTTTAGTAAATACACATAACACCATTGGCTCTAGTTGCTTGCGCCTGTGTCGTCTATCCCACATCCCAAACAGCAGCCAACTCACTCTCCTAAAGAGAGAATAAGTCCCATCTCCTGAAATTCTCACAATAGTGTTTTACCTAAAATTGAGAAAAATTTACACAAATGCAATGTAGTTAAGGTACACAGAAGGCCTACATTTTTAAAAAAGAGAATGAAACTATTGATAATATAATAGATAAGATTGATACGGGGATATATCACAGATTAGCAAAGGCATATGTTGCATTCGGAAGGCTTCACAAAAGAGTATGGAGCAACAAGCACCTGAGGCAAAGCACCAAAATCAGTGTGTACAGAGCTATCGTACTGTCTATTCTCCTCTATGGGTCTGAAACATGGGTCACCTATCGCCAACACCTATGACTCCTCGAACGCTTTCATCAGCGTTGTCTTCGCACAATCCTAAATATACACTGGACTGACTATGTGACGAATGTTGCTGTCCTTGAACAGGCAGGGATCACCAGCATTGAAGCCATGCTATTGAGAAAAGAGCTGCGCTGGGCAGGGCACGTCTCTAGGACCGCTTCCCAAAGATACTACTCTATGGTGAACCCGCCACGGGTCAGCACAAGAGAGGCCCCCCAAAAAAGAGATATAAGGACTTGTGCGCCAGCTGTGCCCAATGTAATGCATTGAATTTTTCCGTTATTTATATGTAAACTGCTTTGAGTCCCCCCAGGGGTGAGAAAAGCGGTATATAAATACTGTAAATGAATAAATAAATAAATGCTTTATCCTAGGCAGGTGCTAAAACTGTATACAGTGAACCACCACAAAACCAATGGGTCACTATTTCAGCAACCTGTGTTTTATTTAGTGTTTTATCTACTAGCCGTTCTGTCAGAGGCGTTCCCGATTGGCTGGTCGCCCTGCCATGGAGTGTCTGCCATCCCGGGAGGCGATCCGGGCCTGCAGCGGGAACAGTCGGCGACACGGAAGATGATCAAGTCCCGAGACGGCAGGCACTCCAAAGCCACCGCTCCTCCAATCGTTCTCCAGAGCGGCGGGCTATCTGCTGACTCAGGCCCCACAGCCCATGATGGGATGGTGGCAGCGGCAGCCCTTCCTCTTGCAGAAATGGCCCCACCCTCGACACCCTTCTCCCCGGACCAGTCAGAATCGGCCCGCGGGCCGTAAGGTGCCCAAGTCTGGCCTAGCCTGTCGCAGATGGAAAAATGCAGATCTGCTCACAGTGGAGACCTGGGCCTCCATTGTCAGCAGTGAGTCCAACTGGACTCCCAGACTTTTTACCGAAGACGACGGGCGTAATGCCTCGTCGTCCAGGGTAGGCAGCTGGCATTCTCCCCCACCCGGGCAAGCCAGCCAAAGGATCTCTGTCTTCGATGGATTCATCCTCAACCGGCTAGCTCGTAGCCATCCAGTCAATGCCCTTTGAAGCATTAACGGAAACCTGGTACCCCAAGCAAGCTGCTACCTTAAGTCAGTGTTTCTCAACTAGTGTGCCATGGCACACTAGTGTGCCGTGAGCGATCATCAGGTGTGCCGTGGGAAATTGGAACCTCCAATCCCCCCCCCCCGCCGCCGAACACTTTTTCCCAAGCAAACCCTTTCAGTACTTTCTGTTGGTAATGAGAATTCAATATGCCAAGTTTGGTTCAATTCCATTGTTGCAAGAGTTCAGGATGCTCTTTGATTGTGTGTTAACTATAACTCCCAGAAACTGTAACTCCCAAATGTCAAGGTCTATTTTCCCCAAACTCCATCTGTGTTCAGGTTTGGGCATATTGCGTATTCCTGTCAAATTTGGTCCTGATCCAACATTGTTTGAGTCCACAGTGCTCTCTGGACATAGGTGAACTACAACTCCAAAACTCAAAGTCAATGCCCACCAAACTCTTATAGTATTTTCTCTTGGTTATGGGAGTTCTGTGTGGGAAGTTTGTGTTTTTCTGCCATTCCTGCCAGGATATCTATGTTGTGTTCATCGAAACAGGCCCAGGTTTCACACTGAGTGTATAAATACATTTAAAAACATATTAACTATATGTATTACTGTGTTAAGAGTGTCATTTTGTGACATTTTGGTCGGTGGTGTGCCCCAGGATTTTGTAAATGTAAAAAGTGTGCCGCGGCTCAAAAAAGGTTGAAAAACACTGCCTTAAGTGGCACAAGGGAAAGTCAGAAAAGCCAAAAGCAACAACTGCTCCCTCACTGCTTCCCTTCAAAACAGAGAGTGGCTGTATTTCTAGGCCCTGTCTGTTTGCAAAACAACCATTTCTAGGTCAGAGTGCATGGGGTTTAATACCCTGCCATCTGGAGCACCCAGGAATATTGCAACCCTATACCGGCCAACCTCCAGCCTGAGCCCTTCGGAGTCAAAAATCAATGGAACCCTTTCTCTTTCATGAGCTAAGAAGGGGAAAAAGGAGGGGGGGGCTTACCTCCTATAAGGATCTACCAGATGTCCCAGACCTCTTCAGCAGGATTTAGCAATTCAGAGAAACACCTATTTCGTATTTCTGTGCCAAAGAAACCATTCCAAATATTGTTCACCCACAGGAATACTGCACTTTCAATGCTACCATGTGACCCATCTGCCCCTCAAGCTGTCCAATGTGCAAAGGAGTAGCCAACGGCCCTATGAACATCTGGGACTAAGGAAAGGCTTACTAAAATAGGCTAGCCTGGATGCCCTGCTTTTGTTGCATGCTTTCGATCCGCCATATCCATGTGGAGCCCACACTGATAAACGATGGAATTTTTGTGATTTGACAGCAATTCGTTAATGTTGTAAACCCTGTTAAGGGCAACCCTGTTGTAAACACAAAAGGATTTCGGGGTTTTCCTACATCACTTAGACCAGTGTTTCAACCTTTTTTTTGAGCCGCGGCACATTTTTTACATTTCCAAAATCCTGGGGCACACCACCAACCAAAATGACACAAATGACACTCTAACACAGTAATACATATAGTTTATATGTTTTTAAATGTATTTATACACTCAGTGTGAAACCTGGGCCTGTTTTGATGAACACAACATAGATATCCTGGCAGGAATGGCAGAAAGACACACACAAAGGTCTTGCTCAACATGTCAGTCTCTGTGTTTAGTTTTTATCACAATCAAGCTAGAGAAGCTCATCTCACACAGATATGTGGTTGCAAACGGGAAATAGAAAACACTAGAAGGGTTTGATGGGCATTGAGTTTTGGAGTTGTAGTTCACCTATATCCAGAGAGCACTGTGGACTCAAACAATGTTGGATCAGGACCAAACTTGGCACGAATACTCAATATGCCCAAATGTGAACACAGATGGAGTTTGGGGAAAATAGACTTTGACATTTGGGAGTTACAGTTTCTGGGATTTATAGTTAACACACAATCAAAGAGCATCCTGAACTCTTGCAACAATGGAATTGAACCAAACTTGGCATATTGAACTCTCATTACCAACAGAAAGTACTGAAAGGGTTTGCTTGGGAATTGAGTTTGGAAGTTGTAGTTCACCTACACCCAGAGAGCACTGTGAACTCAAAGAATGTTATGTTATGTTGTTGTTTGTTTTCTATCCAGAATCACAATGTTGGAAGGAGGCTCACCACTTTAAGGTCCCTAAAACAGGCATGGGAAAACTTCGGCCTTCTGGGTACTTTGGACTTCAACTCCCATCATTCCTAACAGCCTGAGGCCATTTCCTGCTTAAGTGGCTGGGGGAGGGGAGGAAAGGGGCCTCAGGCTGTTAGGAATGGTGGGAGTTGAAGTCCAAAGCACCCAGAGGGCCGAAGTTTTCCCATGGTCCTTGAAAGAAGAGTGTCAGGGGCCAAACAGAAAGCCCAGCGGGCCATCACCCCCAGCCGGTCTCCGTGGCAATGCGGCCTGCCGCTCCTCCTCCCCATGCCATCCCTCCCTCCACCCTCCTCCTCCCACCGTGCCACTAAGGGCGATTTTATTTTTTTCTTTAACTTATAGTTGTAATTTATACCAGGCGTACTAGACGACCCCCAACTTTTCATAAGATTTTCCAGGCATAAAAAGTTGTCTAGTATGCCGGAATATACGGTAGGTGCCTTGGCAGATATTTGGGTCAGCTTATATTCGAGTATATACGGTACATTACAATTATATGTTGACCATATTTCCAAAAATACATTTTCTCCAAATTTATGTCTCTAAAACAGTGTTTCTCAACCAGTGTGCCGTGGCACACTAGTGTGCCGTGAGCGATCATCAGGTGTGCCGCGAGAAAAGCTCTCTGCCCCTCTTCCTTCCCCCCTCCTCCTGCCGAACTCCTGCTGCTTGGGGGAGGAGGAGGAAGGGCCGGGGGCGGCGAAGAAAAAGAAGAAGGGGCCAAGGCGCCGCCTCCTTCGGCCGTTTCCCCAGCCAGCCTCCAATCCGCCATGACTCCCGCCACGACTCTCACCCCTCGCTCGCTGAAGCCGCGCGGAGGAGGAGCCCCGTCTACTGAAGCCCATCCACCGCTCATGCTTCTCCTCTGTGGGAGAACTGAAGCCGGGGGGAGGGGGCGGGGCATGGTGCAGCCTGGCTCCGCCCCCTCCCCCAGCTTCAGTGCTCCCACAGCTTTGCCAGCCCTGAGGTGGCAGTGCCAAGCCAGCATTGAGCTGGCTCTACCACCGCTGGCTTGGCACTGCCCCTCAAGGCTGGCAAAGCTGTGGGAGAACTGAAGCCGCGTGGAGAGGGGGCGGGGCATGGCTCCTCCCCCTCCCCTGGCTTCGGCACTCCCAGCAGCTGCTCCCAGCAGGTCACCATCCCACAGCCGTTCTTTACGATGTTAGAGTGTCATTTTGTGTCATTTTGGTTGGTGGTGTGCCCCCGGATTTTTTAAATGTTAAAAGTGTGCCGCGGCTCAAAAGGTTGGGAAACACTTCTCTAAAATATACATGCATGCATAGCTACTGTAAAGCAGTAAGATAGTCTGGGACCACTGAACAGATGGAATGGTTTTTTTTCTTGAACATTGGTGTATCCGTCATTAAACAGCAGTAAAATCGTGCAAGATCTACTAGTGCTGAGTCTTAGGTTTAAAAAAATCCACAGCACAGGGATGTAACTGAAAAACTATTAATTCACCTTTTGCAATAACTAGAAGTAATAGGATGGCTGTGTTTGCAAAATTCACTCCCGTTGTTTGCTTCTACATTCTCAAACTATATCCACTTGAACAAAGATCTCTGGACAGGGAAGTATTATCTGCCTTACCTGATCGGAGAGGAGAGCTTGAAGCTTCTGCAATTCCAACTGCAAAGTTTTGTTTTGATCCCTTAGCACCTGGAACGAAATCCCCAGACCTCCGTATCAATTCGTAATTCCAAACTCAAGATGCTAGTTATGCAGTATTACCCATCTCAGAGGGAAGTGGGCATCAAGTGTCTCTGTTCTCCTGCCTACTTTCATGTGCCCTAGTTTGAGCCCTTGGAAGAAACTGCAAGGGCCATCAATTACAACCCCCTTCCGCCAGGTAGGAAAACACAATTACAGTTCTTGTGACAGATGGTCATCCAGTCTCTGTTCAAAAACCTCCAAAGCAGGGGTGCCCATCGCGATCACCAGGGTGATCTTTGGGCCTCATCCTGGTGATCGTTCTGCCTCTCGGACTTCTCGTGAGCTCTTGGAGGTGGCACGCATGCTGGCGGCGTGGAAATAGGAGCAACGACGGAGGAGAAGAAGGAGGAAGCTTTGGGGTCATTTCCTTACCGCATCTCAAAGGTTGGTCTCTTTACTTTGGGGTGGGTGCTTGATTGTTCTGTGGCATGTCTCTTTGTTTATTTTTAATGTTCAAAAATGGCCTTTTAGCTCCAAAGCCTCTCTGCTTGCTTTGTTCCTTGAGAAATATATGTTGGGGAATATGGAAATGTGGGAGAAATGGGGTGGTTGGATGTATTTTTGCATGCCCCTTTGTTTACCTTGCTGAGTATTAAATGGCCTTGCAGTTCAAAAGGCCTCTTTCTTACTTTCTGGCTGATAATATGTGTGGTAATATGGCAGTGTGGGAGAAATGGGGTGTTTGGATGTATTTTTGCATGCCCCTTTGTTTACCTTGCTGAGTATTAAATGGCCTTGCAGTTCAAAAGCCTCTCTTCTTACTTTCTGGCTGATAATATGTGTGGTAATATGGCAGTGTGGGAGAAATGGGGTGTTTGGATGTATTTTTGCATGCCCCTTTGTTTACCTTGCTGAGTATTAAATGGCCTTGCAGTTCAAAAGCCTCTCTTCTTACTTTCTGGCTGATAATATGTGTGGTAATATGGCAGTGTGGGAGAAATGGGGTGGTTGGATGTATTTTTATGCTCTGTTTTATATTGTTGTTATTAAATTGAAATGTTGATGTTTTATAACTTCATTTCATGTAAACTGCCCCGAGCCTGCTGGAAGGAGCCGTACATAAAAATGAATAATAAATATAAATAAATAAATAAGAAAATAGTTATACGTTTTACATTTCTGGGCAGGTGATCTGTGGGACTTGGTTTTTTAATCAGTAGCTCCCATGCTGAAAAAGTGTGAGCACCCCTGCTCCAAAGGATGCGACTCCAAGGCAGGGGTGGGCAACCTCCGGCCCGCGGGCCGGACCCGGCCCAGCAGCCGATGCTGTCCGGCCCTTGGCTCCCTCAAGGCTTCGTCCTGAAGAGAGGGAGGCTAACTCCCATTGGGGCGGCTACAAACCTGAAGAAGTAGGCAGGCAGGCAAGCAGAGGAGAAGGGAAGGGAGGGGGAAGAAGGGGAGGCGGCCAGGAGCAAGAGCATGCCTTCGCCCTCCTCCTCCTCCCTTCACTTCCTCCTCGCGTGCTCCCACCTCCCTCTTGCTTCAGCGCTCTTTCCCTTCTTCTGTTTCCTGTCTTCCTGTTTCCTTCCCTCCCTCCCTCCCTCTCTCTTTCCCCCTTTCATTCCTTCCCCCTTCCACCACCTGAACGGAAGAGGGAAGGAGCGGGAGTGCAGCGTTGGAGAGGGGAAGGGGTCAGAGCAGGAAAGAGGCAAGGCCGAGGCCAGAGCACACAGGGGGAGCGCTTCCATTCCCTCCTCCTTTTCTCTTCTCTCCTGCCTCTTTGGGCAAATTGAGGATTCGTGCCAAGTTTGGTCCTGATCCATCATTATTTGAGTCCACACTGCTCTCTGGATGTAGGAGAACTACAACTCCCAAACTTAAGGTAAATGCCCAGCAAACACTTTCAGTACTTTGGTCACATGAGAGTTCAGTGTGCCATGTTTGGTTCAAGATGGCTGAATGGCTATTTGTGAGGAATGCTTTGTGTTTTTCCCTTATGGCAGAAGGAGGTTGGACTGGATGGCCCTTGGAGGTCTCCTCCCTCTCTAGGAACCTGTTGTTGTTGTTAATATTATTATTAGCAGAGGCTGAATGAATATTAGCATCATCATCATAATTATTATGAATAAATTCAGGGGCTTAAGATATTCACATTTAGTTGAATTCAATCTTAAAATATATTATATGGCTCTCAATGAAATAAATTTCCAAATATGGCTCATAACATATACTCTTATCAGTCTTATTAATATATCAAAAACGCAATGTAGTGCCTTTTTATTATTATTAAAGAAATTCAATTGATATTATGTAGGATGTAGTTCAGCCTTTAGGTGCCGCCCTCCATAATATTTTTTGGCTCTCGTGTGGCCCCTTGGAAAAAATAATTGCCCAACCCTGCTCCAAGGCAATGTATTTTACTGTCAAACATCGATAATAATAATAATTTTTACTTCATTACCCATCTCACCTCACAGCTTAAAACATGGAGAGCTCCCGTAATAATAACAATAATAATAATAATTATTATTATTTATACCCCGCCACCATCTCCCCAACGGGGACTCGGGCGGCTTACATGAGGCCAAGCCCAACAATGCATTACAAAAAATAATACAAAACAAAACACAAAAGAGCAACACAATGAGGTAAATAAATCATAAAATATCTAGACAATATAAAATAATACAACAAAATGAAATCACAGTAACAATGAGTGGACCACGTGTAAAAGATAAAATGTTAAAAGCCCAGGGTGAGATAGGAGTGGAGCAGAACATCTGTAGGGGAGAGACTCACAGAACGGAGTCATAGGGTCACAGGCCTTCTAATAGCGGGGGAAAATTATTCTATAGGGATAAACAATTAAAAGCTCGCATGCCGAAAGGGACAGGTGAGCAGACCTTTGCTTTGTCTCACAATACCTGGGCTTCCTCCTCTGCGTTTGAAGCTTTGGCATGCCGTTCTTGCAGCTGCTCCTCCAAGGCTCTGAGTTTTTCGTCTCTGACTTGAGTACTGAAGTACAGGGTAAAAGAAAACGGTCAAAAATGCTCTGCCCCTTGCACCCAAAGCCTTCAACCAGACCTGTCCATTATCCCAATCTATTATATAAAGGAGGTCCCGTCATGGAACGACCGTCCTAGGCAGAGAAACCATCCAAGGCAGAGATACCAAATCAGCCCACATACACACAAAACCCCACTTGGTATGTTTACCACCCCCCCAAAAAACAAAAAAATTAAACAACACGACCAAAAATACAAAAAAAACCCCCACTGGACTACAACTCCCATGATCCCTCACACCACACCCTTCTGGCAGTTTAGAATGTTGGAATGCTGGTGGAAGGGAGGGAGGGAGAAGAGGCAGGAGGAGAGAGAGAAGAGAAAAGCAACGACTGATACAGAAAGGGGAGGAATGGCAGGAAGGAGGGAAAGGAAAGAAGGAAGAGAGGGAAGGAAGGAAAGGATAGAAGGATGGAGTGAAGGAAGGAAGGAAGGAGGGGAGAAGAAAGGAAAGAAGGATAGAAGGAAGAATGGATGGAAGGAAGGAGGGGAGAAGAAAGGAAGGAAAAAGGAAGGATAGCAGGAAGGAGGGGAGGGGAAAGGAAGGAAATGATAGAAGGGTGGAGTGAAGGAAGGAAGAAAAGAGAGGAGAAGAAAGGAAAAATAGCAGGAAGGAAGGGAGGGGAAGGAGAGAATAGGAGAGGAGTGAAGGAAGGAAGGAAAAGAGAGGAGAAGAAAGGAAGGATAGCAGGAAGGAAGGGAGGGGAAGGAGAGGAAGGAGAGGAGCGAAGGAAGGAAGGCAAGAGGGGAGAAGAAAGGAAGGAAAACGGAATGATAGCAGGAAGGAGGGGAGGGAAAAGGAAGGAAAGGATAGAAGGATGGAGTGAAGGAAGGAAGGAAAGAGGGGAGAAGAAAGGAACACAGAAACACATACACACACACATATACATGCACAGAAATATACAAATATACACATACACACACACATAAACACACCTGTACTTACACACATCAACACATATACACGAACATACATATACAAACACACATATACGTAAGTACACACATATACACACATACACATATACATGACTACACACACAGTCCCCAAGTTTAAAAAAAACCCACAGCAACGCGTGGCCGGGACAGCTAGTCAGAATATAAAGCTCACGGAACCTCCCTTTCCCAAACGTGGCTCCTTTTATTTACCTCTTTTGCATCCTTTCGAACTCATGTGCGGTCGCCGCCTAGACATAAAGAGGATTAGCACTGTTTAGTAGCACATCACGCCGGAGCGAACGTCCAACATTACAGGACAGAAGCTGAGCCTACACTGCGCATCTTATCCTCTTATTACGTCTCACTTTCTAAATAAAGGAGGAAATGCAGGAACCAGCACGTGTTTGCTGTCTTGTTTTTAAAAACTCTGTGCTTTCAAAGCATTCAGATCTTGGAAGGAAAACACTTTATTTTAGGTACCAAGTTAGAAATGGAAATGCTCCGGGCAACATGCTGCTGGTCCGCCTGGATAATGATGCATGCGACTTTGTGAAGGTCCTGAAAGCAAACACAAGGGAACCAAAACCAGCTGCAAAAGAGAGATTGAGAAGCAGAGAGAGAGAGAGCTCTGTGTATGAGCTTGCTGAGAGGTTATCTCGGGTTGGGAGAAACAATTCCGTTGCACTCGGGTCATGACAATGACTTCCAAGCTGCAATCTTGAAAACGGAGGCTTTTCCGTCCAAGCTAGAACAAGGGTTGATAGTTTTGGGTCACTGAGAAGGGCTGTGCTTGCCTCCTTTTAATCCAGCATGGACTGGACCCTGCTGCCTGGTCTCCTAGTTCAATGATTTTCTATTATTATAGTTTTTTATTGTTTTCAAAATAAACATGAACATCGACATCAACAGATTGTGATGGGTAGGGTGTAGGAGTGAGGGGTTCAAGGTGTGGGAGGGGTGGGGTAGATACACTGGGTAGGTATGCAACAGTATAAAATGACTTCCCAAAGACAGTCCAAGTGCGTCTTTGTTCGTGTTCGCACTGTTTGATTATGTTCCTTTCACAGTGGGTGTATGGCTGTCGGTCTTATAGTTCATTTATTTCCACTGTGAATTTGTGGCCTTTGTTTTGCATATATTTCTTTAGGCTGGTCCAGTCCGTTTTGTTTCTTTCCTTGTTTATATTGTGGGCTAGGGCATCCATCTGGATTACGTCTAGGGTCTTCAAGATCCATTCTTCTTTGCTGGGAAGTGTATTTTGTTTCCACCATCTTGCCAATGTTATACGTGCGCAGGTGCTTAGTAAAAATAGCATTCTATCTTGGTTCTCAGAGAGTTGGTTGCCTGTCAGTCCCAGGAGGTAGGTTTGGGGGTCTAACTCTATTTTTTTCCCTAGTATTTCTTGTGTTGCTTGGTGTATTTCTCTCCAGTATTTTTGACCTTTTGGCACTCCCACCATTGATGAATGTATGTCCCCGTCTTCTGCTCACATTTCCAACATTTTCCGGAGCATTTCTTGTCAAATTTGGCTAATCTGGCGGGGTACAGGTGCCACCTGTACTGCATTTTAAGCCAGCTTTCCTCAATTTCCGTGGCTTTGTAATATTTTAATTTTTTTCCCCATATTTCCTCCCACTGATGTAGGGAGACTGTCTGTCCTAAATCTTTAGCCCATTTGATGTGACTGTCTTTGATTAGGTCTTCTTCCATCGCCCATTCTAGTAGCAGTTTGTAGATGCAACTGATGTTTTTTTTCTTTTTTCTCACTAGTGGCTCCCAGATTGTATCTTCCGTGAATCCGATCTTTTTATCTGTATTATAATGTTCATTTATCTGAAAATACTGGAACCACGTTAAGTTTGGGTGGCTTTGTCGTAGTTCTTCTATTGTTTTTATCTCCCACTTATTTTGTGTATTTTTTTTCAAAATCTGCTTGTACGTTAGCCATGTTTTGTCTGCTAACTCTTTCTTATAGAAAGCCTCCATGGGGAGATCCACAACGGTGTTTGTCTATATAGTCTTATTTTATATTTTTCCCAAGTCCGGGACAGGGCCGCCCTTATATAGTGATGTTCAAAGTTCTTTTCCACCCTTTTTCTATTATACCACATGTATGCGTGCCATCCGGCACGGAGGTCATGTCCTTCCAATGTTGTCTGTCTTTTGTTTTGCAGTAGCGCCCAATCTTTAATAGCTACTAGGTTACAGGCCTCGTAGTACAATTTGATGTCTGGTAGCCCAAACCCTCCCCGTCTCTTTTCATCTGTCATACTTTTTAGATTTATCCTCGCCATTTTAATCTTACAAATGAATTTTCTTAGGTCTGTGTTCCATTTTTTGAATAGTGTATCATTCCTAATTACCGGTATTGTTTGATATAGGAACAACAGCCTTGGTAATACCGTCATTTTAATAGTGGCAATTCTGCCTAATAAAGAAATATTTTGCTTGTTCCATCTATTTAGGTCCATTTGTATTTGTTTCCATAATTGTTAAGTAATTGTTTTTGATCAGATCTATGTTTTTAGCAGTCAGTGTTATTCCTAAATATCTGATTTTCTTCTCTATTTTCAATCCTGTTTTGTCTTGTAGAATATCTTTTTCCTTTTCATCTAGATGTTTGACTATTAATTTTGTTTTCTGTTTATTCAAATTGAAACCGGCAATATGTCCAAACTTCTCGAATTTCTTGAGCCATTTATCTATATTAGGACGGGGTTTTCTATACTGCAGACGATGTCGTCCGCATAGACTCTGATTTTATATTCCTCTTTCCCTACTCTAGTTCCCTTTAGTTCCTTATCCTGATTTATTTCTCTTACTATAGTCTCTGTTGCCAAGATGAAGAGTAATGGGGATAAGGGGCATCCCTGTCTTACTCCCCTTTTTATTTGGATTTTATTTTTTTTCTCTTGCCCGTTGATTATTAGGGTAGCCTCTTGGTTGTTATATAACGCCTCTATGATATTTTGGAAGTGAAACCCCATATCCATTTCCCTCATCAGTAATTTCATATAATTCCAATTAATTTTATCGAACGCCTTTTCGGCGTCGATAAAAAGCAAAGCTAATTTTTTTTCATTATGCCTTTCGTAGTATTCTAGTGTGTTTATTATACTTCTTGTATTTTCCTAGTTCAATGATTTTCAACCAGTGTGCCGCGGAACAGTAGTGTGCCGTGAGATATCATCAGGTGTGCCGTGGGAAATTATTTTCGAACTTCATTCATATATAAACTATAAGGCGCATCTGTCCCTTTGGGTCCATGGAATTACCTATGATGGGGCCATGATATCGCACGATGTAATTTATTGCCTGTTATTATAGCACCTGGCCGCTTGATAAAGCCGTATATCGGCGAAACGGACGGGCCCACTGCAGCTGAAGCCGTTGCGGCGTGCCCGGCGTTTCTTCACACTTTGGTCCGCTGTTTGGGCTTGTGGTCTCTCTTCCGGGTTGCTTCCCAGGACGACGTGTGGGGCTCGGGCTGCGAGGCACAGCGCATTGCGCGCTCAGCTCCCGGCAAACGGCCGCACAGGAGCGGGGATTACAAATAAGGCATTTGCCTTCACCGCTTATATTTGCCGGTTTGGATCGTATCGGGCATTTTACACCCACTCATCTTGTTTTCGCGATCCTCATCCCTCGTGTATCTTGTCACCCCTTGGAGCTTCGTCATTTCAGTTCCCGGGACTCCGCTTGAGAACCACGCCGCGCTCTATTGATTGGTATTTATGCCAAGACTTGTGTATCTGTAAGCGCCGGGGGGGGGGCAATTATTGTCACTGCCCCTTTACAAGTGCCACCTCGGAGTTGGTTGAGGTAGGCAGGATCTTCCCCGGGTACTGGTTGTGGGGGGTCGGGAGCAGGTCAGGGTTTTGCCCTCCCTTCTGCTCGAGATCCCCGTGTGGGCCACTGTGTGATACAGAATGCTGGACTAGATGGGCTGAGGTCCGATTCAGCATGGCTCTTCTTATGTTCTTATGTTCTTACAGCGTTCACCTTGTGCTTTGTTGTATAATACATATGATATTTTTGCTATTTTTGACATCTCTTTGCCTTTAAGAAATGAACCATAGCACTCTCGCGTCACCTAAGAAGTGACGCGAGAGTGCTATGGTCGCGCCATCTTGGATTCGCTCAGACGCGGCTAAGTAAACAAAGTTAGAGTTAGTGCTGCAGCTGCGCGTCAATTTGGGATCACAGCAAGGCAAGAGAGTGACAGTGATGGAGAAGTTTTTGAGAAGGAAAAATGCAAATGCCACATATCTGTGTGAGATGAGCTTCTCAAGCTTGACTGCGATAAAAACTAAACACAGAGAGAGACTGACAGCTGTTGAGCAAGAGCTTTGTGTGTCTCTTTCTACCATTCCTGCCAGGATATCTATTTTCTGTTCATCGAAACAGGCCCAGGTTTCACACTAAGTGAGTGTATAAATACATTAAAAAAACATATTAACTATATGTATGACTGTGTTAGAGTGACATGCCAGCCGAATTTTATACTGTTATCCGCCCCGAGCCTGCAGGGAGGAGCGGAATACAAGATGGAACAAATAAATAAATAAATAAATAAATAAATAAATAAACAAATAAATTTTGTGTCATTTTGGTTGGTGGTGTGCCCCAGGATTTTGTAAATGTAAAAAAATGTGCCGCGGCTCAAAAAAGGTTGAAAATCACTGTCCTAGTTCACCAGAGCACTGTCAGATGCCACCTGCCTCAACATCTCCTCTCCCGGATTTCATTTTAATACAAGATAACCTCATAACTTGCCCGAGGAACCTAGATAAATAGACAGGCAAATCATATATGGTTCTGGCCCAGCTTACTTGTCCGAATGCATCTGCCTCTACGTCCCATCTCGCAGCCTAAGATCATCTGGGGAGGCCCTGCTCTCGCTCCCGTCAGCATTGCAAATGCAGTTGGTGGGGACAAGAGATAAGGCCTTCACAGCGGTGGCCCCTCGCCTATGGAACGTACTCCCAAACGAGATAATAATAAACAATACACTTTATTTATATTCTGCTCTTCTCACCCCGAAGGGGACTCAGAGCGGATTACAGGTACACATACTTAGCAGACAATCCCTGCCGTTTTCCACATACACACATATAGACGAACAGAGGCAAACTCTGGCCACCAGGGGGAGCTGACACTCCTAATCTCTCAGCATTCCCAGCGTCCCTTGTTGTTCCTTCCACATTCCTCAGCGTTCCTGGAGTTCTTTAATGGCCTCATAATTCAGTCAAAATTTGCCTCCCCACTTAATGTGGTACCTTTATCTCCTACTTGACAGATGCAACTGTCTTTCGGGCTGCAAAGGTCTACACTCAAAGGTCGAGCACCCACCTCGACCCGGGCAGGCCTCAAACTCATGACCTATTGGTCAGAGAGATCTTATGCAGCTGACGCTAACCAGCTGCGCCGCATTCCCGGCCCCCTCCCTCCTAACATTTCGAAAGAAAGTTAAGACTTGGCTGTTCCAGCAGGCATTTGCAGATGAAGTGTAATTATTTAATTGAGAACTATGGAATGATATGACGATTTTAATAAAGAGACGCTGAGATTTGTATTTTATAATTATAATTGCTAATTGTATTGCTTTTATATGGTTGTTTTGATGTGTTATATCTTGTGGGCATTCGTTGCCATGTGTACACAGCGTCGAGTCACCTTCGGGGTGAGAGGAGCGGTATAAAAATATAGTAAATAAATAAATCAACATTAATTAGGACTTCAAGATCAGGACAGTTGGAGGGAATGTACCAATGCAGCCTGGGTGAGATTTGTGAGATTGGCTTTTTCTTCAGTGCACCTGAGGTGCAAAACCCTTTTTCCCAGGCAATTTTTATCATGCTTCTTAATTGGGACTGTCCCTGTCAAATACGTGAACCCTACTTCTATCACAGTGCTGAACACATGAGAAACCCATCTAGAAAAGCACACTTCTTAACTTGAGTATGTTTCAGAACTTTGGAGTCAGAAACCACAACAATTCTTATCGCTTTCATTTTGGTATAAATAAAAAATATTATTATTATTATTTTGTCTTCTACCTGGCTAAGCAGGGTGGCTTCCTGAATTCCTTGCCACCGAGCATTAATGTTCTTCATTCTTCATGGCAAAGAGTAGGGTGCATTACTTGCCGAGGTAAAAAAAAAGAGTTAATGTTTACCTGCTCATTGATGAGTGCCTGCAACTTTTGCACTTCTGCTTTCAGGGACATATTAATGTTCTGCACAACCTAGAAAAAGAGGCACAAGTATGATGGCATGTTAGTTGCATTAAGGTCAGTGTCTTGGTATTATAATATCTACTTATATAATAAAAGTCAGTGTTTGCGGCGGGAGGTGTGGAGGAATATGTGGCAGCGTTTCAATTGGTTGCCACTGTGGGATTATTTGCAAAACCGGCTCTCCCAACCTCAGAATTCGGCAGGAGGCAGAAACTGGATTTTAAGTGGGTGCTGAGGCCTGGCTCCGCCCCCTGGCTTCCGCTCTACCAGCAGCTTCTCCAGGCTTGAGGATGGCAGTGCCAAGCCAGCCTTGTGCTAGCTATGCCCCCACAGACTTGGCATTGCCATCCTCAAGCCTGGAGAAGCTGCTGGTAGAGCAGAAGCCAGGGGGGCGGAGCCAGACCGTGCCAAGCCCCACCCCCTCCCCTCTAGCAGTTCCCAGCAGCGTCTCCAGGTTTGAGGATGGCAGTGCCAAGCCAGCCTTGTGCTAGCTATGCCACCACTGGCTTGGCATTGCCATCCTCAAGCCTGGTGAAGCTGCTGGTAGAGCGAAAGCCAGGGGGACGGAGCCAGACCGTGCCAAGCCCCACCCCCTCCCCAGCACTCCCAGCAGCTTCTCCAGGCTTGAGGATGGCAGTGCCAAGCCAGCCTTGTGCTAGCTATGCCACCACTGGCTTGGCATTGCCATCCTCAAGCCTGGTGAAGCTGCTGGTAGAGCGGAAGCCAGAGGGGGGCGCCAGGCCACGCCAAGCCCCTCCCCGCTGGCTTTGGAGCTCCCAGCAGCTTCTCCAGGCTTGAGGATGGCAGTGCCAAGCCAGCCGTGTGCTAGCTATGCCACCACTGGCTTGGCATTGCCATCCCCACGAAGCTGGAGGGAGTGCCAAAGCTGGGGAGGGGGTGGGGGTTGGTGCGGCCTGGCTCCACCCCCCTCTGAGAAGCACCCCATCCGTCTGGGATCGACTGGTCAATCGCGATCGACTTCCTGGGCAGCCCTGCTCTAGTTCATATGGAATTTGACACATATTTTATACTCATGAAAGGAAAGAAAAATATGTAAACATTCATTTTCTCATTTCCCAGTACCAGGATTAAAGATATGTACTAGGCCCACCCCCTATCCACTCCCCGGTTTATAGAAATTCATCTAATCAACTCCACATCTTTTCACATATAATACTAAAGCTTTTACTGTACCATTAGATCTTCTTCTTTGCTTGTCAGCTTGATGCGTTCATTGCCTAATGCCTCTTCAGTTTGGCTTATCTGTTTATCCTTTTCTGAAATTCTGGAACAAAAAAAAACCCCACAATGAATACCAGGAACAATACACAATAAGAAGTTTGGTGGAGTCTTCTCTTACGGCTTTTGTAGAGGAAGTAATTATTATTGTTGTCTGGTCCAATCATAAACATTATACACATACAAGACCCCATTTCACTTTGCTGATAAGTCGGCTCATCAAGAGCAGCAACTTGGGCGAACTAGTCTAAGGTTAAATATGCACAAGCATACATAAATGCCCGATGAAAGATAGGCCGTTAAGGAATGCTACCAAAATCAATATCATCCAGGTCACAGTGTTTCTAATTTCTATGAAAGCTGGAAAGAAAAAAAAAGAGGACAGGAAGAGAATCAGTTTATCACATCCCGTATAGACTACTGCAATGCATTCTACGTGGGGCTGCCTTTGAAGACAGCTCAGAAGCTGCAATTGGTGCCGAGATCGGCAGCCAGATTGCAACTGGAGGGCTGGATCGTGAGAGGGTGACTCCCATCCTGCAGCAATTCCACTGGTTGCTGATCCACTTCAGGGCCAAATACAAAGTGCTGGTCATTACCTATTAAGCCCTAAACGGTTGGGATCCAGGCTATTTGACCTTGGCCATGGTAGTCCATGTTCTGGTTACATCCCGTATAGATTACTGCAATGCCCTCTACGTGGGACTGCCTTTGAAGACTGTTTGGAAGCGTCAACTGGTCCAACGGACAGCAGCCAGGTTGATAACAGGAGCGGCACTCAGGGAGTGTACAACTCCTCTGTTGCGCCAGCTCCACTGGCTACCAGTTTGCTACCCGGCACAATTCAAAGTGCTTGTGTTAGCCTTTAAAGCCCTTAACTGTTCTGGTCCAACTTACATGTCTGAACGCATCTCCCCCTAGGAACCATCAAGATGTTTAAGATCATCCGGAGAGGCCCTGCTCTCGATCCCGCCTGCATATCTTTAGGGAGGGAGTTCTAGAGTCGGGAGGCCACCACAGAGAAGGCCCTCTCCTTCGTCCCCACCAATCGTGCCTGCGAAGGGGGGCGCGAGCAAGAGCAAGGCCTCTCCAGATGATCGGAGAGATCGCCTGGGTTCGTAGACAGAAATGCGGTCACGCAGGTAGGCGGGTCCCAAACCGTTCAGGACTTTGTAGGTAAGAACCTGCACCTTGAATTGGGACTGGAAGATGAACGGCAGCCAATGGAGCTCCTTAAACAGGAGGGTTAACAGCTCCCTGTAAGATGTTCCAGTTGCCACCCGTTGGACCAATTGAAACTTCCGGGCCGTCTTCAAGGGCAGCCCCACGCAGAGTGCATTACAGTAATCCAATCTGGAAGTGACTAAGGTGTGGACTACCATGGCCAGATCTGACTTCACGAGGTACGGTCGCAGCTGGCGCACAAATTTTAATTGTGCAAAGGCCCTCCCAGGCACCGCCGACGCCTGAGCTTCAAGCGTTAGCGACGAGTCTAGGAGGACACCCAAGCTGCGGACCTGTGGCTTCAGGGGAGTGCAACTCTGTCAAGCACAGGTTGCCACCCTATACCCCGATCCAGCTTACGATCGACCATTTGAAAGTACTGCTATTTTGTGAGAAAATAAATATGGTCATATTCACCCTCTGCCCCCTTGTTCCCTGGTTTCACAATCATCCGCAGCCAATGTTATTTCTCTACATTAAAAATGGGGTGGGTCTCACTTTCTTTTGCGAAAACAATAGGCAACACAATGTACTGCAAACCTTAAGCATAAAAGGGAAATCCTTAGGAAAACGTTTATGACTTCTAAAGGGAATGTGTAACAATAGAGGGTAAAAATACTAGCAATTACGACATTTCCTTCAAGAAAATTCTCTCCTGTCCTTCAAAGCAAGTAAGTCAAAAAGCAACTAGGGCAGGGAGTAGAGAGGGACAAAAAGAAGAGACTTACACTTTGTGCAATTCTTCTGCGAGGGCTGAAGCCGAGCTCTGAAAAAGAGAAAGTAAGTAAAAAGAGAAAGTAAGCTCCCGACGATTAATAATCTAGTTTACTGTTGACCTATGCAAGTAGGAAATTTAGGTACTGCTTTATGTTGTGAGCAAACATGGCACCCATCTTGCAGAAAGCTTTCTCATATCCAAGTCATCATTTAAAATTGAAACCACCGAGCCATGTGAGATGCCTATGGCTTCCACAATCTCTCGCACTTTCAATCTCCGATCGGCCAACACCATATCGTGAATTTTTCAATTGTTTCGGTGTAGAGACCTCAACTGGGCGTCCAGAATGTTCGGCATCTTCCTTGCTTGTACGGCCACAACGAAATTCAGTAAACTACTTTTTTGCCACTGAAATTGATGGTGCAGAGTCCCCGTAGTATTTATCAAGCTTAGCCTTGGTTTAAGTCAGGGCTGTCCGACTGGCGGCCCCGGGGCCGGATCCGGCCCCGTAGCCTGTTGGACACGGCCCCACCTATGCCCTCAGCCGCCATTTTTAAATCCTGACTGGCTGAAAATCCCTAGGAAGAGAGGGGGGGAGGGCAGAAGGCCCCTCCTGCGCCTTCCTGTGGGCAGCCTGCGCCGCGCCAGGCTGGGACGCACGCCTTGGCGCCGCTCGGCCCAGTGGGGCTCTTCGGGGTGGCGTTAGCGTTTCCTCCTGTGGCTCCCTAGTCCTCATATGGGGGGAGCCTGGCCGAAAAAGGGCAGAAGGTGAGGGGGAGGGGTCCAAGAGCAGTGGCGTCAGGCTCCGCGCCCCGTGACCTTGTTGTGCTGCCTTCCCCGCGTGGCGCCGCCTTCTGCCCCGCGGCTTGTTTTCCCTTCAGGGAGGGAGGAGCCCCTCCCTTCCTCTGGGAGGAGGCCCCATCAAGCCCTGCGGGCATTGAGGGGGCGGTGTAAATTTGAGGAGGAGTAGGCGGCGCCAAGATTCATGCAGAGCGTCACAGGCCTGGATGGAGGTGAACCCCCACAAGTAAGTGGAGCCGGGGTCAGAGCCAGGGGCGGAGCTGACCTTATCCGGAGGCAGACCCCTGACCCCAGTAGAATTCCGTTGGACAGCACTGGTTTAAGTGATGGTTTTTTTCCGCAAAAAATATTGCCTAATGAGCACACAAACTTCACCCAGTCTTTCTCTCCCAAATGAAGTGTTAACGGGTTGGGTCTGTTGTCTTTTAAAGGAAGGTCAGCCATCCACGTATTTCTACTGTGTGCATTAAGATAACAAGATTCTTCTCCGAAAGGCTTTGCTACTCCTATGTGAGAAGAGGAAGCTTGGTTGCTGCCAGAAGATATGCAACATCTGGGTCAGTGGGCATTTTAAGTCTCGGGGGCTGGCTGCCAAATAACCAACTGTTGCTTTACGGAAGCCAAAATCACACTGGCACTCAGCCATTACGGACTGGCAATATTCTCATGATGAATACATGAGGAGATCAGAGGACGCAAAGCTCTCTGGTGTGGAATATTGCTGTAATTCAGTCTCTTGGCATTCCGAAGTTAAGGAGTTAGTGCAGGCATGGGCAGGCTTCTGTCCTTCGGGTGTTTTGGACTTCAACTCCCACAATTCCTAACAGCCAGTAGGAATGGTGGGAGTTGAAATATTTTATTTTAGTATTTTACTAGCTTGGGGACCCGGCAGTGACCGGGTTATTTGAGAAAGGCATTGTGTGCCAAGGTTGGTCTTTGGTACTTCAAGTCCCATCATCCACGGTCCACCCTCCTCCAAACTGCAGTAGAAGATAGAGTGGGTCGTGAGGGCTCTGTGTGTCACGTTTGGTCTTGGTCATTCATTGGATGAGGGTTGCAGCAGCCTCGGAAGGTGACTGAAGGTACTTCAAGTCCCATCATCTGTGGTCCATCCTCCTTGAAACAGCACCAGGGTGTAGAGTGGGTCAAGGGGGCTCTTTGTGCCAATTTTGGTCTGTATTGGTCATTGAATGAGGGTTGCGTTGTTTTCAGGAAGTGAATGAAGGTACTGCAAGTCCCATCATCCATGGTCCACCCTCCTTCAAACTGCAGCAGGATGTAGAGTGGGTCATGGGGGCTCTGTGTGCCAAGTTTGGGCCTGGTCTGTGATTTGTAGGGGCTACAATGTTCTGTGGGAAGTGAATCAGGTGAAGGTACTGCAAATCCCATCGTATGTGGGCCATCCTGCCATAAACCACACCAGGTTGTAAAGTGGGTCATTGGGCCTCTGTGTGCCAAGTTTGGTCCTGATCTGTCATTGGTGTGGGCCACAGTGCTCTCAGGAAGTGAAATAAAGTACTGTAAGTCCCATCATCCATGGTCCATCCTCCCTCAACCTACACCAGGATGTAGATTGCATCTTTGGGAATCTGTGTGCCAAGTTTGGTCTTTTTCTGTCATTGTTGGGGGCCTAGTCAGGAAAATCAAGTTGAGGAAGCCTTACTGTCAATTCAGGCCCTAAAAAATATCCCATGAGCTGAGGCCTAGTCAGGAAAATGAAGTTAAGGAAGCCTTCCTGTCAATTTTGGGCCTGGTCTGTGATTTATAGGGGCTACAGTGTTGTTTGGGAAGTGAATCAGGTGAAGGTACTGCAAATCCCATCATTCGTGGCCCATCCTGCCCTAAACCACACCCGGTTGTGACGTGGGCCATTGGGCCCCTGTGTGCCAAGTTTGGTCCTGAGTCGTCATTGCTGTGGGCCGCAGTGACTGACTGCCTGAGGCCTTTCCTTTTCCCTCTGTGTCACCTTAGAATGTTAGAATGTAGATGGCCAATCAGAGTCCTTTATTCAAATACTCCCTCAGTGGCAACCAATCCCCTCTGTCTGGTGCCTTAGAACAGTCTTTCTCAACCAGCGTGCCGTGGCACACTAGTGTGCCGTGACGGACCTCCTGCTGTGCCGCGAGAAAAGCTCTCTGCCCCCCTTCCTGCCGAACTCCTGCTGCTCGGGGGAGGAGGAGGAAGGGCTGGACAGTGGCGAAGAAAAAGAAGAAGGGACCGGGGCGCCGCCTCCTTCGGCCGTTTCCCCAGCCAGCCTCCAATCCGCCATGACTCCCACCATGACTCTCGCCCCTCGCTTGCTGAAGCTGCGTGGAGGAGCCCGCCCACTGAAGCCCATTCACCGCTTATGCTCCTCCTCTGTAGGAGAGCTGAAGCTGGGGAGGGGCGGGGCATGGCGCGACCTGGCTCTGCCCCTCCCGGCTTTGGCACTCCCAGCAGCTGCTCAGCCTTGAGGGACAGTGCCAAGCCAGCATTGTGCTGGCTCTGGCACCGCTGGCTTGGCACTGCCCCTCAAGGCTGGAGCAGCTGCTGGGAGAGGTGAAGCCGGGGTAGAGAGACGGGGCATGGCGCAGCCTGGCTCCGCCCTCCCCAGCCGGCACTCCCAGCAGGCCACCATCCCCCAAACGTTCTTTACTGTGTTAGAGTGTCATTTTGGTTGGTGGTGTGCCCCCAGATTTTTTTAATGTTAAAAGTGTGCCGCGGCTCAAAAAAGGTTGGGAAACACTGCCTTAGAATGTTGGAGTTCTGAGGCTGGCCAATCAGGGTCCTTTATGCAAATAATCCCACAGTGGCAACCAATCGAAACGCTGCCACATATTCCTCCGCACCTCCACCTGCAAACACTGACTTTTATTATATACATAGAAGATTTTTTATTTATGCCTATTAGGCACGTGCAATCCATTTTAAAATGGTTCTAAACTGTGTTCAAAAGTAAGGGGCGATGGTGCCTTGTTTCTGAAATTCTTTCCGAATTTTTGGGGTAAACATTTCGGAATTCTAATGAAACTTACGAACCTTCGTAAGTGCTTCGTTAATGGCGGTCATGATTGCACAATAGGAAAAACATCACTGTCAGTGGGAAACTTAAGAGACTTCTCTCGCCCTCATTTTTTTCCAGCTATCCTGACGAAAGTTTATTTATTTTTTTACTTACTTTATTTCTACCCCGCCCTTCTCCCACAAGGGGATTCGGGGCGGCTTCACAACCGCATCGATGATGGCTTATAAATACACTCAATAAAAACAGTTAATACAAAATATTATAAAACAACAAAAATCCCATTAACTATCATATTTACATGCTACAGTTACTACAGTAGTAGAACACATTCGCCACAGTTAGCTCACCAAATTTCAGAACATTTGACTTATCCGCAGAATGTTGGCGAATTTTCAAATTTTTCTTAAACAATATATATATATATATATATATATATATATATATTAAAAACCCTTTAAATTCAAGAGTTAGCTACATGAATTTTATAAACAATGCTCAAGATAACGAAGGCATCAATCCCCAGGAGATTGAGAAAGATTCACATATCAATAGATTTTTGGGGATTTAAAAAAGTTTAGACCAAAACAATGTATCCCCCCATAAAGCGACAACAGCAATCCTGTTGTAATTGAGCCCTCGGCTCTGCCTGCTAGTAGGGCTGAGGAGGGTGCCGAATCATCAGCGTCTGAGTATGGAACTGGGTGGGGCTGAGAGTAAACTAAACGCTGGAGCAGGCAGAAAGAGGAATGCAAGTAATTCCAGCAGGGAAGGGTTGGAACAAAGAAAGAGAATTCGGCAAATACTTATGTCTCCTTCTGACTCTGAGTCCTTTGAGGGTTTTCCCAGGGATGGGGGAAGCTCGTCAGAAGAGAGTGATACTGAGTTAGATTGGACTTTGGTACAGGAGGTTGGGGATGTGTGTAATGCAGACACCAGTAGTGATACTTTTCTGGGGTTTGATAGTGATAAAGACTGGCCCTCTGAAGCCTCAGGGAATGATTGGGATACACTAAGTTTTGAAAGACGCTGGGGAACTTGGAGGGACTCACAAAGGGTGTCAGCTGCAGAGAGAATAAAGCAGCTGCAATGCCTAATCAGGAGGAGTTGTCTTCTTCGGGCGAGTCTGATCTTTAGGGCTATATAATGTGGGCTTTGGGGAGGCTTCCTTGCAGCGAGCAAGGAGTTGTTCTTGGTATCCTGTTTGGCATTCTGTTCCTGATCCAGTTTACTCGTGAGTTGAGGTTTTACTCTGCCCTTTTTGGGCTGAGATGCTGCTGCCGCAGTTGGGAAAGGTGGGTGGTTTTGGGGTTTCAATGTTCTGTTTTCTGTCCAGCTACAGCCGTGTGTTCCTAGTGGCGGGGTTTGAACTCCGCTGGACTTTCTGTGAGTTTCAAGCTGCAAGAATGGTATTGTATGTACGGCGGGAGGTTGACAATGTGTTTTATGGGGATTACGATGTTTTGTCCCTATACATGTAGCTCCTGTGGACCTTGGATTGTCTCCTCGTTTCGCCGTCATTCTCCTGCCCACGACTCCGGACCGGTTACTGACTACGCTTTTGGCTCATCCCTCGGAGGACGTCACAGAGGATGTCCTGAGTTTGTTTTGGATTCCTTCTTCATTGATTTTTGGGCTTTCCCTGGGTTTTTGTGGGTTTTTGCCAGTTAGGCTTGTTTTTTGTTAGTCCCATTTGTTGAGCAATAAACTCTTTGTTACCCCTTTTATCACTTGGGCTTGGCTTTAATTGGCGTCTGCATCACGACAAATCCCCTTGAATGTCTGTCTGTCTTTCTATTTCTATTTCAAATTTATTGGCCGCCACTCCCCGGAGACTCGGAGCGGCTTACATCAGACATGAGTGACAGAATAAAACACTAAAAACAGTAAAACATAAAACTGATTAGCCAGGTGGGAAGACCTGCCTAAACAGATAAGTCTTGTACGCTCCCGAAAAGCTAGTAATACTTGGAGCGTACGGACTTCAAGCGGAAGAGTGTTCCAAAGAGATGGGGCCACAGCAGAAAAGGCCCTGCGCCTCGTCTTTGTAGATCGTATGATCTTGAGACTGGGAACTCCAAGCAGCATTTGATCTTCAGATCAAACTGGTCTCTGGGGTTGATAGAATGGCACACAACCACATAACTTCAACTCAGCACAGATCCTATTACTTACTTAACTTTTGTAGATATTTATTTTATTTAGACTAACTCTAAACGCCAACTGGTGAGGCCAGCCTTCATTTGTGCACCAGGACTGTGGCGCAGCTGGCTGGGAGTCAGCTGCATTAAGATCACTACTGACCGAAAGGTCATGAATTCGAAGCCAGCCCAGGTTGGAGTGAGCTCCCGACCAAAATTGTGTAGCTTGTTGTCGACCTTTGCAGCCCGAAAGACATTTGCATCTGTCAAGTAGGAAATTTAGGTACCACTTTGTCGGGAGGCTAACTTAACTGATTTAAGAGGCCATAAAAATCTCCAGGAGGTATGCAAAGAATGAGAAAGTGGCAGCTCCCCTGGTGGCCAGAAGGTGGAATGTTAAATAGCTTCTGAGTGTCTGTCTATATATGTTGTGTGTCTGTGCCATTACATAAGAACATAAGAAGAGCCATGCTGAATCGGGCCTCAGCCCATCTAATCCCGCATTCTGTGTCACACAGTGGCCCACTAGTTGTACACGGGGATCTCCAGCAGAAAGGAGGGCAAAACCCTCACCTGCTCCCGACCCCCCACCACCAGTACCCGGGAAATCCTGCCTGCCTCCATCAACACAGAGGTGGCACTTGGATGTCCATTTCAGTAACTACTGATTCCCTTGGTATCCATGAATCTGTCTAATCCTGCCTTGAAGCTGTCCAGGCTGACCGCTGTCACAACCTCTTCTGGAAGTGAGTTCCATGACCCAATGACCCTCTGGGTGAAGAAATATTTCCCTTTATTAGTCCTAACTTTCCTACCTTGGAGCTTCAGGGAGTGCCCCCCTGATCATGCCAAGCATAGAATTTGCTTTTTTCGCTGCTGCGCACTGGGTTGACATCTTCATTGAGCTGTCCACCAAAACCCCAAGATCCCTTTCCTGGTTTGTCTCGGAAAGCTTTGATCCCATCAGTTGATAAGTGTATTTGGGGTTCTTTGCCCCGATGTGCATGACTTTACACTTGTTTAGGTTAAAATGCATTTGCCACTTTGTTGCCCATTCACTCAATTTCGAGAGATCTTTCTGGAGCTCTTTACAATCAGTTTCATTTTTAATTACCCTGAACAATTTAGTGTCGTCTGCAAACTTTGCTACCTCAGAATTCACTCCTACATCCAGGTCATTAATGAATAAATTAAAAAGTAACGGTCCTAAAACTGAACCTTGGGGTACGCCACTTCTCACCTCTTTCCATCCAGAGAAGTGTCCATTCATTACCACCCTTTGTTTCCTACAGTTTAGCCAGGTTCCAATCCAGGACAAGACCTGTCCCCTGATTCCATGGCTGAAGAGCTTATTTAGGAGCCTTTGGTGAGGGACTTTGTCAAAAGCCTTTTGAAAGTCAAGGTAAACAATATCGACTGGGTCCCCTTTATCTATGTGTTTATTTACACCCTCAAAGAATTCTATCAAGTTAGTAAGACATGATTTGCCTTTGCAGAAACCATGTTGATTTTCCTTCAGCAATGCCTGTTCTTCTATGTGCTTAGTAATTTTTTCTTTAATAATGGTTTCCATCACTTTGCCTGGAACTGAGGTTAGACTAACTGGCCTATAATTTCCTGGATCACCCCTGGATCCTTTCTTGAAGATCGGAGTTACATTTGCCTCCCTCCATTGAATGTTTGCCATGTATATGTACATTGTAATTCGCTCTGGGCCTTTTGCAATTCTTCACCATTGGGGGCCTGGCCTTTCCAAGCTACAGTTAAGATGGCTGTGATTAGTCATGCCCACAGCTTCCTGCCTTATGGCGGCAATGGCGAGGAATGAGATTTTTAAAAAATTTGGTTAAGTGATTCAAATTTTAACCACCACCACCACCCCCGGCGCATGCCTCGGAAATAGCTTCATATGCACAAATTTAGGCTGTTCTGGGTCCCCCTTGTGGGAAGAAGGGCAGGATAGAAATGTACGAAATAAATAAATGTAATGAATCAGATACAACTTCCGATTAGATCCGCAACAAACGCACACCTCCAATGCCTATGCCTGAGCTAGTGCTACTTTCTGGATGAAAAGGAGGAGGAACCAGGAGGTTGAGACGACAATAAACACTGTGCTGTATCCATACCTGGACTGCCATCTGTGAATGGAACTTCTGGAGCTGAGCTTTTAAAGCCTCATTTTGTTCCATCAGTTCCTATGAGAAATATAAAAAAAGATAAAGTAAGTAGAACATTTAGAAAGGTAAATGCACTTGGAAAAAAAATGCAACTCTGGACACACTGGGAGGCCCTGCTCTCGATCCTGCCGGCTTCACAAGCACATCTGGCGGGGACAAGGGACAGGGCCTTCTCTGTGGTGGCCCCTCGGCTGTGGAACTCCCTGTCCAGGGATATCAGATCAGTCCCCTCCCTCCTAACTTTTTGAAAAAAACTGAAAACTTGGCTCTTCGAGGAAGCTTTTGGAGCTTCAGCTTAATCTGATAAACTTGAATTGGAAAATGACCCAGGAATGATTTAAGACAGGGCTGTCCAACTGGCGGCCCGGGGGCCGTATACGCCCCCCCAGCCCCTTCCCTACGGCCCCCTAGGCTTTTTAATAAAAAAATTGGAAAATAAAATAAATAATAATTTTTTAAAAAAAACCCTACTCCCGGGTTCGGAGCAAGTATCGCGAGAATACGCAATCCACACGGATTTCGCTGTCAACGCGAGATCATGCCGGCGTTGACAGCGAAAATCCCGTGTGGGATTGCGTATTCTCGCAATACTCTTCGGCTACTCTACTACTGGATCGCTGAGGCCCACAGACGCGATTAGGACCTTCTTCGACTCAGTCGGTCGTCGCCTCTCTCGTCGTCCGGGTACTCCGGGATCCTGCGCGTTTGGAAAAGGTAGGCCGAAGCAGGGGGCTCCTCAGGGGGGCTCCTCATTCCCTCCCCCCATCTCCCCTCATGTATTAAATATAAAATTAAATATATTTAAAGATGAAATAAGGGGAGATGGGATACATTAAAATAAGGGGGAGGGGAGGATGGAATTAAATATATTTAATATTAAATAAAAATAAGGGGAGATGGGAGGATGGAATTAAATATATTTAATATTAAATAAAAATAAGGGGAGATGGGAGGATGGAATTAAATATATTTAATATTAAATAAAAATAAGGGGAGATGGGAGGATGGAATTAAATATATTTAATATTAAATAAAAATAAGGGGAGAGGGGAGGATGGAATTAAATATATTTATTATTAAATAAAAATAACAGGAGATGGGAGAATGGAATTAAATATATTTAATATTAAATAAAAATAAGGGAGGGGGAAGATGGAATTAAATATATTTAATATTAAATAAAAATAAGGGAGAGGGGAGGATGGAATTAAATATATTTAATATTAAATAAAATAAGGAGAGGGGAAGATGGAATTAAATATATTTAACATTAAATAAAAATAAGGGGAGAGGGAGGATGGAAATAAATATATTTAATATTAAATAAAAATAAGGAGAGGGGGAGGATGGAATTAAATATATTTAATATTAAATAAAAATAAGGGGAGAGGGGAGGATGGAATTAAATATATTTAATATTTAATAAAAATAAGGGGAGATGGGAGGATGGAATTAAATATATTTAATATTAAATAAAAATAAGGGGAGAGGGGAGGATGGAATTAAATATATTTAATATTAAATAAAAATAAGGGGAGAGGGGAGGATGGAATTAAATATATTTAATATTAAATAAAAATAAGGGGAGAGGGCGCTGGGGAGAGGGCGGAGCCGGGGGCGGAGGCAGACCCTACGGCCCCCCAGGTCATCAGTGACCAGAATTCAGGCCCCTGGGCCGGTAGAAGTTGGACAGCCCTGACTTAAGACAACGGATAAGGCCTGAATATGACGACACAGTTTTTAATTTTTTTATTGTTCATTGTTTTATTGCTTTGATGTTTTGATGCTTTTAGATATTTTGTAATGTAATATTTTTATTCTATTGATAAATGTATTTATATAGCATCGAATTGTGCCGACTGTTCACCGCCGCGAGTCGCCTTCGGGCTGATATGGCCGGGGTAGAAATGATGTAAATAATAATAATAATAATAGCTGACTCCATCCATGTCAGTGGCCCATTAATTCAGACCACAAAAAAGTTATTTGGTGGTCTTGAGCCCTATTCCCAAATAAGTTCACCAGCTTCGTCCATTTCCAATTTCAGACTAAAATGTAGAACAGTTACTGGCAGGACCAGTCTTCATGGTAGAATTAACACGCTAAAATAATTATAACTGATCAATGAAGTTATCCCGTGAAGTGTCATGAAGATGTAAATAGACAATCAAAATACTTGACATTATCAATATCGTGGATGCTTAACTTATAATAAACAATTCAGATCAGGTTTGAAAGCCTTCGTTCCGGTAGATGCTTCTGACTGTCGCCCATGCTAGTGTTGGAACTCAACCCCACACTGCCCAAGTCTCAAGTCCTCAACAAGGAACAATTAGTAAGTTTAGTATAGGCTGAGGGAATTCCCTTTCCCCCATGTCTCCTGTATGACAGTTGAAACTATCTAATTTCTTCTCTCTGTTTCTCCTCTCATTCTGATTGCTTGTTTAGAATGCATCCTTATTTTTATTTATTTACTAGCTGAGGACCCGGCGCTGCCCGGGTTATTTGAGGAAGGCATTGTGTGCCAAGGTTGGTTCCTATTAAATGTTTATGTGGCTTGCAGTGGTCTCAGGAACTTAGTGAATGTACTGCGAGTCCCATTGGCCATGGTCCATCCCCCTCCAAAAAGCACCAGGATGTAGAGTGGGTCTTGGGGGCTGTGTGTGTCACATTTGGTCTTGATCATTCTCTGGATGAGGGTTGCAGCGGTCTCTGAAAGTGAGGGAAGGTACTGGAAGTCCCATCATCCATGGTCCCCTGTTCTCCAAACTGCATCAGGATGTAGAGTGGGTCATGGGGGCTCTGTGTGCCAAGTGTGGTCTTGAAGGTACTTCAACTCCCATCATCAGTGTCAAAACTGCACCAGGATGGATGAAGGGGTCTTGATCAATCATTGGATGAGGGTCAGAGAAAGTGAGTGAAGGTACTTCAACTCCCATCATCAGTGGTCCGTCCCACTCAAAACTGCACTAGGATGTAGAGTGGGTCATGGGTACTCTGTGTGCCAAGTTTGGGCCTGGTCTCTGATTTATAGGGGCTGCAATGTTCTATGGGAAATGAATTCGGTGAAGCTACTGCAGATCCCATCATTTGTGAGCCATCCTGCCATAAACCGCAGCAGGTTTGTAAAGTGGGCCATTGGGCCTCTGTGTGCCAAGTTTGGGCCTGATTCGTCATTGGTGTGGGCCACAGGGCTCTAAGGAAGTGAATTGAAGTACTGCAAGCCCCATCATCCATGGCCCATCCTCCCTCAAACTGCACCAGGATGTAGGGTGCACCTTGGAGGGTCTGTGTGCTCAGTTTGGTCTTGTTCTGTCATTGTTGGGGGCCTAGCCAGGAAAATCAAGTTGAGGAAGGCTGAGCTGTCAGTTTTAAGCCTGGTCTTGCTGTCAGATTTATGGTCTGTGACTTATAGGGGCTACAGTGTTGTTTGGGAAGTGAATGATGTGAAGGTACTGCAAATTCCATCATTCGTGGCCCATAGACAAACAGAGGCTATTTAACTTTTTTCTGGCCACCAGGGGAGCTGTTGCTTCACTGTCCATCTGTGACACTGATGAAGTACTTTCCACATTCCCCGCATGCTTTTTGCTGGAGATTTTTATGGCTTCGTAAATTTGTTAAGTTAGCCTCCCCACACATAGGTGGTACCTAAATTTCCTACTTGACAGATGCAACTGTCTTTCGGGTTGCAAAGGTCGACAACAAGCTACACAAAATTGGCTGGAAGCTCACTCCAACCCGGGCTGGCTTTGAACTCATGACCTTTTCGGTCAATAGTGATCTTAATGCAGCCGACACCCAGTTAGCTGTGCCACAGTCCCGGTGCTCAGTCCTTTTCTACTTCAAGCCTTCTGAATCTGACTTCTTTTTCTTACATCGGAATATGTGCTGTGTGCTTTGAGATCTCTCGTGTGTATGTGTCAGAGAGATGTAGTGATTGGTGTTTTCCCAATCATTAGATGGTTTTGAAACATTAGAAATGCAGGTTTTTTTTTCTTGTTAGAGATAGCTCAGACAGCCACATTTATGTATTTATTAGCTGGGACCCAGCGGTGCCCGGTCATTAGCAGGATGTAGAGTGGGTCATTGGGGGGGTCCTTTTTTGGTCTTGATCCATCAGCATTGGGAGTTGTGGTATCATGAAATTACTGAAGGTACTGGAAGTCCCATCATCTGTTGTCCAACCTAAATTGCAAGGATGTATATTGGGTCATGGGGGCTCTGTGCGCCAAGTTTGATCTGTATTGGTGAATGGATGAGGGTTGTATTGTTTTTAAGAAGTGAGTGAAGGTACTTCAAGTTCCATCATCCGTGGTCCATCTCACACAGAACTGCACCAGGATGTAGAGTGGGTCATGGGGTCTCTGTGTGCCAGGTTTGGTGTTGATCAGTGATTGGATTAGGTTTGCAACAGTCTTGGAAAGTGAGGGAAGGTACTGCAAGTCCCATCATCCATGGTCTGCCCTCCTCCAAACTGCAGCAGGATGTAGAGTGGGTCATGGGGGATCTGTGTGCCAAGTTTGATATTTATCAGTCTTTGTTAGGGGCCACGATGGTCTTTGGGAAGCAAAGCGCTTGGAAGTACTACAAATCCCATAATCCGTGGTCCATCTTTCCCAAACTGCACCAGGACGTAAAGGGCATCATGGGGGTTATGTGTGCCAAGTTTGGTTCAGGTCCGGCTGAGGCCTAGTCAGGAGAATCAAGTTGAGGAAGCCTTACTGTCAATTCAGGCTGAGGGCTAATTTTTAAAATCAGCGGAAGGAAGCCTTTTTGTAAAGAACTCTGTCTGGCACCTTTGAGATTTGGGATGTTGGAATGGTCCATCCTCCCTCAAACTGCACCAAGACGTAAAGTGGGTCTTGGGGGTTCTGTGTGCCAAGTTTGGTTTTGTTGTCTCATTGTTGGGGGCTGCAAAGTGTATTGGACCTAAACTCCCACCATGCCTGACTGGCTCAGGCCTTTTCCTTACTTCCCTCTGGCACTTTTGAGTCTCGGAATGTTCGCGTTGGCTGGCCAATGGGAGTTGTTTATGCAAATAACCCCACAGTGGGAGCCAATCCGAAAGCTGCCACATTTCCTTCCGCCCCTCCGCCCTCCGGACACATACAAACATTCCGCTTTATAAAGGTATACAGATATACAGATTTATTACTAGCTGTACCCGGCCACGCGCTGCTGTGGCAAAGAACAACAGCAACATCCCTTCTTGCCTTTCGTTCTTGCTCTCCCCCCATCTCCCTCAACCTTCAGCTCTTTCCTTCTCTCTGTCCTCCTTCCTTCCATCTTTTCTTTCCCTCCTTTCCCCCTATTCTTTCCTTTTCTCTATCACTCCTCCTTCCCTTTCTTTCCCTCCCGAAGTTTCCTTCCTCCCTTTATTTCCTTTATTTTTCTCCTCCCCTCACCAGCTACACCCTCCTTTATAGCCTTTTATTACCTTTGTCTTTGCTTTGTAGTCTCTTCTTCCTTCCTGTGGTACCCTTTTCTTTCCTTCCTTCCTTCCCTCCTCTCTTACCTTTCTCCCCCTTTCCTCTTTCATTCCTTCGCCTTTCCCCTCCCTCCTTTCTTCTTTTCTTCCTTCCTGTCTCGTCGCCTTCCTTACTTCTTTCCCTCTTTCCCGCCTTTCATTTTTGTGTCCTTTCTGCTGTCTCTTCTTCCTTCCTTGGGTATCTCTTTCCTTCTTCCTTCCTTCCCCTCCTCCTTCCCTCCCCCCTCCTTCTTTCATTCCTTCCATCATCTTCCCCCTCCTTCCTTGATTACTTCCATCATCCTCTGGAGGTTGGGCCGCCTCGTAATCTAGGCCTTGGCCGAAAGACAGTGGGCCTCTGCTCTTTAGCAGGCAGCGCCACCGCCGGCCATTCCCCTGCGGCGGCGTTGGCTGCTGAAGAGCTAAAAGGAGGAGGGAGGCCCGCTGCCTTCTGTGAAGCCGGGACCTTGATTGCTGCCGCAGAGGCCTCTGGAGCCCGGGCCGCCGAAGCAATCGAGGCCCTTTTAGGTCTTCAGCAGGCAGCGCCACTGCCAGCCATTCCCCTGCTGGCCACAGGAGGCAGGTAAGATGGCGGGCCTTCTTCTTTTCTCCGTGCTGGTGGGGGGGGGGTGGAGGAGGGAGGAGGGGTTTGCACGCGCGGTAATGAGTACCCCACGTGTGTCGTCTGTGTTTGCCACAGGGAATTCTGGGTGTTGTAGTCCCCTTGGGTTTTTTTTGCATTTTTTACCTTTTCGTTTTATTTGGGGGTTTTTTTTGGTGGTAAACATACCTCGTTGGGTGGTGATTTTTGTGGCCTGGTTTGGTGTTTGTGGGTTCAGCGGTTTTGCTGTCTATAGGCTACTCACCACGGCAGCTCTCATTTTATATATATAGATTTAAAACTTTTGTATCCCGATCGTCTCACCTCCGCAGAGGGACTCAGACCGGCAGGCAGCAAGAATTCAATGCTAACATTAAAAACTAAAACATCATAAATAACAATAAAATTACCAATACATATAAAATAAATTACATAAAAAGCCGTTCGCCAGGTAAAATCATGTTCAACTCCGTCCATGTATTCAGTCCATATATTGTAGTCAATAACTTAGTCAATTATCGATCCCCGCCCTCATTCTGCAAAGGCCTCAATCCACGGCCACGTTTTCACTAGTTTCCTAAAGGTCAGGAGGGAGGGGGCAGATCTAATTTCCTTTGGGAGGGAGTTCCACAGCCGGGGGGCCACCACAGAAATGGCCCCGTCTCTCGTTGGAACCAGGCGCGCCTGTGAAGGTGGTGGTACCTCTCCAGACGATCTTAACACTTGATGGTTCATGGGGGAGAATACGATCAGACAGGTAAACTGGGCCAGAACCATTTAGCACTTCACGCATTGCTAGCTGTGAGCTGTTGCTCAACTTTAAGTATCCTGTTTGATTTTTGGATGCTCTGCTATACATTTTATGGTAGTTTTCCCTAACAGCTAGCAGCTTTTTCATCCACATTATACTTGCTAATGTTTAATCGGGCTTTAGCAGTCATATCTGAGAGCCCACCAACTCTTTCCAAACTACACCACACCCCTCAAAGACTAACAGAGAAGCAGAGCGATGGAACGGAGCCAAACTGAATCCAGCCGTACCTGCACCTGTCTCTGGATTGAGTCCTCAGCCGTAACCCTCTTTTGTTCTGCTTCCATTAATTGCCTCATTCTTTGTTCTAGCTGTTGCTTTGAGACCATTGTATCCGTAAGTTTGCTATGAAGGCTCTGGATTTCATTGTCCTTGGCCACAAGCTTATTCTGGATGTCTGCCATTAGAAACACAAAATTAAACCAAAACAACAATTTAGCCAGATAATTTACATTTAACCAACATTTATTTTATTCTATTTTATTATTTACAGCAATTTTACCCCGCCCCTCTCAAACCCCGGAAGGGGACTCATCTACGAGGGCGGGTCAATAACTCCGTGACTTTTTGAATTTCCCGCCTCTGAACTGAAAGGGCAACACTGCTCCTGTCAAGAGGCACCTGTCAGTTGACTCCTGTCAAAATTTGAACCAGCTGCATTATTTAGTTTGTGTTTGACAGCCATTGATAGCAGACTACAGCGTGATTTGAGGAGAAAATGGGAAAAAGTGAATTTCGTGTGCTCATTAGGCAATAATTACTTGTGTAATACACAGGACTGGTACGTAACTATATCATACTAGCTGTCCCCTGCACGCGTTGCTGTGCCATAGTCTGTGGCAAACCCCTTATACCCAGATGGTTTGTGTGTGTATATGTGTGCTGATGTTTGTGTGTATATGTGTATGTGAGTTTTGTGTATGTTTGTGTTCTTATGTATATGTGCAGGTATATATGTGTGTATGTGTGCATGTCTTTATGTATATGTGTGTGTGTATGTGTGCTGATGTGTGTGTGTATATGTGTATAATGTGTATGTGTGTGTTCTTACATATATATGTATGTACATATATGTGTATGTGTGCATGTTTTCATGTATATGTATGTGTATGTGTGTGGTGTGTGCTGATGTTTGTGTGTATATGTGTATATGTTTGTGTATGTTTTCTCTGTCTTTCTGTCTCTCTCTCTCTGTCTATCTTTCCCTCTCTCTCTTTCTCTCTCTCTTTTTCCCCCTCTCTCTGTTTCCCTCTCTCTTTTTCTCTTTCTTTATCTCTGTCTCTCTCTCTCTCTTTCCCTCTCCCCCTCTCTCTTTTTATCTGTCTTTATCTCTGTCTCTCTCTCTCTCTCTCTTTCCCTCTCTCTCCCTCTTTCACTCTCTATCTCTTTCCCTCCCCCCCTTCTCTGTAGGTCTGTGTGTTTATCTCTGTCTGGACTCAGAGGCTGGTCGGGAGGCGGAGGCAGAGGAGGAAGAGCCAAAAGCAGGAGCATCGCATGCCGCCGTCGCTGCCAGTTTTTCCTCCTCCTTTGCCTCCTCCCGGCCAGCCTCCATCTCCTCCCTCCCCCGGTTCGTCCTCAGCGGCGGCTACGTTGTCGGGGCCGCCGAGGAGGAGGACTCGGAGGAGGGAGGACTCGGAGGCTGGCCGGGAGGCGGAGGAGGCAGAGGAGGAAGAAGAGCCGGAAGCAGCAGCAGTGCATGCCGCTGCCGCTTCCTGTTCTTCCTTCTCCTCTGCCTCCTCCTTTTTGGATTCGCAGGTTTTTTTTTTCAATTTTCTGTCAGGGCGCATGCGCGGTGGCCGTGTTCTGCCACGAAGGGTTCTGGGAATTGTAGTTTAGGGCGTCGGCTGAGCGTGTGAGAGATGTTTCTTGTGTAAGGTAAGGAAAGTTTGTGGCTGTCTGATGTTGTGAGTGACTTGGAATGCATGGTAGTGGGGTTTTTGGTGAGTAGAGTTTTGTGTGTATTTTTTTTTCATGTTGTGTGGGTGTTTTAAGGGTGTTTGTGTGAAGGGTAGCTTTGTTTTGCCGGTGGCGTGGCGTGTATGGGGCGCGTGTGTTGGTTTTATAGTGCGGGAAGGAGGCGAGGTAAAGCTTTTTCTGGGGAAGGACGTGTGGGGCAAATGTGGTAAGACTGGTTTTGGTGGGCAGGCAGCGTGGGGTGTATGGGGCGATGTGTTGCGGGCAGGGTTTGCGTGCGGCGGGCGGGGTTGTGTTTATATGTTGGTTTGGGGTGGTGGGAAGGGGTGAGGGTTTGTTGTGGTTGTGTTGGTTTGGGGTGGTGGGAAGGCGGCGAGGCAGGGTTTGAGTGCGGCGTGCGCTATTGTGTGTGGGGTTTTTGGGCTGCTGCGGTTTGGCCGCCATGTGCTTGGGAAGGGGGCGGGGTGGTTTTGTTTATGTGTTAGTTTGGGGTGGTGGGAAGGGATGAGGGTTTGTTTTGTTTGTGTTGCTTTGGGTTCGTGGAAAGGGGTCGAGTTTGTGTTGCGGGCAGGGTTTGATTGCGGCGTGCGCTACTGTGTGTGGGTTCAGGCCGCCGCGCTTTGGCTGGCAGCGGAGAGGCCGGGATGGGTGGTCCGTTGCCGGTTTTTAGCGGGTTGTGTTTGGGGGTGTTGTGAGGGAGTGAGGGCCGGTTTTTTGGGCCACGAATGTACCTCTGGGTATGGTTGTCTTTGTTGCCGATTATCGTGGTTCTGGGACGTATAGTTTCTTTGTCTATGATCGTCAATGCACGGACCTTCTCTTTTTATATATATAGATTACAAGGAAAAACAAGAATTCTGTGGATTGTATCAGACTGCGACTTTGTGTTCGCCCAAACCATGGGGCTCAAAGTTTGCCAACTATTTCTCTCATCCTTTGTAACCCTCCAAGAATCATTTTTCTCTAACAGAGTTCCAAACCATCTTGTAACATACCTTGCTGGGCTGCCTCATGTTCTGCTGTCCTCTTCCTAAGATAGCTCTGCATTTCCTCCCATCTTCTCTCAGCTTCCTGTTGCTGTGCCTTGATGTTAAAAGGAATGGAAAACAATATCTATCACTGATCCTGTTATTGCACCAGTTTTCAAACAATGTTTTAAAAGCACAGGACACCAGGCCACGGTCATCTCGAGACTGGACTACTGTAACGCCCTTTACGTTGGCCTTCCTTTGTCAATAATCCAGAAACTGAAGATGGTGCAAAAAGCTGCGGGTTGACTGCTGGCTGGAGTGACACTATCGTGCCACATCACACCAGTCCTACAGCGCTTGCACTGGCTCCCTATCGAGCACCAGATTGCCTTCAAAGTGCTGGTGCTAACCTTTAAGGCCTTGCATGGTCTGGGGCCAGTGTACCTGAAGAACCGCCTCCCCCGGCACATTCCCCGGACACCACTACGGTCCATGGACCAAAACCTATTGGAGGTTCCATCACTCAAGATTTGCCGATTGTCATAGACTCGGCAGCGCACCTTTTCCATAGTAGCGCTTACCCTGTGGAATGCCCTCTCGGCAGAGGCACGAGCAATAACGGAGTTACAGGCCTTTCAGAGGGCCTGTAAGACCGCCCTGTTCCGTCAGGCGTCTAATCTCTAAGGTTGTGCTTTCCATTCTGGTCCTAATCTGTTTTTATTCTGTTTTTAACTACGTTGTGTTGTGTATTCATTGTTGTGAACCACCCTGAGCCTTTTTGGGATAGGTGGTATATAAATCAAAATAATACATAAATAAGTAAATAATGCCTTTAATTGTTCTTTTCACTTTTGAATAACACTCCAGCCTGAACTTTTAAGAAAACAACCTCCAAATCCTACATTTCATTTCTTTATTTGTTTCTGGCATCTTAAAAAAAACCTATTTGGACTACATTAAGGAATACATTCCTACCAGTCAATGGGTCTATGCATACAACATTGTTTTTGTGTGAATTAGCTTAATTTGCCTTGGTCACAGGTCACAGCATGAATGCTGCAATCGGAGTAAAGAGCGTAATGAAACGTCACTGCTATTTTTGCTCCGACAGCAAAGTTTATGTACATTTCTGGAGAAAGAACCAGTGGCTCTGGATCCAATGCTCTGGCTCTAACTTGCTTATTTCACCACAAACAAGCAGGCAGCACTTCTGCCTCTGCGGTCAGGAATGAACTGCCTGGCTGCTGTAAGCAAAAGAGGTTATGAAGAGATAAGAGAGCTACACAAATATAGTTAAGCTAATTTGATATGTATTGTTGAAAGAACTCTTGTCTGTTTGAGGTGTGAATGTTTCAATCGGCCACCTTCATTAGCATTTGATATGTGTTTTGTTTATGTTTATTTATACTCCGCTTTTTCGCTACACAAGGAAACTCAAACCAGCTTACGTTAAAAGTATTAAAAGACGAAATGTAATTATTTAATTGAGACTTTGGAACGATTGAGACAACGGAAACCGATTTTAACAATGAGGTGCTGAGATTGTATTTATATATTAACTGTGATTTTTTGTTTTTATATGACTGTTTTATTAAGTGTATGTATTTTATCTGTGGGCATTCGTTGCCATATGTGCCCCGCCTCGAGTCGCCTCTGGGCTGAGAGGGGCGATATAAAAAATATAGTAAATTAAAAAATATATATAGTAAAACATTCCAACATCTGGCCACTAGGGGAGCTGTCGCTTCACCGTCCATCTGTGACATTGATGAAAAACTTTCTTCATTCCCCGCATGCTTTTGCTGGAGATTTTTATGGCCTCGTAAATTTTGTTAAATTAGCCTCCCCACACACAGATGGAACCTAAATTTCCTACTTGACAGATGCAACTGTCTTTCGCAGGGGTGGGCAACCTACGGCCCGTGGGCCGGATGCGGCCCGGCAGCCAATTCTGTCCAGCCCAGGGAGAAGGGCGTCGGGGACGGGGCCAAGACGAAGGGGTGCCGCTGCTGCCATCCCATCGCGGGCTCTGTGGGGCCTGTGTCGGCAGACAGGCCGGAGGAGCGGCGGCTTTGGAGTGCCTGACATCCCTGGAGGCGATCCGGGCTTGCAGCAGGAGCACTCGGCGACCTGCGGAGGCTGTTCCCCCTGGCGACCCGGAAGACTTGATCGTCTTCCGGGTCGCCAGGTCGAATAAGCCGCCTCAGATTGCCGACTGCTCCCCCTGCAGGCCCGGGGATGGCAGGCACTCCATAGCAGGGCAATCAGCTGGGGAACGGCTGGGGGCGAGAGTGGGCAGAGGCCTGCAGCCTCCGATCGTCTGCTGCTCTGCTCTGCTGTGGCGGCGGCTGGGTCCGCTTTGCCATCCTCTGGGCTTGGTCCATTGGGCCATTCCACCTTGGGATCCTTTCCCTCTTCAGGATGTCAGCCTTCACCTTGGTTCGCACTTTGTCTTCTTGAATTTAATTTAATTTAATTTTAGTGGTTTTTATTATTGTTTTATAATAATTTTATAATAATATAATAATATAATAAATAATATAATAATGTATTATAATTTCAATATATTATAATGTCTATACATATATACTATTATATAATAATTATGATATTAATACTAATAATATATGAATATTTCTTGATATATTAATATGTTAATATTAATGATGTGTAATATATAGTAAATATAGTAAATAAATAAATTATGTAGATTAGTATGCAGTTACGCCTTAAGGTGCGGCCCTCCATAATATTTTTTGGCTCTCGTGTGGCCCCTTGGAAAAAATAATTGCCCACCCCTGGTCTTTCGGGTTGCAAAGGTCAACAACAAGCTACACAATTGGCCGGAAGCTCACTCCAACCCGGGCTGGCTTTGAACTCATGACCTTTTGGTCAGTAGTTATCTTTAATGCAGCGGACACCCAGCCAGTTGCACCACAGTCCCGTTACTCTAACATTTTGTTGATTTTATCAGGGGTGGCGTGGGGATAATTGCAAACTGAATCTGAAATGCTTACTTTCTAATCTGAATTCAACTGATCAGAAAACAAAGGCCAAAAAGCACTTGTGCAATTTGTGATTTAATCTGCACAGATTTAGAAATGTCCTTGGAGTGCTAACTCTGCAATCAGATAGATATTACAGTGGGGCATTCCCACAGAATGGCTGCATCTTCCACTTTGGGAATGAGGTGTGTGTGTGTGTATGTGTGTGTGTGTGTGCCATTTATTGGCACAGATTCATTATACAGGTCATGCCGCTTCTGTAGCTAGTAACTCATTAAAAGCAGGGTACACAACGGTTGTGTATTTGGCCTAATTGAACAAACAGCACATTGTTTGTCCTTTGCTCCCTCTGGGGTCAGGCTGTCCTTTGTGGCGTTTTTCACTAACCTCAAGAGACCAAGGCTCTGTAGGCCACGAATAAAGGCAGAGTTAGAAAACATCAAAACAATATTATATACCCTCAAAAAGAACAAAACCCCTTGTAGCTTCTCATACTTCCTACAAAGCAATTCCAAAGCCTTCCTAACCTTAAGATGCATCTTTTCAAGTCTACCACAGGAACATGACTAGTAGTAGCATTGAAAAGTCTTGCATTTCTCTGACGCTGTCCTCAGTTCTGTCCTCATGACACACCTTCCCTTGTCTTTGATGAAGGCTCAATCCCATTGTTCGCCCCTTCTGAGTTCCCCCTCAGGCAGATACTTTTCCATTTACTTATCTCACCCAGGGTTTTATCAATCTTATTCTGTGCATGCCCACCATGCTTTTATTTTATTTCTTCATCATGCCATTTTGCATCTGTTTATTGAATTTTCTGTTATTTTCTGTATTTTATTTTGATGTTATTATTTGCTGTTTGTATTTTTATTTTGTTGTACTGAAATTCTGGGCTTGTCCTCAAGTTAGCCGCCCCGAGTCCCCTTTGGGAAGATGGTGGCGGGGTATAAAGATTATGATGATGATAATAATAATAATAATTATAATTATATCCTAATAAGATCCATCTTTCAATCTAAGGTCCCATCCCACTGTCAGAACCCGGGTACAAAACCATGTGGGAGGTGCAGAATTTGTTCCCAAATAAATAAATCAACCACTATAAAGAACAACACCACCTCCAGGATTCTAAAACTCCGGGATGAGGTCACTTGTGCCACGTCTGGGATAATATATTGTTTAGAATGTATTTGTGGGCATCATTATGTTGGGGAGACCTCCAGAATGTTGAGGACTAGGATCTTGGAACACAAATCAAAAATCCGTTGTCATTACCAAGACTCTGCATTATATTGTCATTTTTTCAATCAGAAACACTCCCCTGACTCTTTCACTGTGTATGGCTTAGAAAGAATTAAAATAAACCCCCATGGCAATCTGCAAAGAGCTTTACTTCAGGCCGAATGTAAATGGATACTACTCCTTTCTAGCGAGTCACCTGCCGGCCTCAATGATCAATTAAGCATTCCCCATCTATTAACTTAATCGCCTGCATAATCTTTAACCATATAAATAATATCACTTCTCCCTATCTGATTGCTGATTCCAGCCATACGGGATCTTCTATCTGTGAAGCCCTGATGTATATCCAACACGTTATGTATGAGGGAGGAATACCCATGTTCTGCTTGCGCTTACAATTTAGTTTTGCTTACCATTATATTATATTGATTGTCTTAGGAATGCTCCGTTGCTTGACGCTCTAGTAGCAACGAAAACAAAGCCCTGAGGAAGCGTAAATATATGCGAAACAGCAAAATAACATGGTGCCTTTTACATGAAGCCGTAGGCAAGGCTTCCACCAGCTGTGGGAAGCGCCTTCGCCCCCTTGTTTTGCTACGGAATTCGGCGAGGCTTCCATTATTTGCGGGAAGCGCCTTCGGCCTTTCGCCACGGAATTCCGTTTGCAGCAGTTAGTGACTGTTACTTTACGGCACACATTCACCCTCAGTATCTTCTTGTTTATTGTGGACCGCCACAGCTGTCTTATACTTTACGGACTCTGAGTGAGTAACCTCTATAAAGATATTGTGGACTTATGAACTCTAGTTTGGACACTTGGAGTGCATCTGCACTGCTTTGTCTCACATCACGCCAGATTATATGGATCTGGCTGTGAAGGAACCGAGGCTTTGTATCCCTGTATTTGCAGACATTGCCTCGGCGGTTTGAATGTTTATGTATTGAGTGACGCGATTTACTTACCCTATCTAGGTGAATGCTTTGTCTTGTGAATGTTTATAGGGTAACAATACTGTATATGAATGCTTTCTACGATGTCTATGCATGTTAATATTTGATACGTTGTTTGTTATTATTAGATCATTTATTCATATAATATATGCATATGACACAACTGTAATTGATTCATGCTTTTCCTTCACTCAATGTATTGATTATTGCCACTGAGAAGTATTTATGTGTATGTATCCACTCAGAGAAGATTTAATGTGTATATCTTTCTCATGGTTTGCTCCTACTATTAACTCACTTTTAGCTGACCAGCAGCTTGCTCTGCATTCTTCTTGAGGAGTTCCTCCTGCTGCAGTTTGTTGTTCTTCTCAGTCAGCTCGTTCACAAGCCTAGCACAGTCCTGGCGCAGTTTATTGAGCTCTGAAGACTGTCTAGAAACAAGGAAAGAAGGTTGCTTTTCACCAGGTAGGAAAGTCCAGTTAGTTGGCAACATGAATGAAGCCCATTTGTGCAGAAAGACAGGTTTCGCTGCATTTGCAAACTCAGAGTATGGTAAGATTTTAACCACCCAAGAAAACTAGTTTAAAATTGCTTTTGTGTTACTAAGATTGGCCAATGAGGGGAGTTAGGATTGGCTGGTAGAGATTGGCCAATCTCTTTGCTGTGACAATTTCACTTTTTTGCTATCATGTTTGGTTTCTTGCTTAAAGAAATACAGAACGCGGTGACCCAAATTCTTGTTGAGTTTTGCTGTATCTATATATGCATGTTTTAAGTACAAAAATGTGATAATAAAATGAACATGACAAGTAAAACACTATCTAAATCAGACATGGGCAAACTTCGGCCCTCCAGGTGTTTTGGACTTCTACTCCCACAATTGGTTGTGCTCCAAATGGCACTGCGTAATGAATTCCCTACCTGTTAGGCTAGGTAAAGCCTGAAAAAGTAGGCCCAAGAAATTGTCAGCCATTTTAGATAGGTGCCAAGGAGGCATCCACCTTAGGATCTCATTTCCAAAAGGGAGCGTGCCTAAGGAGCAGCCTGGAGGGAAATGAGGGGAGTTAGGATTGGCTGGTAGAGAAGGAGGTGGAGCTTAACTTAGAAAGAAAATGCCTTGAAGAGGAGGCGTTTTAAAATCTGACGGCAGTAGGTGTTTGGAGATCAGAGGAGAAGCAGGAGGAGTGTTAGAGAGCAATTGGGAGAGTTAGTGTTAGAGTAAAGAAGCCTGAAAGTGGTCAGGTGGCTAGCAGAGTTAGCTGGCAAGTAGGTTCTACAGCTATCAGGGAAGATGGTGTGTAGAGAGATAGATCCAGAGTAGGACTATCTGTATTGGAGTTAAGATTTGCTAGGCAGAGAGGAAATCCTGTCCAGTAAATTCTTGGAGAGAGAAAGGAGTGGTATCTTGTAACTAAGGTTTGAACAGTGTAAAGCAGTGGTTCCCAATCTTTTTTAGCCTACCGCCCCCTTTCCAGAAAATAATTTACTCACCACCCCCCCTAGAAATTATTTTTTAATTTTTTAAATAGCAATTAAACAGAAAGATATACTGTATGTATTAATGTTTCTATCTTTTTCGTAAAATTAAATGTTTTAATGTGTTTTAATTTTAATTTAAATGTTATTTTAATTGCATGTTGTTTTTATGGCATTGAAAAAAGGAGGCGGCAGTGGACAAGCGAGGCCCACCTTGAAAAGCGCCTCCTGCTCGCCCCGCCCCGCCCCGGGCCCGGCAAGGCGCGCTTGCGAGGACGTCCCCATTGGAAGAAAGAGGCAATACACAGGACTGCGCCATGGGCAGAGTTGATGAGAAGGAGGCGCGCGCTGCGGTTTCTATGGCAGCGCCTGCCCGGGGATCATACGCTTGCGGCTGTGTCCCTGCAAGTTGGAATCCCCAGGCAGACGTTGCCGTGGAAACCGCACCTCCTTCCACTCATCAACCCCGCCCATGGTGCAGTGCTGTGTGTCGCCTCTTTCTTCCAACAGGGATGTCCTCGCAAGCGCGCGACTCTGCAAGTGGCAAGCAACCCTGGCTCACACCACCGCCCCCTTACAGGGATTTGGCGCCCCCCCCCAATTCTCCTGAGCCTCCCAGCGCCCCCTTGGATCACCCCACCGCCCACCAGGGGGCAATACCGCCCACTTTGGGAACCACTGGTTTAAAGGAACCATACGCTTTCGTGCCAAAATCTCTGAACCATTAAGCTTAATACCTATTTTGAAAGTTCTCTTAAATAAACTTCATTGTGTTATTGTTTGAAACATCTGCCTCACGTGTGCCTCTGTCAAAGAAGTCTCAAATCAGTTCCCTGCAGCAATCAAAAGTCTAATGGTGGCAGCGTACATTTTGAAGAAGAAATCTCTTCAGTTTTACCTCAGTGCACAGGCCTGAATGCAAGTCCAGAGCATTCTTGCCTGAAACAACCCAGTTAAGCTAAAGTCTGGTGGTGACCAGTGGGTTTTCAAAAGGTTTTCCGGCCAGAAGATCGTTCGAGCTCAGTGCAGTTTGAATTTCTGAATACACAATCTCCCCTACTTGTTGTAATTGGTGGCTGCCAATGGTTCCAGCCCTTGATCTGTTATAAGTGGTGTCAGCTTAGGGCAGGGGTGCTCACACTTTTTCAGCATGCGAGCTACTTACAAAACAACCAAGTCAAAATGCTCTACCTACCCACTACTCAGAGAGCCATAAAAGCAAAATATTTGGAAATTTATTTCAGTGAAAGCCATATAATATATTTTAAGACTGAATTCAACTAAATGTGAGTATAATAAGCCCCTGAATTTATTCATAATAATAATGATGATAATATTCATTCGGCCTCTGCTACTAGTACTACTACTACTAATAGTAACAACAACAATAACAACAACAGGTTCCTAGAGTAGAAGGAGACCTCCAAGGGCCATCCAGTCCAACCTCCTTCTGCCATAAGGGAAAAACACAATCAAAGCATTCCTCACAGATGGCCATTCAGCCTCTGATAACAATAACAACAACACAACCATGGGTTCCTAGAATAGGAGGAGACCTCCAAGGGCCATCCAGTCCAACCTCCTTCTGCCATAAGGGAAAAACACAATCAAAGCATTCCTCACAGATGGCCATTCAGCCTCTGATAATAACAACAACAACACAACCATGGGTTCCTAGAATAGGAGGAGACCTCCAAGGGCCATCCAGTCCAACCTCCTTCTGCCATAAGGGAAAAACACAATCAAAGCATTCCTCACAGATGGCCATTCAGACTCTGATAATAACAACAACATACAACAATGGGTTCTTAGAATAGGAGGAGACCTCCAAGGGCCATCCAGTCCAACCTCCTTCTGCCATAAGGGAAAAACACAATCAAAGCATTCCTCACAGATGGCCATTCAGACTCTGATAATAACAACAACATACAACAATGGGTTCTTAGAATAGGAGGAGACCTCCAAGGGCCATCCAGTCCAACCTCCTTCTGCCATAAGGGAAAAACACAATCAAAGCATTCCTCACAGATGGCCATTCAGCCTCTGATAATAATAACAACAACAACATACAACAATGGGTTCTTAGAATAGGAGGAGACCTCCAAGGGCCATCCAGTCCAACCTCCTTCTGCCATAAGGGAAAAACACAATCAAAGCATTCCTCACAGATGGCCATTCAGACTCTGATAATAATAACAACAACAACACAAACAACGGGTTCCTAGAATAGGAGGAGACCTCCAAGGGCCATCCAGTCCAACCTCCTTCTGCCATAAGGGAAAAACACAATCAAAGCATTCCTCACAGATGGCCATTCAGACTCTGATAATAACAACAACAACAACACAACCATGGGTTCCTAGAATAGGAGGAGACCTCCAAGGGCCATCCAGTCCAACCTCCTTCTGCCATAAGGGAAAAACACAATCAAAGCATTCCTCACAGATGGCCATTCAGACTCTGATAATAACAACAACAACAACACAACCATGGGTTCCTAGAATAGGAGGAGACCTCCAAGGGCCATCCAGTCCAACCTCCTTCTGCCATAAGGGAAAACACAATCAAAGCATTCCTCACAGATGGCCATTCAGACTCTGATAATAATAACAACAACAACACAACCATGGGTTCCTAGAATAGGAGGAGACCTCCAAGGGCCATCCAGTCCAACCTCCTTCTGCCATAAGGGAAAAACACAATCAAAGCATTCCTCACAGATGGCCATTCAGACTCTGATAATAACAACAACAACAACACAACCATGGGTTCCTAGAATAGGAGGAGACCTCCAAGGGCCATCCAGTCCAACCTCCTTCTGCCATAAGGGAAAAACACAATCAAAGCATTCCTCACAGATGGCCATTCAGACTCTGATAATAATAACAACAACAACACAACATGGGTTCCTAGAATAGGAGGAGACCTCCAAGGGCCATCCAGTCCAACCTACTTCTGCCATAAGGGAAAAACACAATCAAAGCATTCCTCACAGATGGCCATTCAGACTCTGATAATAATAATAACAACAACAAGACAACAATGGGTTCCTAGAATAGGAGGAGACCTCCAAGGGCCATCCAGTCCAACCTCCTTCTGCACCTGGGCGGCGGCGGGAGCCTGCGGGGCGGGACTGAGCCTTCCTCCCGCCCTCCCTGCAATCTACCAGGACGCCCAATGCGATCTACCAGTAGATCACGATCTACCTAATGAGCAGCCCTAGCTTAGGGGATTTGTCAAACGTTTAAAATCCCCCTTGTCTTTACATATTTGGTGGCCGCGGTGGGATAGAATAGGAAGGTTCCACCCTGCCCGAAGTAATAAGTCAGAGTCCTCTTTATATATTGATGGCAGTTTTGATTTTGGGTTTTAAATACCCTGATTAGCCAGCATCTTCTTTATACACTGCAATGAGGATTGCTTGACTTTCCAAATCGGAGCCAGTACAAAAGCAAGGCCACCCTCAAAATCCAAGGTATTCACAGGTAGTCCCCTCCATGACCTTTTTATGAAGCTCTCCCGACTCTGTGCAACACAGGTCGCAGCTCCTCTAGTGTGTGTGAATCTCTCAATATGTTGAACTGAACCTAACAGTGGGATCCAACTGGAGTAAGGTCACATACATCGAGAGTCCCTAGGTTTCACATCTGTCAATTACTTCAGAAAAACAACAGCTGAGCTTTCAAATCATGAATAGAGAGTCAAGAATCTGGTTGCTTAAGTGGAATCACCACAATAGCGTACTTGCTTTCCATTTGGTTGGTAGACGTACTGACAGCGTCTCTCAGGATACCGTTCTCTTGCTTCAGGCGATTGATCTCTGCCTCCATTTGCTCACGAAGCTGCTGAAACTAGAGACAGGGAAAGGGAAACATACGGGTCAGAGAACCATCTCTATCATTCCAGACACTTAATTTATGCTTGCTCTTCTTGGATAAACATATGGATCAAATGCAGCCATGGTAGTCCATGCCTTAGTCACATCCCATTTGGACTACTGCAACGCTCTCTACATGAGGCTGCCTTTGAGGATAGTTCAGAAGCTGCAAATAATGCAGAGATCTGTTATTGCTAACTGGAATGCCATATCGTGAGAAGACGGCTGACAGCTCCACTGGTTGCCGGTCCACTACCAGGCTAAATAAACAGTGCTGGGCAGTACCTATAAAGCCCTAAACAGTTTGTGTCCAGGCTATTTGTCCAATCGCATCTCCCTATATAGGCCACCTCATGCACTATGGTCAGCGGAGGAGGCCCTGCTCTCGGTCCCACTCCCGTCTCAAGCTCGGCTGGTGGGAACGAGAGATCCTTCTCCGTGATCGCTCCCCATCAACTAAGATGCACTTATGCACTTTAGCTTATGGAGAGGAGGAGGACAAAGATACTATTCCACTGGAACGCTGGCAAACCCATTTGCGCTATATGATGGCTATATGTTTAATGTTTACACATGTCCTAGTTTATTCTCTAATTGGTTTATTACTGTTTTTAACATAGGTGAATGCATAGGATGTGTGAATATAATTGTATTTTAATGTATTTTAGTGTCAAATGCTGGAGGGTTTTATATTGTGTTTTATACTGCAATTGTGATGTAGGCATCAAATTATGCCTTTTGGAAGCCGCTCTGAGTCCCCCCTCGGGGGTTGAGAAGAGCGGGGTAAAATGCCATAAATAAATAAATAAATAAATAAATAAATATTGTTACCTAGTCCCCAGTTCAAAGTTTAGCTTTAAGTTTACTGTTATTATTGTGCCTTATTTTGTATTGTATAGCCCGGAGCTGGTATAGCCCGGAGCTTCGGCCTAGGGTGCTACCAATATGCCGATGACGCCCAGCTCCTACTGAAACTGGAGCCTGGCGCAACTTCGGTGCCCGAAAACTTCCCTCGAGGCCTAGAAGCAGTGACAAAATGGCTCCGCGCCCACAAACTTAAAATAAATCCATCAAAGACGGATTATGGCCGGGCCGCCCAGAACCACCTTTCTCGCTGCCCCCTTTGAAGGGGAACCGCTGATTCCGTCCCCCTCAGTAAAAAGCCTTGGTGTTACCCTGGACTCCAAATTGTCGATGGAGGCCCAGGTTGCCTCCACGAGCAAAAGGGCCTTCTTCCACCTGCGCCAAGCGAGACAATTGGCGCCCTATCTTCCGACGGAGCGCTAGCTACAGTAATCCATGCCACGGTTACATCAAGGCTGGATTACTGTAACGCTTTGTATGTAGGTCTACCCCGGTCACTAACCCGCAGGCTCCAGATTGTGTAGAACGCGACCGCCAGGCTTCTCACAGGAACATCGATGAGATGCCACATTACACCATCTCTGCAGCGCCTGCACTGGCTGCCCGTTGAGTATAGAGCCTTACACAAGACCTTGACCTTGGCTTTCAAAGCCCGCCGGGGCCCAACATACCTAAAAGACCGCTTGCTGATGCCAGCAAACAAGAACCTTCTTCACATACCAGGCTTGAAAGAGGCCCACCTGGAGACCACGAGACGGAGATCGTTCTCCGTTGTGGCCCCCGTTCTTTGGAACTCGATGCCACCGGACCAGAGAGCCTCCTCGACCTGCCCCAGTTCCTGACCGCTCTGAAGACCTGGCTATTTAGGAAAGCCCAGGTTAATGCAGAACCAGGAACTCAAATACCGAGCCTGGCCCCTGCATTTAACCACTGAATATTTTAATCTAGTTTTAAATGCTCTATTTTAATTGTGGAATTTGTTGTGTGTAAGTCGCCCGGAGCACTAACGTGGAGGGCGACTCAGAAATAATAAAGTCAGTCAGTCAGTCAGTCAGTATTGTTCCTGATGTTGTTTCTTACTTTGTAAGGCACTGAATGCTTGCCTGTTTTTATGTTGTAAACCGTCTTAACTCCCTTTTGGGAGTGAGGCAGCCTAGAAACAAAGCTTATTATTAGTATTTATTTATTTATTATTTGCAGTATTTCTCTACCACTTTTCTCACCTCTGGGGAGGAGACTCAAAGCAGACTACATAGATATAGTAGCAAAATCCAATGCCTTACAAACATACACCAAATCACAACCAACACCATATAACTAAGCATAAAATCAACAGGACAATTCATCACAAGGTAAAAGGACATTCAAAACGTGAAATATAAGACTTAAAACATCTAATAAAAACATTAGTATCCTCTCTCTCTCTCTCTCTCTCTCTCTATATATATATATATATATATATATATACACACACACACACACACACACACGGTGTTTTACAAAACGGCACAATTTGATGCCCATAACCATATAAATAGCTAAAACATTTAAGACATAGATAAAAATATAATTACATGATAACATTGATAAAACATGATAAAACTATAATTCCTCCGCAATACATTACCAGTCATTGTACAGTCGCGTTAACCATCTTAAGATCAGAGTTTGTTGGATACACTGCATTTGGAAAAGTCTGCTCAAATAACCAGGTTTTAACTCTTTTACGAAGCGTTAAGAGGGTGGGGGCTGATCTAATATCCCTGGGGAGGGCATTCCACAGCCGAAGGGCCACCGCTGAGAAGGCCCTGACTCTCGTCCTCACCAGCCGCACCTGTGAAGATGGCAGGACCGAGAGCAGTGCCTCCCCAGAAGATCTTAAATTTCTAGATGGTTCGTAAGGAGAGATACGTTTGGACAGAGAAGCAGGGCCAGAACTGTTTAGGGCCTTATAGGCTAAAGCCAGCACTTTGAATTGTGCTCAGAAGCAGACTGGCAGCCAGTAGAGCTGGTGCAACAGAGAAGTTGTCTGCTCCCTGAGCGCTGCTCCTGTTAGCAACCTGACTGCCGCCCGTTGCACCATTTGAAGCTTCCAAACAGTCTTCAAAGGCAACCCCATGTAAAGAGCGTTGCAGTAGTCTATACGGATGTAACCAGAGCGTGTACTACCATGGCCAAGTCAGACTTCCCAAGATATGGGCGTGGCTGGTGCACAAACTTTAATTGTGCAAACGCTCTCCCGGTCATTGCCGAAACCTCAGCGATTTGCCGTAAAGGGATCTCTGGCCACTTAAAGCAGTGGGTTGTTGTAAGTTTTTCGGGCTGTATGGCCAAGTCCCAGAAGCATTCTCTCCTGATGTTTTGCTTGCATCTATGACAGGCATCCTCAGAGGTTGTGAGGTCTGTAGATGCAGGTGAAACATCAGGAGAGAATGCTTCTGGAACATGGACATACAGCCCAAAAACCTTACAACAACCCAGTGATTCCGGCCATGAAAGACTTCTTCGACAATACACTTAAAGCAGCCTTGTACAAGCAGAAGTGAAAATGCACACAATAACCAAGGTTATGTTTCTCACCTTCATTTTCAACTGTTGGGCTTCTTGGTAACCTACGTGGATCTTGTTCTGAAAGACTCCGTGCTCCTTTTCTAGGGTGCCAATGCGCTCTCTCATCTTTGCCGCAAGTAAGTTGTTCCTTTCCTTCTCTGACACCAGCTCCTAGGAAAACATCAATGGAGGCTTCAATTCTGCAAGCAAACCTATTTAATTCCTGCCAAGGTTGAACAAGGACGCAAAACCAACACATTCAATGTGCCTATTTAGACTTAATATAAAGAGCGAAGGAAAGCTAAAGAGACAACCCAAAATCTTTTTTTGATCTGAGCTGCGATTTGGAAGTGAGGAAGATTTGGTCCAACACTTAGGTTCCTGGATGATATTCCAGGAGGTGAAAGCAATGATGGAGTGATTGTAGAGAACATGAAAGTTTCGAGTAGCTCAGGATGAGTGGGCTCAAAGAGGAAAATTGTGTCAGAGTTATATTTGAAACGATAGATCAGGGGTGCTCATTAGGTAGATTGCGATCTACTGGTCGATCCTCGGGCCTCATCCAGTCGATCTTCGGGCCTAGGCAGGTTGATCACTAGATGGGGTGCTCCTGCGCCTGCGCGCGGAGTGCACCATCCATGCCTGCTCCCTCATTTCCTTTGCTGCATTCCTCCTCCCTCCCTCCTTTTCAGGCCACGCTGAGTCCCAGAGGCAGCCTAAGGTGTGCTGCGGGGATGGGCAAAGAAGAAGAGGCCAATGCAGGGAGAGCATGCTCTGCCCGGCGTTTTTCCAGGGTGTGAGGAAAGAGGGCTCCCTTTCCCCGTGCCCTGGCTAAACACAGGGGAGAGTTGGGGCAAAGAGGAAGAGGGCCAAAGCAGGGAGAGCGCTCTCTCTCCCTGCATTGGCCCTCTTCCTCTTTGAACAAATGAATTGGGGCTGTATTATAGTAGAGCAGGGCTGTCCAACTGGCGGCCCCGGGCCGGATCCGGCCCCGTAGCCTGTTGGACACGGCCCCACCTATGCCCTCAGCCGCCATTTTTAAATTTTAAAAAAATCATTTTTTTAAAAAAAAAATGGCGGCCGGGGGGGAGGGGGAGGCGGGGCAGGGAGGAGGAAGAGAGCTAGCTCCTTCTTTTCGGTGCCCCCCTCCCTACCTACGAAGGGAGGGGGGCGCCAAAAAAGGGCAGAAGGCGGCGCCACGAGCAGCGCGTCACAGGCCTGGCGTGACGCGCTGCCCTTGGCACCGCCTACTCCTCCATTTCGGCGGCTCCCCGGCCTAGGAAGGAAGGGAGGGGCGCCGAAAGGAGGAGGAGCGCGTGCCAAGAGCAGCGCGTCACGCCAGGCCTGTGACGCGCTGCTCTTGGCGCCGCCTACTCCTCCTTTTTCGGCGGCTTTAGGAGGGGGAGGGGCCTGGGCCGGGGCGGGGCCTTGATTCACAATCAAAGAGACTCAATGGTCTTATGTGTTGGAGTTCAAAAGCATAAGTTCATCATAAACATAGCAACATATTTTTACAAAGGTCAATGCCCCATTAGTATTATTATGCAATAGAAAACAGATACAGCATGTATGCGCTGCTGACTCACACCAGAGTGAGCAGAGACGCCGCAGCTGGGAGGGAACACTCCTACGTCATCAAGGACGGACACAGAACCCGGAAGCCAACCCAGGCGCAATACAAATCAGTTATAACATTCAAAATGTGCAACAAACAATCATGGACGGCACAGATATTAACAATAACTGGGGGGCTTCCAAAGCGGTCAACAAATGGTTCTATTCTGCGCCTTCGTTTCTCCCCGAAAGGGGCTTCTTCAGGACCGTGGCCGTGGCCAATACGGAGATTCTAGAGGGCGTCCCGCAGCCTTTTTTCAACACATAAGACCATTGAGTCTCTTTGATTGTGAATAATAATACACTATTGTGATTTATCATTGGGTTGTGTTGCTCTCTTCTATTTCCGCTTCCTCTTTGCCCCAACTCTCCCCCGCGTTTAGCCAGGGCACGGAGAAAGAGGGCTCCCTTTCCCCGTGCCCCGGCTAAACGCGGGGGAGAGTTGGGGCAAAGAGGAAGAGGGCCAATGCAGGGAGAGCACGCGCTCTCCCTGCTTTGGCCCTCTTCCTTCGTGTTCCAACTCTCCTCCGCGTTTAGCCAGGGCATGGAGAAAGAGGGCTCCCTTTCCCCGTGCCCTGGCTAAACGTGGGGGAGAGTTGGGGCGAAGAGGGCCAATGCAGGGAGAGAGCACGCTCTCCCTGCATTGGCCCTGGATGTGTGCCCCTTTCTTGGACTGGCACCATGGTACCCAGGGGCGTGGAGAGGTAGTGTGCAGCATGCACCAGCCTCCCCCCCCCCCTCCAGCGCCCTTTCCAACCCGGGGTGCTGTTTGCCTGGAGGAGCAGCCTGGTGGCTCTGATGCCATGGCTGCACCAGGCGATGGATGCATGCTGCGCTTCTCCTGAGGGCTGTGCCTGCACCCATCTAGGACCCAGGAAGGAGGCCTCTCCCAGAGCTGAAGTAATTGAAGGTATTGCAAATCCCATCATCTTTCAAAATCCTCCAATCCCCTCTAGTATTTTCTGTTGGCCTGTATGCCAAGTTTGGTTCAGTTCAATAGTTGGTGGAGCTCAGAATTAAGCGGCTGAGGGAGATGGCCACATTGATCAGCATTGAATGGCCTTGCAGCTGAAAGGTCTGTGTGCTTTCATTCCGCCTGATAGTATCTGTGGAATGATGTCAGGGTGGGAGAAGGAACTCTTGCCTGGATGCATTTTATGAAGTGTCCCTTATTTTTGCGAATAATCACGTAAATGTCCCTTATTTCTTCTATCAAAATATGGGTAGGTAGATCTTTTGGACTTGGTTGTTTTATAAGTAGCTCGCATGCTGAAAAGGTGTGAGCACCCCTGCGATAGATCGACTGGGTGCTTGGGGATGGAAATCGTAAAGACAAGGAGATAATAATAATAATAACTTTATTTATACCCCGCCACCATCTCCCCAAGGGGACTCGGTGCAGCTTACATGAAGCTTGTTTATTTATTTATTTATTTACATCCTTTATATTCCGCCCTTCTCACCCCGCAGGGGACTCGGGGTGGATTACAATGTAGATATACAGGCAAACATCCGATGTCATAGACACACAACATAGACACAGACACCAGAGGCTATATTTAACATTCCAGATTCTGGCCACCAGGGGGAGCTGTTGCATTCCTTCATTCTTTGTGTACTTCCTGAAGATTTTATGGACTCATAAATCAGTTAAATTAGCCTCCCTACAAAGTGGTCCCTAAATTTCCTACTTGACAGAGGCAACTGTCTTTCGGGTTGCAAAGGTCGACAACAAGCTACACAAATTGGTTGAGAGCTCACCCCGACTCTTTGAACTCATGACCTTCTGGTCAGTAGTGATCTTAATGCAGCTGACTCCCAGCCAGTGCCAAGCCCAATGATACGTAATAAAACAACACAACAGCAAATAATAAAACAATACAATCAATATAACTTACACATAAGCAATAACAGACAATTTAAAACCAGGAGATAGGGCAAGGTATTTCTGACAGATGAAGGAAAGGAGAGGGTAGCCCAGAGTAAAGATTGTTATGCCAAAAATGAAATGTACAGATGGGTGACACCTGGCTTAAAAGCAATACATGTAAAAGGGATCTAGGAGTCTTAGTAGAACACAAACTGAACATGAGTCCACATGTAAAAAAATTATTTATTTATTATTTATTTATTTACTTTATTTATATTTCGCCCTTCTCACCCCGCAGGGGACTCAGGGTGGATTACAGTGTACACATTACATTTAGACACACAAACACACAAGACAGACAGAGGCAATTAAACAAATGGCCACCAGGGGGAGCTGTCGCACTCCTTCATTCCTCAGCGTGGTTTCTGGAGATCTTTTTATGGCCTCGTAAATTAGTTAAATTTAGCCTCCCAACTAAGTGGTACTTTAATTTCCTACTTGACAGATACAACTGTCTTTCGGGTTGCAAAGGTTGACAACAGGCTACACAATAGGTCGAGAGCCCACCTCGACCCGGGCAGGCCTCGAACTCATGACCTTCTGGTCAGTAGAGATCTTATGCAGCTGACACCCAGCCAGTTGCGCCACATTCCCGGTGCAATGTATTCTAGGCTGCATCAAGAGGAGTGTAGTATCGAGATTGAGGGAAGCCACAGTCCCACTCTCAACCGCTTTGGTCAAACCTCACCTGGAATAACTCAGTGCCCAGTCCTAGGCAAAGCAATTCAAGAAGGATGCTGACAAAATGGAAACGATACAGAGAAGGGAGAACAAAAGGGTAGACATTATGGAAGCCAAGCCTTATAAGAAGTGGCTTAAAGAGTTAGGGTGTTTAGCTTAGAGCAGTGTTTCCCAACCAGCGTGCCGTGGCACCCTAGTGTGCCGTAAGCCATCCTCAGGTGTGCCGTGGGAAATTGGAACCTCCAATACCCTTTCTTCCCCCTCCTGCCCACAGTGCTCTCTGGGTGTAGGTGAACTACAACTTCCAAACTCAAGGTCAATTGCCAAGCAACCCCTTTCAGTACTTTCTGTTGGTAATGAGAGTTCAATATGCCAAGTTTGGTTCAATTCCATTGTTGCAAGAGTTCAGGATGCTCTTTGATTGCATGTTAACTATAAATCCCAGAAACTTTAGCCCCCAAATGTCAAGGTCTATTTTTCCCAAGCTCCATCTGTGTTCACATTTGGGCATATCGAGTATTCATGCCAAGTTTGGTCCTGATCCAACATTGTTTGAGTCCACAGTGCTCTCTGGATATAGGTGAACTACAACTCCAAAACTCAAGGTCAATGCCCACCAAACTCTTATAGTATTTTCTCTTGGTTATGGGAGTTCTGTGTGGGAAGTTTGTGTCTTTCTGCCATTCCTGCCAGGATATCTATGTTGTGTTCATCGAAACAGGTCCAGGTTTCACACTGAGTGTATAAATACATTTATAAGCATATTAACTATATGTATGACTGTGTTAGAGTGTCATTTGGTGTCATTTTGGTTGGTGGTGTGCCCCAGGATTTGGTAAATGTAAAAAGTGTGCCGCGGCTCAAAAAAGGTTGAAAAACACTGGCTTAGAGAAGAAAAGGTTGAGAGTGGACATGATAACCAAGCTGAAATATCTGAAAGGGTGTCACATTGATGAAGGGGCACATTTGTTTTCTGCAGTGGAGTAAATGAAAGGAAAAGGGATTCCTCCAAAACAGTAGGAAGAACTTCCTGATAGTAAAAGCTGTTCAACAATGGGCTTTCACCAGCTGCAAAACATCACTGCTGACCGGAAGGTTGGCAGTTTGAAGCTCGAGTCGGATTGAGCACCCGAGGAGAGAAATCAGGGACCACCTAAGCAGAGAAGTATGTTACGGCACCAATCAATCAAAGAACAAGGAGTGAAGATCCTGCAATCAAAAAGGGTTCATCATCATAGCGAATGGTCCGACAGCACCCCCTGTGGCCGGAATCGAGCATAACCTCCAAGCGCCAAAGTTGGAAAATGCAGATATACTTCTATCTGTTGTCTGTCCTATATATGTATACGGCATTGAATATTTGTCATGTTTGTGTGCATTGTGATCTGCCCTGAGTCCCCTTCAAGGTGAGAAGGGCGGAATATAAATAATGAAAATAAAAATAAAAATAAAAATAAATAAATTAAAAACATAAAAATAAATTAAAATAATATGTGTAGCCTAGGATTATTGTGGGGTCTCCTTCTCTGGAGACTTTTAAGCAGAGCCTGAATGTGAAGACTTTAATGTCACTGTTCTGGAACGGATCGAGCCCTCCCCACATATGGATATAAAGAAACTATCACTCCAATTAGAATGTAAATGGATAATCAACCTAAAATCCGAGTTCCCTCTGGGCCTGAATGACAAACTTTCCTTAAACGAGCTACTAATATAGTCCTTTACACCTGTACTTTATTCTTTATTATATAACGTTCTGTTTTGCGCCTTTGTATTGTCCGGAGACATTGACCCGGTGGCTGCGTCCACACTTGATGTATTATATATTGTTATATTGGATTGGTATGTATCTTCCTTTCGGCCTTCCTTTGAAGTTCCTATAGGGGCCACATTTTGTTATATTGTTGTTATATGAATTTTATATAAATTCATTTCAGTTATATTCCGGATTGAGTGGAAACGGACCATTCTATCACGGTCCCGAAGAAGCCCCTGAGGGCGAAACGGCTCTGCGCAGGGATTTCCCTGACCGTCGACCGGCATAGAGCAACAGAAGATACTTCTCCCAATTGTGAATTACAAACTTACTTTATTAGTTTCCTGGAACTCTTATCCGTTAAGATTCTTGCTCTGGGACTTTTTCGTTGTGAGTAATATACAAGCGATTTGCTTAATTGATTTGTTTATTAAGACTATGACGTTTTCACTTACCTGGACTCATTCTTTATGATAAGCATACTGTAAATCGATGAGAATACTCATGTGATTTTGACTATATATACTGCTTAAATTTACAATACAGTGTTGGATTGATTATTGTTCCTTTAAGACAGGGCTGCCTAACTGGCGGCCCGGGGGCCGTATACGGCCCCCCAGCCCCTTCCCTGCGGCCCTCTAAGCTTTTAAATAATAAAAAAATAAAATAAATAATAATATTTTTATAAAATTACCCACTTACGGGTTCCGGAGCAAGTATCGTGAGACTACGGAAGCCACACAGGATTTCGCTCTCAACACGAGATCACGCCTGCGTTGAGAACGAAATCCCGTGTGGCTTCCGTAGTCTCGCGATACTCCTGTTGCCGAAATCTCGGCTACTTAATCCCTGCGGCCCACGCAGACGCGATTTGGACCTTCTCGGCTGCTGCCTCGGTCACCTCTGCTTGTGGTCCGGCTACTCCTGGATCCTGTGCGTTTGGGGAAGTAGGCTAACCTTATGTTATTATTATGTAATTGTGTATGGATGCCCCTTATGAATTCCCACCCTGCATTTCCCTTAGTAAAAGATTATATTTGATTGTATGGATGCCTCTTATGAATTGTTTCCTTAGTAAAAGATTAATTTGATTGTATGGATGCCGGGGAATTGGGGCGGGAGCCGGGCGGGGCAGAGGGGGCGGGGGGCAGAGGGGCGGAGCCAGGGGCGGGGGCAGACCCTTCGGCCCCCCAGGTCATCAGTGACCGGAATGCAGGCCCCTGGGCCGGTAGAAGTTGGACAGCCCTGCTTTAAGAGAACCTTTTGGCTCCCATTTTCTTTTACACTGGACTGGGTGGAAACCCAACCTACTACTACAGGCCCCAATCCTATTTTATGGAAATTCCTTAAGCTAGTATTTCCAAGATCCATTCTTCCTCTTTGCTGGGTAAGGATAACTGTGTCACATTGATTTATCCCATGAATCAATGTACCTGAGAGAATTGTTTGCACTGCTCCTTTGCAACAGTCGCTTCTTCCTTCAACACCACAAGCAATTTGTCCTTTTCTTGGAGCTGATGCAGGGCTGCAGCTGAATCTCCCTTACTGGCCTGCAATTTAAAAAAAACATACTGAAGGTAGGATTTTTTAAAAAGACACACACTATGTCGCAATTAATTGCAATGCAAAGCAATTACAACGAGCCGTGCAATCACAAACTGCCCTTCTCCTTCAGCATGGCCATAAAAAGTTCAGAAGCATCTGTTTCTTTCTGCTCTTGAGAAAATGGGAAGAAGGAACACAAAGGTTTGCTGAAAACTATGCTTGAAGGAATGGGATGCTGAACTCCGAAAGATCTTTGGGCAGATCCAATATTGCTCCTCTTTTATTATTTATTTATTTATTTCCAACATTTCTACCCCGCTCTTCTCTACTCCCGAGGGGGGACTCAGAGCGGCCTTAAAAAAGGCACAATTCGATGCCAACATAATAAAATACAATATAAAACCAAAAACATACAGCATTAAAATACATTAAAATACAATTAACATTAACACATCATACACATTGTCTTAAGTTAAAGACAGTTTTTCGTCCATAACAGGAGTATTGAGCCATATCCATCAACTTGCCATTACAAATCCAGTCCAAAGTGCTGCATTGTGCTAATGTGCAAACGCCTGGTCCCACAGCCAAGATTTCACTTTTTTCCTGAATGCCAGGAGGGATGGGGTTTATCGTATGTCGCTTGAAAGTGTGTTCCACAGACGGGAGCCACCCCCGAGAAGGCCCTCTCTCTCGTCCCCCACCAACCGCGTTTGAGAAGTTGGCAGGAGCGAGAGCAGGGCCTCCCCGGATGATCTTAAATTACGAGGTGGGACGTAGTGGCAGATGCGTTTGGACAAGTAAGTTGGGCCAGAACCGTATAGAGCTTTAAAGGTCAAAACCAGCACTTTCCATTGAGCTCAGAAGTGGACAGGCAACCAGTGGAACTGACACAACAGGGGGGTGGTATGCAGGGGCGGACCTACCTGTTCCCGGGGGCTGGCCCCAAAGTGGGAGGTGCGCTCTGGAGCCAGTACGCATGTGCAGAGCTTTTTGCGCATGCGCAAAGCTCCTACAGGCACTGTAGCGCCTGTAGAAGCTTCTGCGCATGCGTAGGCGCGGCCGGCCTAATAAAGGCCTGGCCGGCACAACGCGGGCGGCGGGGCGGCGGCACCCCTCCCAAGTGGCGACGCCCCTCCCGGGTGACATCGCCCTACGCACCTGCATAGTCCGCCTAATGGACGAACCGGCCCTGGTGGTATGCTCCCTGTATGTAGCTCCAGTTAGTAATCTGGCTGCCGCCTGTTGGACTAGTTGCAATTTCCGAACCGTTTTCAAAGGCAGCCCCACGTAGAGTGTGTTGCAGTAATCTATTCGGGATGTGACCAGAGTGTGAACGACCGTAGCCAGATCAGACTGCCCAAGGTACGGGCGCAGCTGGCGCACGAGTCTTAACTGTGCAAAAGCTCTCCCGGCCACCACCGAGATCTGGGGTTCCAGGCTCAGCAATGAGTCCAGGATCACTCCCAAGCTGCGAACCTGCGTCTTCAGGGGGAGTGTAACCCCATCCAACACAGGCTGTAACCCTATGCCCTGTCCGGCCTTACGACTGACCAGGAGGACCTCTGTCTTGTCTGGATTAAGTTTCAATTTTGTTCTTCTTATTATTAAAAAAATAAAAGTACAGTATTACTAGATTTCCAAAGCAGCCCTTAAGTATGAATATATATTAAGCCAACGGCCTGCACCTCGTACCTTTTGCAGAACATCTTGTATCACATTGGATTTCTCCTTCAGCAGCTCCACCACACTCAAAGCTTCGTCTTCTGTGAAAATCATGCTCTTCATAGCCAAGAGGAAGTCCTTGAATTTCACCTCTGCGTTTTCTACAATTAAGCCATAAGCAGCTATTAAACATTTTGTTTTTCTTTCAACTTTCCTTCCTTTCCCATAAGCATCAGTTCATATACCAATGGAGACGATCCAAGGAAAGGGTAGGAATTTCTTCACTAAGTCAGTTAGGCCAGTGTTTTTCAATCTTTTTTGAGCCACTGCACATTTTTTACATTTACAAAATCCTGTGGCACACCACCAACCAAAATGACACAAAATGACAAAAAATGACACTCTAACACAGTAATACATATAGTTAACATGTTTTTAAATGTATTTATACACTCAGTGTGAAACCTGGGCCTGTTTCGATGAACACAACATAGATATCCTGGCAGGAATGGCAGAAAGACACACACGAAGGTCTTGCTCAACAGCTGGGGGTTATAGTTCACCCGCAATCAAAGAGCATTCTGAACTCCACCAATGATGGAATGGAATCAAACTTCCCACACAGAACTCCCATAACCAAGAGAAAATACTATAAGAGTTTGGTGGGCATTGACCTTGAGTTTTGGAGTTGTAGTTCACCTATATCCAGAGAGCACTGTGGAGGGGAGGGAGGGAGGAAGACGTGGGGCGAATCTGCGCAGTAGGGCCCGCATGGATCACGTCTTCCCCCCTCCCCCCTCCCACAGAAGCGGCAGCGTGAGCAAAGCGAGCAGAGCGAGGCTGGGAAGAAGGGAGCCCGAGTGGAGAAGAAAAAGTGTTCGGCAGGAGGGGGAAGAAAGGGTATTGGAGGTTCCCATTTCCCATGGCACACCTGATGATTGCTCACGGCACACTAGTGTGCCACGGCGCACTGGTTGGGAAACACTGAGTTAGGCTATATTTATTTATTTATTTAAAGGTTTTGTATCCCAATCTTCTCACCTCCGTAGAGGGACTCAGACCAACTCACAGCAAGAATGCAATGCTATTAATACAATTAAAACAACCTACCACCATACAAGATTAAAATACAATAATTAGATAATACAATAGATACAATACATATAAGCCAAATCGCTAAACTAAAATCATGTTCAACTCCGTCCGCATGTGGTCGTTCACTTTGGTCAATAATCAATGTCAGCCCTTATTCTGGGAATGCTTTATTCCAAAGCCAAAATTTCACTAGCCTCCCGAAGGACAAGAGGGAGGAGGCAGATCTGATCTCGCTTGGGAGAGAGTTCCATAGCCGAGGGGCCAGCACGGAGAAGGCCCTGTCTCTTGTTCCCACCAGACACGCTTGCGAAGGTGGCGGGACCGAGAGCAGGGCCTTTCCAGTTGATCTTAGCGTCCTTGGCGGTTCATAGGGGAGAACACGTTCGGACAGGTAAACTGGGCAGGAACCAGGGGTGCTCATTAGGTAGATCGCGATCTACTGGTAGATCGCATAGGGTGTCCTGGTAGATTGCAGGCCAGGCGTGAGGAAGGCTCAGTCCCATTCTGCAGGCTCCCAACACCGCCCAGGTGCAGAAGGAGGTTGGACTGGATGGCCCTTGGTGGTCTCCTATTCTAGGAACCCATTGTTATTGTTGTTGTTATTATTATTATTATCAGAGGCTGAATGGCCATCTGTGAGGAATGCTTTGATTGTGTTTTTCCCTTATGGCAGAAGGAGGTTGGACTGGATGGCCCTTGGAGGTCTCCTCCTATTCTAGGAACCCATGTTGTGTTGTTGTTGTTGTTGTTATTATTATTATCAGAGTCTGAATGGCCATCTGTGAGGAATGCTTTGATTGTGTTTTCCCTTATGGCAGAAGGAGGTTGGACTGGATGGCCCTTGGAGGTCTCCTCCTATTCTAGGAACCCATGTTGTGTTGTTGTTGTTGTTGTTATTATTATCAGAGGCTGAATGGCCATCTGTGAGGAATGCTTTGATTGTGTTTTTCCCTTATGGCAGAAGGAGGTTGGACTGGATGGCCCTTGGAGGTCTCCTCCTATTCTAGGAACCCATGTTGTGTTGTTGTTGTTGTTGTTATAATCAGAGGCTGAATGGCCATCTGTGAGGAATGCTTTGATTGTGTTTTTCCCTTATGGCAGAAGGAGGTTGGACTGGATGGCCCTTGGAGGTCTCCTCCTATTCTAGGAACCCATGTTGTGTTGTTGTTGTTGTTATTATTATTATTATCAGAGTCTGAATGGCCATCTGTGAGGAATGCTTTGATTGTGTTTTTCCCTTATGGCAGAAGGAGGTTGGACTGGATGGCCCTTGGAGGTCTCCTCCTATTCTAGGAACCCATTGTTGTGTTGTTGTTGTTATTATTATTATTATCAGAGGCTGAATGGCCATCTGTGAGGAATGCTTTGATTGTGTTTTACCCTTGTGGCAGAAGGAGGTTGGACTGGATGACCCTTGGAGGTCTCCTTCTACTCTAGGAACCTGTTGTTGTTATTGTTGTTGTTACTATTAGTAGTAGTAGTAGTAGTAGTAGCAGAGGCCGAATGAATATTATCATCATTATTATTATGAATAAATTCAGGGGCTTATTATACTCACATTTAGTTGAATTCAGTCTTAAAATATATTATATGGCTCTCACTGAAATAAATGTCCAAATATTTTGCTTTTATGGCTCTCTGAGTCGTGGGTAGGTAGATCATTTTGACTTGGTTGTTTTATAAGTAGCTCGCAGGCTGAAAAAGTGTGAGCACCCCTGCACTATACCTTGGTGCTGAAAGATGCTAGCTTTCATACAGAAACCGAGGCTAGCTATTTCTGGAACAAGCCAACCGTAACCCCAGGGCAGTATTAAAACTTATTCAAACAGATCAGACCAATGCAAACATCAGAGAGGCAGTGACAACATCAGCAGGGAGGTGAAAGCTAGGGCTCAAAGCCACATCCCGGGTGCAGTGTCCTCTAATAAATACAGGAAAACCTTGTGCTGATGCCACCTATAAGCCTATTGCCGAAGAACAGGGGGTGTTTCTAATTCAAGTGGGCAAATCCCAGGCTGTAAAGGGAAAGGAATTATCCCTATTTGGGTAATGGAATCAACAAGATGGGGAAAGTGCGAGCGAGAAAAAAGGTTGCAAAGAGGCATAATGAATGTGGACAGTTGGATTAAAGGGACAGAGCAAACGCAAAGCCTGCAATATTAGATATGTAAAAACAGTGCGTGTATTAGCAAGATCTAGATTTCTAAATCAGCTACATAATAATGTGCTGCAGGACATGGCAATGTTACAATAAGTATAACCATTTTGAAAGAGACGTGTGCATTACTCACATGCAGAACAGAAAAAACATCACAAGTGTTAATATCCAAATGTCCTGCTCTGACTATATCATGCAATACTGGCCTCAGGTCCTTTGTCTGCTACTCCTACCAATGATCTATTCACATTGCCCTTCTCCGCAGGGATGTCAAACTAATTTTCATCAAGGGCCACATCAGCCTTAAGTTATTAATGTGTGACAAGTCTCCTTGTACTTATTGCAATACAACAGCTGGGAAAACATCTTTGTTGTTATTGCTAAAATATTCAAATTACTTTGATTCAAAGACTGTTTAGACCAGTGTTTCCCAACCAGTGTGCCATGGCACACTAATGTGCCGTGAGCGATCATCAGGTGTGCCGTGGGAAATTGGAACCTCCAATACCCTTTCTTCCCCCTCCTGCCAAACACTTTTTCTTCTCAACTAGGGCTCCCTTCTTCCCAGCCTCGCTCTGCTTGCTTTGCCTCGCTTTGCTCACACTGCCACCAGCTTGATGTGGGAGGGGTGACGGTTCAGGGAGGGGTGGAAGACAAGTGAGGTCTCTGTTGAACACGCTCACGCTGCCCCTCGGTACGTGCAAACTTGGACCTTCCAGGTGTTTTGGACTCCAACTCCCACCATTCCCAGCAGCCTCAAGCTCTTTTCCTTTTCTCCCCTCAGCCACTTAAGCAGGAAAGGGCCTCATGCTGTTAGGAATGGTGGGAGTTGACGTCCAAAGCACCAGAGGGCCGAAGTTTTCCCATGCCTGTTTTAAGGGCCTTAAAGTGGTGAGCCTCCTTCCAACATTGTGATTCTGGATAGAAAACAAACAACAATATAACATAACATTGTTTGAGTCCACAGTGCTCTCTGGGTGTAGGTGAACTACAACTTCCAACCTCAAGGTCAATTCCCAAGCAAACCCTTTCAGTACTTTCTGTTGGTAATGAGAGTTCCATATGCCAAGTTTGGTTCAATTCCATTGTTGCAAGAGTTCAGGATGCTCTTTGAGGCTGAGCGGACAAAGAGGAGGCCTTGCTGAGGGAAAAGGGAAGGAAGGAAGGAAGGAAGGAAAAGAAGGAAGGAAGGAAGGAAGGAAAGAAGGAAAGAAGGAAAGAAGGAAAGAAGGAAAGAAGGAAAGAAGGAAAGAAGGAAAGACTCCCAGAAGGGCCTGGGCGGAGGAAAGGAAGGAAAGAAGGAAAGGATGAAGCGACTCCCAGAGGCTGCTGCTGCCCGCCCCCCTCCTCCGCCAGAGCCTCCCGGCTCGCTCACCCCGCTGAGTCCGGGCTGGGCGCGGGGAAGTGCAGGCCCCGAGGCCGGAGGAGGAGGAAGCGGGAGGAGGCGGAGGCAGGGCCATGCCATGGCTGAGCGGGGGGCGCCGGAGGAGGCAGCAGCAGCAGCCCCAGGCCGACATGGGACAGGCGGGCAGCGGGCTGGTTCCAATTTTCCAAGTCACACCTGATGATCGCTCACGGCACACTAGTGTGCCGTGGCACACTGGTTGGGAAACACTGAGTTAGGTTTCCCAATTGAAAGGGGAAACAGCAGCAGTCCTTAAACTATGGGGAAGGGGAGCATTTGTATAGGATCACCTGCCCACTGCCACCAATCGGACAAAAAATATATTTTGGGATGTGGGACAAAAAGAGCCCCTGAAAACTGCACGTAGGCTTTGCAGAGCACAGATTGGGAAACACTGGTTTAAAGAGACCCACAGGAGGATGAGGCTGCATAAGTTTCTATTCTCTCCGATTACTAAAAGACCTCACCCAAATATTCCCTTCCCACCCAACCCATTTACAATAAGTTACACATTTGCCCACATCTTCACACTTCTCTACCACGGAGCAAAGCAACACGATAGAAAAGGAAACCTCAGTATCCCCGAGACCTAACCACATTTCAACGCTCAACTACCCAAACCACTAGCCCCTTGTTCACACCTTTATCGGTTTCATTCTTCAGTTTCTTTGCGTTGCTTTTCTGCAGCCCTTCAATGCCGTCTTGTTTCATCAAATCAGCCACTTCTCTCTTTTCCACCGCCAGGTTCTGGTCAGAATTATCCATCAGAGGAATGTAAGTCGTGGCATGAATCAAAGGCTCATCTACCAAGGACATAGCTGGAATTTCAAGAAGCACAATGAACTCAGTGAATTATACTTAAAGTCTTACAATTAGCTTGGCTTAGATTGTTTCACACCATTCTAAATACCCGTTGTGTCTAAGAAGCCTGATCCTCCTTTTCACTTAAGCTAGATAGAACGGGTGAGGAGCGGTGACTACTGGACTGAGCCAAGAATCAGGAAGTCCTCTGTTCGGTTGTGGCCCCAAAGCAAGAACTTGCCAGAACTAAGCAAGTTTCCCCGAGTCCAACATTTCTCATCAGTAGCATGGTATTAAGATCACCCACTAACTTTACAGCGCTGATTATAAGGTTTGCAAGATTAATATATCTCAGGTGCTTAAATGGTGTGTGCCATCATTTCACATTTTGACTTGCGGTAGCCCATATATCTCAAGGGTTTTCTTATTTATTTATTTATTTATCTATATATATAAAGGAAGAGTCGTCATGGAAAGACCGTCCCAAACAGAGAAACCTTACAACGCAGAGACACCAAACTTGCCAACAGAAATAGGCCTCAGACAAGGTACGTTTGTAGCAAAGAAACTTTCCCCCCAAAACCTAAAAGGCCCCCAAAACAACGAGTAAAAAACTACATTTCCCAGCATCCTCCGGGGCTGCCAACGACTCTCCCAGCCTCTACATTCTGACAACATGATTGGCTGCCAATAAGGGCAGATTTGCATAACTCCTGTACTGGCCAGCCAACATGAACATTCCGACCCATAATAAACTGTCAGAGGAGGATAAGGCAAAGGGCTGAGGCACAAACACAAACACCCAATTCACTTCCCACAGAAAATTTACACCCCTGCAAATCACAGACCACGCCCAAAATTGACAGTAAGGCTTCATTAACTTAATTTCCCTGACTAGGCCTCACTTAATGGAATGCTGTTTACGCTCTGAATGGACAGTAAGGCTTCATTAACTTGATTCTCCCGACTAGCCCTCAGCTCATTGGACATTGTGTATGGCCTGAATTGACAGTAAGGTTTCATTAACTTGATTTTCCTGACTAGGCCTCAGCTCATGGGACACTATGTATGGCCTGAATTTACAGTAACCTACCTTGGCACACAGAGCCCCTATGACCCACGCTACATTCTACTACAGTTTGGAGGAGGGTGGCCCATGGATTATGGGACTTGAAGTACCTCCATGGATAATGGGATTTGTAGTACTTCAAAACCCATAATTCCCCACAGACCACTGTGTCCCAGAACCAAGACCGATAAAGACCAACCTCAATTGGCAGCCAGTGCAGTCGCTGCAATGTTGGAGTAATATGGGCCCTGGCCGGCACTCCAGCCAGGAGCCTCGCTGCAGCGTTTTGCACCAGTTTGAGCTTCCAGATGACTGACAAAGGAAGACCAATGTTAAGGGCTTTACAGTAGACTAACCTCGAGATGACCGTCGCCTGGATTACCGTGGCTAGGTCATTTCCGAAGAAATAGGGCGCCAACCGCCTAGCCTGCTGCAAATGGTAGAAGGCAGACCTGCTGACGGTGGAGACCTGACCCTCCATCGTCAGAAGTGGGTCTAACTGGACTCTGGTCCTGAGGAAGCCCCTTCGGGGGCGAAACAAAGGCGCGCATCGATATTGGTTTCATTGACCATGGATTGTCTCCCCATTATTATAGAAAAAATATAAGACTGGCATTCATTACCGTGACTTTATTATCATTTACGATATTTGCTTATTCTTTGGGAGACATCCGGGACTGTGTCCCTTTCTGATGATGCAGGAACTCCTTTCCGCCTTTTTATGACGTCTACTCACTTGCATGTGAGCTTACCGCCCGTATTTGCTGCATATGTATGTAAAGACAGCATTTGCGCATGTATATCCTACAACAATATATTATATGTCTAATTAACTGGAAGAATAGTGGATAAATGTGTATTTGGAACCTGAGATTTTGAAATTACTTATATTTATATAATCGATACCTCTCTTTCTGTGATTTCTCTTTTTCATGTTATTGGTGGGTAAGCCTGCCTTACTTGTTTCTAAGTTTGTGTCTTTCTGCCATTCCTGCCAGGATATCTATGTTGTGTTCATTGAAACAGGCCCAGGTTTCACACTGAGTGTATAAATACATTTAAAAACATATTAACTATATGTATTACTTTGTTACAGTGTCATTTTGTGTCATTTTGGTTGGTGGTGTGCCCCAGGATTTTGTAAATGTAAAAAATGTGCCACGGCTCAAAAAAGGTTGAAAAACACTGCCTAAGAGACAGAGGTGGAAACAGGCATGCACCACAGGGTTCCCTTTCCCCCCAATTGCTGTCTATACAAGCCTTGATGTGCCATCCTTCCAGGATTGCAAGGTCCTCTCCTACACTGCAGTTCCGGCAGATGGTGCTAAAATCATCCTGCATATTTATCGTATGTCTTTCTCAGCCACCTAAAGAAGCCCTATAACCCAAGTCTCATCCATCGCCATTCATCCGTCAGTCTGGGTGGGGAATGTTGCATGCCTGAACATTTCCTCCACTAATAAAGAATCTGCATGTTTCCACGAGGAGCTGACCGGGCAGGCAGGAATACCACTGTTGCCCTAACTGCACAAGCAGGCACTGAGATAGAAACCACCATCTGATCATCAGGCAACTCCTTCTCAGATTTGTATTTTCCCAGTTGCATAACTCTCTCTTGTCTAGGCTTGCCGCTAAGTACTATCTCTCCCTCCGCTGCTCCAGTCTTTTCCATGAAGGCCAAGGTTTTGACATGATTTTTCCACAGAAGCTCTTGAAAACATCCACTGAGTTGGCAAGAAGCTGGTCTGATTTGTATCTTTGAATTCCCACCATGAAATACATAAGAACATAAGAAGAGCCATGCTGAATCGGGCCTCAGCCCATCTAGTCCAGCATTCTGTGTCACACAGTGGCCCACTAGTTGTACACAGGGATCTCTAGCAGAAAGGAGGGCAAAACCCTGACCTGCTCCCGACCCCCCACAACCAGTACCCGGGGAAAATCCTGCCTGCCTCAATCAACACAGAGGTGGCACTTGGATGTCCATTTCAGTAACTACTGATTCCCTTGGTATCCATGAATCTGTCTAATCCTGCCTTGAAGCTGTTCAGGCTGACCGCTGTCACAACCTCTTCTGGAAGTGAGTTCCATAACCCAATGACCCTCTGGGTGAAGAAATATTTCCCTTTATTAGTCCTAATTTTCCTACCTTGGAGCTTCAGGAGTGCCCCTAGTCCTAGTGTTGTGTGACAGAGAAAATATTTTTCTTTATTCACCTTTTCTATCCCATGCATGATTTTATACACTTCGATCAAGTCACCTCTTAAACGCCGTCTTTCAAGGCTGAAAAGACCAAGGCGTTGCAACCTGATTTCATAAGGGAGCTGCTCCATCCCTTGGATCATTTTGTTGCCCTTCTTTGTACCTTTTCCAGTTCCGTTATATCCTTCTTGAGGTGCGGTGACCAGAATTGTACACAGTACTCCAGATGTGGCCTCACCATAGATTTGTAGAGAGGCAATACAACATTTGCCGACCTATTTTTGATTCCCTTCCTGATCATGCCAAGCATAGAATTTGCTTTTTTACTGCTGCAGCGCACTGGGTTGACTTCTTCATTGAGCTGTCCACCAAAACCCCAAGATCCCTTTCCTGGTTTGTCTCAGAAAGCTTTGATCCCATCAGTTGATAAGTGTATTTGGGGTTCTTTGCCCCGATGTGCATGACTTTACACTTGTTTAGGTTAAAATGCATTTGCCACTTTGTTGCCCATTCACTCAATTTCGAGAGATCTTTCTGGAGCTCTTTACAGTCAGTTTCATTTTTAACTACCCTGAACAGTTTAGTGTCATCTGCAAACTTTGCTACCTCACAATTTACTTCTACAGCCAGATCATTTATGAATAAATTAAAAAGAAACGGACCCAAAACTGAACCTTCTCACTTCTCACCTCTTTCCATCCAGAGAAGTGGCCATTTATTACCACCCTTTGTTTCCTACAGTTTAGCCAGGTTTCAATCCAGGACAAGACCTGTCCTCTGATTCCATGGCTGAAGAGCTTATTTAGGAGCCTTTGGTGAGAGACTTTTTCAAAAGCCTTTTGAAAGTCAAGGTAAACAATATCGACTGGGTCCCCTTATCTATGTGTTTATTACACCCTCAAATAATTCTATCAAGTTAGTAAGACATGATTTGCCTTTGCAGAAACCATGTTGATTTTCCTTCAGCAATGCCTGTTCTTCTATGTGCTTAGTAATTTTTTTCTTTAATAATGTTTTCCATCACTTTGCCTGGAACTGAGGTTAGACTAACTGGCCTATAATTTCCTGGATCACCCCTGGATCCTTTCTTGAAGATCGGAGTTACATTTGCCTCCCTCCAGTCCTTGGGTACAGTTCCTGATCTTAGAGAAAGGTTATATATTTTGGCTAGAATTTCAGCAATTTCACACTTGAGTTCCTTAAGAACTCTGGGGTGGATGCCATCTGGCCCTGGTGATTTGTTGACATTTAGTTTAGTAAGGCATGTGAGAACATCCTCCTTGTTTATCTCTCTCTGGTTTAATTCATTTAATTCCCTCCCTGAAAAAACTGACTCAGCTGCAGGCATATGTTGTCTGTCCTCCTGTGTGAAAACGGAGGCAAAGAAGTCATTTAGCCGCTCAGCAATCTCCTTTTCTTCACTTATTGTCCCTTTCTTACCATTTTCGTCAAGTGGCCCAACTGCTTTTCTAGTTGGGTTCCTGCTTCTGATGTACTTAAAGAAGTTTTTGTTATTTTTTTAAAATATTCTTAGCTATATGTGCCTCAAAATCTCTCTTGGCTTTCCTGACGGTTGCTTTGCAGTTAGTTTGCCAGAGCTTGTGTTCCTTTCTGTTCTCCTCAGTAGGAAGAGCCTTCCATTTCTTAAATGAGTTTTTCTTCTTTCCAATCACATCTTTTACTTCATTTGTAAGCCATACCGATGTCCTCTTGGACTTTCCCGGCCTCTTTCTTATTTTAGGAATGCATTTTAGTTCGGCTTGTTTTAAAGTATTTTTAAACAGTTTCCAAGCATTCTGGAGGGATTTGATTTTTTTACTGTTCCTTTTAGTTTGTTCTTTGCTATTTTTCTCATTTTGGTGAAAATCTCTTTGTGAAAATTTAAGGTCTCTGTGTTAGTTTTCACTGACAGTTTGCTATCCAAACTTAAGTTGAAGGTTATTGTGTTGTGGTCACTGGTACCTATGGGCTCATTTACAAGGACATCTTGAACCAGGTCTTGTTCATTAGTTAGCACCAAGTCCAGGATCCCCTTTCCCCTGGTTGGTTCCATGACCATCTGCTCAAGGGAATAATCAGCTAGCATGTCGAGGAATCTTGTCTCTCTTTCATGCGTAGAACAAGAACAAAGAGATTAGACAAAGGAAAACGGATCCAAAGCACCGTTTCCTGACCTATTTGTTAATAAGAACTTTTGGAATAACCTGTGAATGAAAACACCATTCAGGGGAATCGAACAGTAAGAAGTGACTCTTGGTTTATTAGTCACCTTGCGAGAACTGTCCCTGGGCCAGGGGTCACTTCCTCTGACCCCCTCCAAGGACACACAGGCAACAAGATCCCAAAGGCCATCTAAAATTATTTGGCTGTACCCCTCAGTGGATCATAACTAGAAGGCCATCCTGAGGGCGCGCCCTCCAAAATCTCAGGTTTTTAAAAAAGTGAGAACCCTCTTTCCAGCCCCAAGGATAGCTTCCTTTTCAGGCCCACACCCCTAAACACTTCTTATAGGAACTGTATAGGACTCAATCCTTTCAGCCTCTAAAAGAATGAAGTTCCACAGTGCCTACAGGAATATTTCATCTTTACTATGCCACCAAAAGGGGCGGGTGTCCACCTAGTCCCTTTTTCCCACTAGGCTGATCAGGAGTGCAAAATTCCAGCCAGCTTGAAGCAAGCTGTTATAAAACCGCTGTTGAAGAAACCATCACTGGATCCCACTCAATTAGTGAACTACCGGCCAGTTTCCAATCTCCCCTATTTAGGCTCTGGTCACATCCCGAATAGATTACTGCAACACATTCTATGTGGGGCTGCCTTTGAAGACAGTTCGGAAATTACAATTAGTCCAACGGGCGGCTGCCAGATTACTACATACAGGGAGCATACCACCCCCTGTTGTGTCAGCTCCACTGGCTGCCTGTCCATTTCCGAGCTCAATTCAAAGTGCTGGTTTTGACCTTTAAAGCTCCAAATGGTTCTGGCCCAGCTTACTTGTCCGAACGCATCAGCCTCTACGTCCCACCTCGTAATTTAAGATCATCCGGGGAGGCCCTGCTCTTGCTCCCACCAACTTCTCAAACGCGGTTGGTGGGGACGAGAGAGAGGGCCTTCTCGGTGGTGGCCCCCCATCTGTGGAACGCGCTTACAAGTGACATACGATCAACACCATCCCTCCTGGCATTCAGGAAAAAAGTGAAATCTTGGCTGTGGGACCAGGCGTTTGCACATTAGCACAATGCAGCACTTTGGACTGGATTTGTAACAGCAAGTTGATGGATATGGCTCAATGCTCCTGTTATGGACAAAATACTGTTTTTAACTTAAGAGAATGTGTATGATGTGTTAATGTTAATTGTATTTTAATGTGTTTTAATGCTGTATGTTTTTGGTTTTATATTGTATTTTATTATGGTGGCATCGAATTGTGCCTTTTGTTAGGCCACTCTGAGTCCCCCCTCGGGGGTAGAGAAGAGCGGGGTAGAAATGTTGGAAATAAATAAACATGTTCTTTATACCCTCCTTCTAAATAATTCACAGGCAGAACGTTCCCCTCTTCCAAGAGGTGTACTCCATCGGCCCTGGACAACTCTGGCCACTTGGACACAATCTCTGTATGAGGGATCATCCAACCCCCGTGGCATTTCTCAGTTCCTGGTTGTACCTCTCCTTGGGCTCAAGCCCCTCTCTTTTTCTACTGTTGATGTCTTCTTCTCTTTGAGCACCATGATGGAAACATAGCTGAAGCCCATTCAAAGACTTAACCAGCCAATCTCCTCACCTCCCAAAGGCAGAAGACTGCCCACCAAAACTGCAGGACATATCTGCTTCTTTCCTTGGAAAATGGAGCAGAGCTCAGCTAAAGTATACCAAGAGCCTTTGGAACAGTGGTTCCCAACCTGTGGTCCATGGACCACCAGTGGTCCGCAAGAACTAAAATATGGTCTGCGGTGTCACCATTACTACATCATTGCAACAAGAGTGACTGGTCTCACAAAACCCTCTTATAGTGCTGAGGCTCATTAAATATGGTTTTCTGTAGGCAAGGAGATGGCGACTACTGGATGGCATATGCTCTGTGTTGGAAACTAGAGTAGATGTGGTCTATCCAATGCAATTTTCTGAATCGGCAGCCCAAATAAACAAACCGAATCTAAAGTTGACCAAAAACTGATTCGTAACCCTTTTGGTACTAATGCTGAAGTGTGTTCCCTAGTCAAACCAGTCCCTGGTAAAAAAAAAAATGGTTGGGAACCACTGCTTTAGAAGATGATGACCAATAGTCCCTCTTACTACCCAAAGGCCAACTAAGATGAGACAAATGCAAATGCTCACAAAAACCTGGAGCAGCCTCGTTTGTCAATATGTTCTTCACTATTGGTCAATTAAACAGGAGATGGGGAGATTAACGTCCTACAAACCATATATTAACGTCCTACAAACCGGAAATGTGGCGCAGCTGGCTAAGTGCCAGCTGCATAAGATCTCTCTGACCAGTAGGTCATGAGTTTGAGGCCTGCCCGGTTCGAGGTGGGTTCTCAACCTTAAGTGTAGCCTGCTGCCGACATTTGCAGCCCGAAAGACAGTTACATTTGTCAAGTAGGAGATAAAGGTACCACATTAAATGGGGAGGCAAAACTTTGACTGATTTATGAGGCCATTAAAAAAAAAGAACCCAGGAATCGCTGAGGAATGCGGAAGAACAACAAAGGGATGCTGGGAAAAAAAACGCTGAGATGAGGAGTGCGTCAGCTCCCCCTGGTGGCCAGAAAGTTTGCCTCTGCCCGTCTATATGTAATCTTATATATATATATATAAAGGAAGAGTCGTCATGGAAAGACCGTCCCAAACAGAGAAACCTTACAACGCAGAGAGACCAAACTTGCCAACAGAAATAGGCCTCAGACAAGGTACGTTTGTAGCAAAGAAACTTTCCCCCCAAACCCAAAACGGCCCCCAAAACAACGAGTAAACAAACTACATTTCCCAGCATCCTCTGGGGCTGCCAACGACTCTCCCAGCCTATACATTCTGACAACATGATTGGCTGCCAATAAGGGCGGTTTGCATAACTCCTGTACTGGCCAGCCAACATGAACATTCCGACCCAGAATAAACTGTCAGAGGAGGATAAGGCAAAGGGCTGAGGCACAAACACAAACACCCAATTCACTTCCCACAGAAAATTTACATCCCTACAAATCACAGACCACGCCCAAAATTGACAGTAAGACTTCATTAACTAAATTTCCCTGACTAGGCCTCACTTAATGGAATGCTGTTTACGCTCTGAATTGACAGTAAGGCTTCATTAACTTGATTCTCCCGTCTACGCCTCAGCTCAGTGGACAGTGTGTATGACCTGAATTGACAGTAAGCTTCATTAACTCAGCCCTCAGCTCATTGGACATTGTGTATGGCCTGAATTGACAGTAAGGCTTCATTAACCTCTGACTAGCCCTCAGCTCATTGGACATTGTGTATGGCCTGAATTGACAGTAAGGCTTCATTAACTTGCTGTTCCTGACACCTCAGCTCAGGGACATTGTGCCCCTGAATTTACAGTAACCTACCTTGGCACACAGAGCCCCTTGACTACATTCTACTACAGTTTGGAGGAGGATGGACCATGGAGTATGGGACTTGAAGTACCTCCATGGATAATGGGATTTGTAGTACTTCAAAACCCATCATTCCCCACAGACCACTGTGTCCAAGAACCAAGACCGATAAAGACCAAACTTGGCAAACAATGCACCTCATGACCCACACTCCATCCGACTGCAGATTAGACGAGGACACACCATGGATAATGGGATTTCAAGTACCTCCACTCACTTCCAAAGTACCCCACCCACACACGCATCAACCTCTACATCAACACAGCAGACGGAAAGACAAAAAACATTGTATATCCACAAGCTATGCAGAACGCCAGCAACACCACACAACAACAACTCCACAGGACTCCAACATCCCACCCACCAAAACAACCCACAACAACACAGCCATGACCCCAACAACACCATAACTAACAACAACTCCAACCCTTACATACTCAGACTTCCTCGCATCTCCAAAATAGGGCACAGCAACGCGTGCCGGGTACAGCTAGTATGTCTATATGTGTAATATGTCAAAATGTATGTACTGTACTGTGATAAATGTCACATGTTTATATGTCATATGTTGAACTGCAGGGATTGTCTTCAAGTATGTGTACTGTAATCCACTCTGAGTCCCCTTCAGGATGAGAAGAGCGGAATATAAATAAAGTAAATAAATAAAATATGCCCTGCCCATTCTTAGGTCCACCAAGAGACTCCCTCAACAATAATATTTCCAGCTGAAATGGAGCAGAAAATCCTCCAACTGCTATAAAGATGTAATAGTTTGGGCTCCTTTGCACCATCTCCCCAAACACCAAATGCAACCCCAAGGGTAAGTTTTAATCTGAATTACAAGGTAGAGAGTGGACTTCCAGTTGCATTGGGCCGGAGAGATAGCACAACGGTAACAACAGCTGTGCTGACAATCTGAAGATTGCATGTTCGAATCCCAGGCTGGTTTGGACACCCAGCTGTGAGCCCTGTCCACTGTTCACCCAACAATTCGAAAACAGCTCAGCTGTGATTAGATAAAACTGGGAACCGCCAAGCGGGAAAGGATTTTTTCAAAGGACTTACAACGTCTAAATAAGTAAGATCGGCTGTCGGAAGGTGGAACGTGGAAAACAGAGGCTCTCCGTCTTGAGGATGAAGCAACAGCACCGCCTTGTGACATAATGACGCAATCACAACCCGTGACACACCTTGTGACGCAGCCTGGAGAAAAATCCTTCTAAAATTGTACTTGTTATATGTTGTATGTAATTGTATGTGGATCCGGCAGGGACTGTCTGCCGTATGTGTGATGTAATCCGCTCTGAGTCCCCTTCGGGGTGAGAAGAGTGGAATATAAATAAAGTGTAGTATTATTATTATATTATTATTATGTGGTGGGCCATGGAGGAGAAAATGTAAAGGAGGAGGAATGACCTTTGCCTCCCACTTCGCTATGTACCTTAATGCTATGAGACAGGGCTGTCCCAACTTCTTTTGGCCCAGGGGCCGGACTTCCACTCACTGATCACCTGGGGGGCCAAAGGGTCTGCCCCCTCCCCCGGCTCCGCCCCTCCTGCCCTCCCGGCTCCGCCCCTCCCCCGGCCGTGACATGCCAGCTTCCTCAGAAGGGCGATTTCGGCTGCTTCACCCTTCTGAGGCGGCCTGCTTGCCACAGCTTTAGGAGGAAGGGACGAGCTACGGGGGAACCTCTCCCCGCGGCTCACCCCTCTCTCCTAAAGCCCTCTTCTTCCCTCTCTCGCCGGCGCCGAGGCAAACCGGTTTGCTTCGGCGCCGGTGAGAGAGGGACAAGGGGGCAGGGCAGGGAGAAGGAAGGGAGCCAGCTCCTCCCTGCACCACCCTCTTCTTCCCTCTCTCACCGGCGGGGGAAAGAGGAGGGACGAAGCAGGTGCAGCCAGCTGACTGCCTCCTCCTTCGTCCCTCCTCTTTCCCCCCCCGCTCGCGCCGTTGCCCGGATCGCGAGCGTTGGCGTGGGGAGAGGAAGGAGGAGGGGCGAAGGAGGTGCAGCCAGCTGACTGCCTCCTCCTTCGTCCCTCCTCTTTCCCCCGCCCGCGCCATTGCCCAGATTGCGAGTGCCGGCGCGGCAGGGGGAAAGAGGAGAGGCGAAGGAGGTGCAGCCAGCTGACTGCCTCCTCCTTCGTCCCTCCTCTTTCCCCCCGCGCCTGCGCCGTTGCCCGGATCGCGAGCGTTGGCATCGGGAGGGGAAGGAGGAGGGGCGAAGGAGGTGCAGCCAGCTGACTGCCTCCTCCTTCGTCCCTCCTCTTTCCCCATGCCTGCGTCGTTGCCCGGATCACGAGCGCCGGCGCGGGGAGGGGAAGGAGGAGGGGCGAAGGAGGTGCAGCCAGCTGACTTCCTCCTCCTTCGCCCCTCCTCCTCCCCCGCCGTCACGCAAAGCAGGAGGAGCTGGCTCCCTCCCCCCTGCCCTGCCTCCCCCTCCCCCCGCCATTTTTTTTTGAAAAAACATTTTTTTGAAAAATAAATTCCCCCCCAAAAAATTTTTTTAAAAAAGAAATCTTGCATGAGGGCAGCGGTGGCCGTGTCCAACAGGCTGGGGGGCCGTGTACGGCCCGCAGGCTGCCTGCTGGGCAGCCCTGCTATGAGACATACTGCAAGACAGCTAGAGGTCCCTCACCCATCCCTCACAGCTTGATTCTTCATTAACTTCTAACAAATTGTTTCAAAAAGGTTACTTTAGCAAATATGTGCCACTTCCATGAGGACTACATTAGAGAGAGAGAGAGAGAGAGAGAGAGAGAGAGAGAGAGAGAGAGAGAAATAAACGTGCTAAAAAACCCAGGTCCTGTCTGATTTGAAAACCCAAGTTGGGTCAACCCTGATTAGTATTTGGATAAGAGACTACCAATGAATACCAGGAAGTGTAGACTCTATTTCAGAGGAAGGAACTGGGAAACCCCACCTCTGAGGATTTCTTGACCAAGAAAACCATGATATTTGTGGAGCTACCTTAAGTTGGCAAGGGATTTGAAGGCACCTGGAGACTCACGCAGAATGCAGAGCACTATTAATTCAGACATAAAGCTGCTGCTTGGATTCTTGGCATACCATTGTTTGACCCAGGAGTCAAGCCCTTGAGCTGTTTATGGGAAGGCTGAACAGAGACTTCTGGGACACATAAGTCCTGGTGGACACAAGCACATTCCCATCGGGAAAAAACATTAATAGAAGTAGATTTTTCTTCTTCTTCTTCTGCGCTCTAAGGATTAAGACAAGCTGTAAAGCAGGGAACACTCCCATTTCTAAGACGTTTATTATGGGTAAAAAGCAAATGTAACCTTGTAGACTATAACGAAAGCAATTCCAAAATTCAGATGAAGCCAACTTAAGGTCACAAATGGTTATACAATCTTCTGAATTATTCATGACAGAGGTCTGAAAAATCTGAAAGGTTGAAAGCTGGAATGCTATTATTTATATTATTTATTATTTCGCATTTGTCTGTCGCCCCCCCAACAGCTCGGGCGACTTACAACAGTTCGTAAAAATACAATTGTCAGATAACTCATAAACCACAGTAATACCATTAAGATGGAATTACAATTAGAACAGTTGAAGCAACAAATGGAGTCGCAGTGGGCTGACAGCTAGGCGGTGCGAGCTACAGTTTAGCTAACTCCGAAGGCTTGTTGGAACAGCAATGTCTTAACTGCTCTCCTGAACGGGAGGAGGCCCTGGGTGGCACGGATGCCGGCGGGCAGTGCGTTCCACATGGTAGGGGCTGCAACAGAGAAAGCCCGGCGGCGGGTTGCGGACAGATGGTAGGTCCTCACATTTGGGATGACCAGGAGGTTTAGCTCTTCGGAGCGCAGTGATCTGGTGGGATGGTATGGGACAAGGCGGTCCCGCAGGTACACTGGCCCCAGACCATGTAAGGCCTTAAAAGTCAGGACTAACACTTTGAAGGCAATCCGGCATTCAATTGGGAGCCAGTGCAGTTCGCGCAGGATTGGCGTGATGTGGTGGCCAATCGGGACCCCTGCCAGGAGTCGCGCTGCAGCGTTCTGCACCAGCTTGAGTCTCCGGATTACCGACAGAGGAAGGCCAATGTAAAGAGCGTTACAGTAGTCCAGCCTCGAGATGACCGTGGCTTGGATCACTGTGGCTAAGTCGCGCCGGGGACAAATAGGGGCCAGCTTCCTCGCCTGGCGAAGATGGAAAAATGCTACCCTGCTGACGCTGGAGACGTGGGCCTCCATCGACAACAGGGGGTCCAAGGTTACTCCTAAGCTCTTAACAGAGGGCGACGGACATAATGTCACGCCATCCAGGGTTGGAAGCTGAACATCCCTACAGCCCGGAGGACCCAGCCACAGGATCTCCGTCTTTGCCGGATTCACCTTCAACCTACTGGCTCGCAGCCATCCAGTGACGGCCTCAAGGCAACGATGGAAATTATCGGGTACGGATTCAAGGCTGCCCTCCACCAGCCCAAAACTACGCACCAGCTGGGCAAGTGGTCGCATATAGATGTTAAATAAGAGGGGGGAGAGAATAGCCCCTGAGGAACCCCGCAAAGAAGCGGGAACCCCGGAGACATCATTGCCCTCCTCACTCGTTGTAGCCGGTTCCGGAGGAAGGAGGTCACCCAATTAAGGGCTGTCCCCTAACTCCGGCCCTGGCAAGGCGGTGAGTCAATAGATCATAATCGACTGTATCAAACGCTGTGAGGTCCAATAACACGAGCAGCGCCGATCCACCCTGATCCAGCTGGCAGCGCAACTCATCCGAGATGGAGACCAGGACCGTCTCCGTCCCATGCCCCGGCCGGAAGCCGGACTGGAAGGGGTCTAGCCAAGCTGCGTCATCAAGGAAGGACTGCAACTGCTCCATTGCTGCCTTCTCAATTACCTTGCCCAGGAACGATAAATTTGAAACCGGGCGGTAGTTGGAGGGGACCGTTGGATCTAATCCCGGCTTCTTCAACAATGGAATCATGAGTTGTCCTAATAAAAATATGGTCCAGATATGAATTGTGGGCAAGGTTTCACATCAATGTGGCGCAGCTGGCTGGGTGTCAGCTGCATAAGATCTCTACTGACCAGAAGCTCATGAGTTCGAGGCCTGCCCGGGTCGAGGTGGGCTCTCGACCTATTGTGTAGCCTTTTGTCGACCTTTGCAACCCGAAAGAGAGTTGCATCTGTCAAGTAGGAAATTAAGGTACCACTTAGTGAGGAGGCTTAATTTAACTGATTTACGAGGCCATAAAAAAGATCTCCAGAAAACATGCTGAGGATTGAAGGAGTGCGACAGCTCCCCTGGTGGCCAGATGTTAAATTGCCTCTGTCTGTCTTGTGTGTCTAAATGTAATGTGTACATCAGGGGTGCCCACACTTTTTTAGCATGCGAGCTACTTTTATAACAACAAAGTCGAAAAGATCTACCTGGTGGGTGCGCACTTGCCACTGTGCACGCGCTCCCAACGCGCGCGCTCCCGACGCCACCTTTCGCCCGCGCGGGGCTTCTTCCGCTAATGCGGCTTTAGTGGGCGGGCCCTGGCGCTCATCTCTTCACACAGTGTGGTGACGTGACTGCCCATTGGTTGCTCCTGGGGGGGGGGAGCTAGGCGAAGGCGCGCACAGGCATAGGAGGGAGTGTGTGTGTGTGTGACCGCCCATTGGTTGATCCTGGGGGAGAAAGGAGAAGGCATGTGCAGGGATAGGATGCTAGGATGCGAGGCTGCAGGAGGGAGGGAGTGAGTGTGTGTGTGTGTGTGTGTGTGTGTGTGTGTGTGTGAGAGAGAGAGAGAGAGAGAGAGAGAGAGAGAGAGAGAGGCCTTGCCGGAGGAGGATGGTCCCTGCAGTGGGGCTGCAGCTGACGAGTGCGTCCTCGACACTGGTGAGTGAAGCCTGGACGGGGCCCCGCCTCGAGCTCCACCCTGTCTCTCTCTCGCCTCAGCCCCAGGCTTCACTCACCGGCGCCGAGGGCACGCTTTTTTTAAAGACTTTTTTCATGTCTCATTATCATCTTGGTTTTGATTTGACTCGGAAGAGAATGTCCCAGGACTGTCAAATCATTAGCCTCATATGCTTTATCTCCAGGAGAGCAACATTACGAGCCAGAAATAAAGTGCTATGGAAAGGAGATGCATGGTGAGGATGTAAAATTGCTAAAACATATTGGAAAAGGATTCATGAAATGACATAAGAAATTCTAAAAATGAAATGTCAAATGAAACCCGAATATTATTTATTAGGGATGTTAGATACGAAAACAAACAAAAATGAAGACATTCTATCTATATACAGTATATAAAAGAAGAGCTGTCATCCTGTGTAGCCTATAGACAGCAAAACCACACAACGCAGACACACCAATTCAGGCCACATACACACAAAACCCAATGAGGTATGTTTACCACCTGAATTTTTTTAAAAAAAATTAAACAACACGGTTAAAAATACCAAAAAAATTGGACTACAACTCCCATGATCCCCCACGCTAATGAAGCACTGCGCATGCGCGGAAACAATTCCCGCGCGCGCAAACTGCTTTTCCCTCCTCCTTCCCCCCCTGCCACCACGGAGAAAAGAAGAGGGCCCGCCATCTTACCTGTCTCCTGTGGCCAGCGGGGGAATGGAGGAATGGAGACCTAAAAGGAGGGAGGAGGCCCGCCGTTTTCACCGAAGCCGTGGCCTCGATTGGTACCGCGGAGGCCTCCGGAGGCCAGGCCGCGACACCAAGCGAGGCCCCGCCTTCGGAGAAGACGGCGGGCCTCTGTGGCCTCAATTAGAGCCACGGAGGCCTCCGGAGGCCGGGCGGCAAAACCACATCTACACATACAGTATACACGCATATACATATACAAACACACATATACGTAAGTACACACATATACACGCATATACATATATACATATACATACGTACACACACATATATACACACACATATGTACACATAGACACAAATACATATATTTTCATACATACACACAAAACACATATATACAGACTGGGCCACAGGAAAGAGAAAATCAAGGAAGACAGAAGAACAGGAAATAAAAAGTGAAAGAAGGAAGGAAGGAAACAGGGAGGGAAGAAAGGTAGGATGGATAGAAGGAAGGAAGGTAAGAAGGAAAGGAATGCTAATTCACTCCCTACTTCCTTCGTTGCCTCTTTCCTTTTCCATACCACCACACAACGCCACAGCAGCGCATGGCCGGGTTCAGCTAGTTCTATTCTATGACTACAGCGGCCAGAATTGTGTATGCCAGAAAGTGGAAGACCCAAGAAATTCCAACGGAAGAAGAGTGGAAACTAAAGATTTTGGACATAATGAATATGGATAAATTAACTTATTATTTGAAAACATACCAAGGCAAAAACAAAAGCCCTACGGATTGGACTTTACTTAATAACTTTTTGAATGCAAAAGGAAAAGATGCAAACACCAGAAGACGGAGAGAATAACTACAATGAGTGATTAAGTTCAACAACCTCGATAAGAAAAATTCGGAAGTCAACAATAAACTTTTTCCCCTTTTCTTCTTATTTTTATCTTTCTTTTAAAAAAATTCTTTGTTTTTCTTTTTTAAGGTTTTTTCCACCATTGTATTTTTTTTGTAAATTTTAAAAGATATTTTTCTTTTTTTTTTTTTCTTTTTCTCTATGTCTCTCCTCCGCCCACCCCAGATTCCCAAATATTGCTTCCCTCCCTTTTCCTTTTCTTGTCCTTCCTTTTAGCGATAGGGATCCTCCCCTTTATCTCCCCCCCCCCCATTGATAGTACTCCTTTCTACCCCCAAACATTCCACCCTCCCCTTTCCCCTTGTTCCCAAATACCATACCCCGATAGACTCTTTTCTTTCTTATCAAAAAAAAAATTAAAGGAAAGGAGATACAGCCTACAGTTGTTGTTGTTTATTCAGTCAGTCACTTCCAACTCTTTGCGACCTCCTGGACCAGCCTACAGTTAGTTCAGCTCAATGTGTGCACCTTGAACATTGGCAATTAAGTGTTTGGGTTTATTGTTCTAGCTGCTGTTCTGCACCTTTGAAAGTAAATTAATATATCCAATCCTTTGTGGACTAGAGTCCACATAAAGTGGACTTCAGACTATGGAAGCACAATGAAGTTATCTGCTTGTAAGACTGCTTTATTAGTAATGAGGATGGATTATAATCCTGCTCCCAATGCAAGCATAGGCTGGCTCACACTGATAGATGCAGACAACGACCATAATACTACTACTACTAATAATAATAATAATACTTTATTTCATGCTAAATTCCACGAGCTCCTTGTGAGTTGCTGGGAAAAAGGTGAACTGCCATCAGATCTCCGAGTTGCAGTTATCATCACCCTGTATAAGAAAAAAGGAACAAAATCCGATTGCTCAAACTATCGAGGTATAACACTGCTCTCTATTGGTGGAAAAATCCTTGCAAGGATACTCCTGAACAGATTAGTTCCTGCTATTGCAGAAGAACTTCTCCCTGAAAGCCAATGCAGCTTCAGCGCTAATAGGAGCACCACAGGTATGGTTTTTGCCCTTAGACAACTGCAAGAGAAATAGAGAAAGCAGAACAAAGGACGCTATGTAACATTTGTCGACCTCACCAAAGCCTTCGACACTGTGAGCAGAAAAGGTCTGTGGCAGATCCTGGAACATCTAGGATGTCCCCCCAAATTCCTCAAAATGATTATCCTGTTACATGAGGGCCAGCGCGGTCAAGTCAGATACGGCGATGCTCTCTCGGAGCCCTTTGTAATAACTAATGGAGTGAAACAAGGTTGTGTTCTTGCACCAACCCTATTTATAATCTTCTTCAGCATGATGCTCCAAAGGGCTACGGCAGACCTCGGAGAAGAAGATGACATATATATTCACGCTATCGTACTGATGGTAGCTTGTTCAACTTAAGCCGTCTGAGGGCTCGCACTAAGACTCTAAACTATCTAGTCCGTAAACTGCTTTTTGCTGATGATGCTGCCCTTGTCGCCCATTCAGAAGCAGCCCTGCAACGCCTCACATCTTGCTTTGCAACAGCTGCAGAGCTGTTTGGGCTGGAAGTCAGCCTGAAGAAAACGGAAGTCCTCTACCAGCCCGCAACACAGGAAGAACACCATCATCCCCACGTCAGCATAGGCAAATCTGTGCTGAAGTCCATTCAGCAGTTCACCTACCTGGGAAGCATCCTCTCTTCAGACGCCAAGGTTGACAAAGAGATAGAGCACAGATTAGCAAAGGCGTATAGTGCATTTGGAAGGCTTCACAAAAGAGTCTGGAGCAACAAGCACCTGAGGCAAAGCACCAAAATCAGTGTGTACAGAGCTATCGTACTGTCTATTCTCCTATATGGGTCTGAAACATGGGTCACCTATTGCCAACACCTACGATTCCTCGAACGCTTTAATCAGCGCTGTCTTCGCACAATCCTAAATATACACTGGACTGACTATGTGACTAATGTTGCTGTCCTTGAGCAAGCAGGGATCACCAGCATTGAGGCCATGCTATTGAGAACACAGCTGCGCTGGGCAGGGCATGTCTCTAGGATGGAGGACCACTGCCTCCCAAAGATACTAATCTACGGGTCAGCACAAGAGAGGAGCCCCCAAAAAGAGATACAAGGACTCCCTGAAACAACATCTCAGGCTCGGCCAGCTTGATCACCAACAATGGTCCACCCTGGCCTCACATCGGGAGGCATGGAGACGCACTATCCACAATCCTGCGGCCTCTATCGAGAAGACATGCTGAACGGGTCTTGAAGAGAAACGACAACGCAAAAAGAACCGCAACTTGGAAACAACATCACCCAAGGAGACTTTCTGCTGTGCTTTCTGCAACTGAACTTGCCTATCTCAGATTGGCCTTTTTAGTCATCAATGTGTTTGTAAAAAGTGTGGGATGAATCCTTTCCAAGAATCTTCGTTCGCGAAGTAATGCCGAGATACTTTATGTATACCCCGCCATCATCTTCCCAAGGGGACTTGGAACGGCTTACATGAGGCCAAGCCCAATGAACATCAATAAAACAACACAGCAGCAAAAATAAACAATACAATCAACATAACGCACATATAAGCAATAATACACAATTTTAAAACCTTGTGGCCGGGCCAGATGTAATACATTAAAATATTAAAATAAATAAACACTGGGCGCAACAGAGGTAGGATGTATCTAGCAGGCGGGTTGTAAAAGACCATAGCTGTCAATTCTCTCTTATTCTCTTTCCAAACATTAAAACTAAATTTGGCTGATTCCAAGGACAAGCCTTCCTTCCACCCAAATTTCGGGCAGGTTCAGCTATACCGCTTTCATTCAACAACGGCTATTTACGATGAGACCCACTGAAAAGAAAAGAAAAAGCATTACCGTTATCTGTCTTTTGCTTCTTTGCTGAAACTTTCTTCTTTCCTGATCCGCTTTCTTGTTTTATCTCATGATGCAACAGGAGAGGATCTTGCTTTTTGGATGGAGACAGGAATGAGTCACTCTTGGAATCCTGGTCATCTATGAAAAGGAGAGATGAGACACATTAGGCTTCATAGCTCTGTCCCTTTTGGGGGATAAGGCAGTATAGAAATAAATTGTTATTACTATTATTATTATTATTAAAGTCCGTGAGCTGCTTTTTGCTGATGATGCTGCCCTTGTCGCCCATTCAGAAGCAGCCCTGCAGCGCCTAACATCCTGCTTTGCAGCAGCTGCAGAGCTGTTTGGGCTAGAAGTCAGCCTGAAGAAAACGGAAGTTCTCTACCAGCCCGCACCACAGGAAGAACACCATCATCCCCATGTCAGTATAAGCACATCTGTGCTGAAGTCCGTTCAGCAGTTCACCTACCTGGGAAGCATCATCTCCCCAGAAGCCAAAATTGACAAAGAGATAGATCACAGATTATCAAAGGCATATAGTGCATTCGGAAGGCTTCACAAAAGAGTCTGGAGCAACAAGCACCTGAGGCAAAGCACCAAAATCAGTGTGTACAGAGCTATCGTACTGTCTATCCCCCTTATGGGTCTGAAACATGGGTCACCTATTGCCAACACCTACGATTCCTCGAACGCTTTAATCAGCGCTGTCTTCGCACAATCCTAAATATACACTGGACTGACTATGTGACTAATGTTGCTGTCCTTGAGCAAGCAGGGATCACCAGCGTTGAGGCCATGCTATTGAGAACACAGTGGCGCTGGGCAGGGCACGTCTCTAGGATGGAGGAACACCGCCTCCCAAAGATACTACTCTATGGTGAACTCGCCACGGGTCAGCGCAAGAGAGGCGCCCTGAAAAAGAGATATAAGGACTCCCTGAAACAACATCTCAGGCTCGGCCAGATTGATCACCAACAATGGTCCACCCTGGCCTCACATCGGGAGGCATGGAGATGCACTATCCACAATGCTGCGGCCTCCTTCGAGAAGACACGCCGAACGGGTCTCGAAGAGAAATGACAACACAGAAAGAACCGCAACTTGGAAACAACATCACCCAAGGAGACTTTCTGCTGTGCTTTCTGCAACCGAACTTGCCTATCTCAGATTGGCCTTTTTAGTCATCAACGCGCTTGTAAAAAGCGTGGGATGAGTCCTTCCTGAATCTTCATTTGCGAAGTAATGCCTAGAGCAGGGGTGCTCAGAATGGTGATCGGGATCACCAGGGTGATCTTTGGGCCTCATCCTTGTGATCTTCAGGCCCCTGACCAGGTTTTTTGCTGTTGGTCCTCTTCACGCGCCGCCTCCACGCTGCAAAGAAGTCCTCTGTCGTTGCTCCTCCCTGCTCGCACGCCGCCTCCAAAAGCTCCAGAGTCCAAGAGGCAGAATGGGCCCCCTCTTTTGGATTCCTAGAGTCGTAGGAGACCAAATGGGGTGGGCCTGGATGACGCGATGCATGGCTGGCCCGCGTGCATGCGCAGAAGCGCCCATTCTGCCTCTCGGACTTCTCTTGAGCTCTTGGAGGCGGCACGCATGCTGGCGGTGTGGAAATAGGAGCAACGACGGAGGAGGAGAAGAAGGACGCTTTGGGGTCATTTCCTTACCGCATCTCAAAGGTCGGTCTTTTTACTTTGGGGTGGGTGCTTGATTGTTCTGTGGCATGTCTCTTTGTTTATTTTTAATGTTTAAAAATAGCCTTTTAGCTCCAAAGCCTCTCTGCTTGCTTTGTTCCTTGAGAAATATATGCTGGGGAATATGGAAATGTGGGAGAAATGGGGTGGTTGGATGTACTTTTTCATGCCCCTTTGTTTACCTTGCTGAGTATTAAATGGCCTTGCAATTCAAAAGCCCCTCTTCTTACTTTCTGGCTGATAATATGTGTGTTAATATGGCAGTGTGGGAGAATTGGGGTGGTTGGATGTATTTTTGCATGCTCCTTTGTTTACCTTGCTGAGTATTAAATGGCCTTGCAGTTCAAAAGCCTCTTTTCTTACTTTCTGGCTTATAATATGTGTGGTAATATGGCAGTGTGGGAGAAATGGGGTGGTTGGATGTATTTTTATGCTCTGTTTTATATTGTTGTTATTAAATTGAAATGTTGATGTTGTATTACTTCATTTTATGTAAACTGCCCCGAGCCTGCTGGAAGGAGCGGTACATAAAAAAGAATAATAAATATAAATAAATAAATAAATAAGAAAATAGTTATATGTTTTACATTTCTGGGTAGGTGATCTTTGGGACTTGGTTTTTTAATCAGTAGCTCCCATGCTGAAAAAGTGTGAGCACCCCTGGCCTAGAGAGATTATTATTGGCTCACATTCAAGTCAACATCCTGATAGTATATTCCATTCTTAATCAGAATGAGGAAGATGGTCCCTCATGGCCTTTGTAGGAACTCCAGGCTCAAAAAAAGACATTTGGGTGAGAAAATATTTTCATGTACTACAGGCTTTTTATCAAATTTTCAAAATTTTTATCAAACTCAGCATTTTTGCTTTACTTATTATCAAGGCCCATGCAGTTAAGACAGGGCTTATTTATTTATTTATTTATTTATATCATTTTACCCCGCTCTTCTCACCCCCGTAGGGGGATTCAGAGCAGCTAACAATGGCAAATATTTGATGCCGCAATAAATTATAATTAAAAAACAAGATATAAACATACAATATCATCAGTAAACAGTTAAAGCCTTTACCATTATAACAATCATAAGTCATATTCAGTGTTCAGTGCCGTTAAATAAATTAGCCAAATGCCTGGTTCCACTACCATGTCTTCACTTTCCTTCTGAAAGAAAGAAGAGAGGGTGCCGACCTGATCTCGCTGGGGAGCGGGTTACACATGCGGGGGTCACCACCCATAAGGCCCTGTCCCTCGTTCCCACCAGCCGTGTTTCCGAAGCTAACGGGAACGACAGCAAAGCCTCCCCGACGAATCTTAGGCTACGAGGCGGAACGTGGAAGGAGATACGTTCGGACAAGTAAGCTGGGATGGAGTCGTATAGACCTTGGATCTTAACTTTGTGACAAAGAAAGAGAACGCAGCCTGAAACTGTATAGATAAAACCAGACTCGAATTTCAATGCCCAAATGCAAACAGAAGATGTAATATCAACTCTACAGTGTCGGAACGATTCCCTTTGCCTATCGGAATATCCTGCAATTCCTCAAAGAAGACCCAGAGAAGCTATCAGCTTATTATATAAGATACATCAGCGCCATTAAAATTGTGATTCTAAGGTAACGGATCTATAATCAAGTGCAGTGAAGCCAACAACCATAATTATCAGTCACTGAACACCTAAAGGACAACAGATTCCCTTTTGATCTTAGAAGCCAAGTAAGGTCGGCACCAAAGAATCCCAGGTGCTGTAAGTTGTATTTCAGAGGAAAGAATGGGCAAAACTACCCATTCAAGTGCCACCTCGGAGTTGGTTGAGGTAGGCAGGATTTCCCTGGGTACTGGTTGTGGGGGGTCGGGAGCAGGTCAGGGTTTTGCCCTCCCTTCTGCTCGAGATCCCCGTGTACAACTGGTGGGCCACAGTGTGATACAGAATGCTGGACTAGATGGGCTGAGGCCCGATTCAGCATGGCTCTTCTTATGTTCTTATGTTCTTACCTCTTAAGCAGGGGTGGGCAATTATTTTTTCCAAGGGGCCACACGAGAGCCAAAAAATATTATGGAGGGCCGCACCTAAAGGCTGAACTACATTCTAATCTACATTATTTATTTATGTATTTATTATATTTACTATATATTACACATCATTAATATTATCATATTAATATATCAAGAAATATTCATATATTATTAGTAATAATATCATAATTATTATATTATAGTATATATATAGACATTATAATATATTGAAATTATAATATAATATAACATTCTATTATTTATTATATTATTATTATAAAATTATTATGAAATAATAATAGAAACCACTAAGATAAAATTAAATTAAATTCAAGAAGACAAGGTGCGAACCAAGATGGAATGGCCCAATGGCCCCAGCCCAGAGGATGGTAAAGCGGACCCAGCCGCCGCTGCAGCAGAGGAGAGCAGAGCAGCAGGCGATCGGAGGCTGCAGGCTTCCCCCCACTCTCACCCCCAGCCGATCCCCGTATTGCCATGGTCCTGCCTCAAAGCGGGGGCTGCAGCGGGTTGCAGGAGGACAGCAGGGGTTCCTTCTTGCCTTCTCCGGCTGCTTCGGAGTGCCCTCGCAGTGGTGATCCTGGCTTTGGCACTCTTGCATGGAGGGTCGCGCGTCAGTGGAGTGAGGGAGGGCCCAAGGGTGGAGGCAGCACCAGCTCCGGGCTCTCGGCCTCCTCCTCCTGCCTCCGGCGTGGAGAGGCTCCGGATGGCCAGCATGGGAGCATCTGCCGGCGGTGTGGCGGGGAGGAGCCTTTGGATGACTTCCTATAGCCTCGGATGAGCTGGCTGAGGCATTCTGGGAACCGTCGTTTCCTGACTCCTTCGGCTCCCAGAATGTCTCAGCCAGCTCATCCAGGACTACAGGAAGTCATCCAAAGGCTCCTCCCCGCCACGCCGCCGGCAGACGCTCCAATGCTGGCCATCCGGAGCTTCTCCATGCCGGAGGCATGAGGAAGAGGCGGAGAGCATGGGGCCCTCCAAAGCCGCCACGCCGCCATGGGATGGCGGCAGTGGCGCCCCTTCTTCTTGGCCCCGCCCCTGACGCCCTGTCCCAGGCCGGATATAATCAGCTGCCGGGCCGAATGCAGCCCGCAGGCCGTAGGTTGCCCACCCCTGCTCTTAAGTATTCTTTTCCTAAGAAAACTCTATGAGATTTATGAGGCCACCATAACTTGACAGGAAACTTGAACACACATAAATTCACAAAGGAATGTAGTACTAATACTCTAACAATGACCATGTCAGACTGCACAGAGAAGCCATTGAAATCCACAAGCATGTGGACAATTTAAACAGAAAGGAGGAAACCATGATAAGTAACAAAATCTGGCTACCAATATTTTAAAAACTCTAAAATCAAGAGAGTAAATAAAGAGCAATGCTCAAAAAGCATGATAACCGACGACAGCTAATACCTTCCAACAAAGGCTTCCCCCAGGCAGCAACCAGCCAAGCTTTGAAGCTACAAGGCTAACAAATGCTAAACAAGGTGGTCAATTGCAACATTCAGACTTACCTCAAGCAGACAGGAGTTCTTTCTCCCACCCTGGACATTATCCCACAGATATATAAACCTCACTTGCCTAGTTTCCAACAGACCTCGCTCCCTCTGGGGATGTCTGCCATAGATGTGGGTGAAACGTCAGGAGAGAATGCTTCTGGAACATGGCCATACAACCCGGAAAACTCACCGCAACCCAATGTAGTACTTGTTTATCACCCTACCCAAGCAAATAAATGCGTTATTGACTTTGCACACAGAATAATGGAATTTATTTATTTATTTATTTGCCTCATTTATACCCCGCCCATATCAGCCCGAAGGCGAATTCAATGCTTCTAGGAAAAATCCAAAAAGCACTCACTGTTCCCACCCATGTTCAATAGGAAACCCACAAGACAGTTGCTGTGGGTCTCGGTTTACATCGTGAAGATACAAAGAACCCCCCATCGCAATCAGTGCAGGTTAAAAAACGCCATGCATACACATCTCCTTCTAATGACAGGCTCTGTTACGATACCTAAAACCATACTAAGCACAGCTATAATTTAATACAAGCACCTGGCTGAAAGGCTTAAAAGAAAATAGTTGAAGCAGAATGGAACTGAATGGGGGAGTTACTCATAGCCCGACGACTCTTTTTTTTCATTAACACACTCCGCCTGAAACATCTGGATCTGGGGTCTGAAAGCTTACGTGGTCTCCATATTCGAAGTTGTGCTCCACAAACCGAGGCAATACTTTGGTCTAACAAAACCAGCAGGTGCAAAAGCATGATGGCGGTGGGTTAACCCCACTGAGATCCTGGGTGAAGTTCTCGCTGCCTCGGCAAAGCTGTATATGACACAGAACTAAAAGGCTTTTTCCTCGTGGAAGGCAGAAGGTCTAAGATTAATACGGATGCCACATCCTATTTTTGAAGCGATTTCTTTTAATAAAGTATCGCCTCACTGGCCTTGTGCTGAGCTCACGCAGCTGCTAAGACGCTGATCTAGAGGGTGAGGGCTATTTTAGCCATGCAGGAAAGGTCTTCTGATTCAGTGCCACTGCCTTTAGACATCTTTTTGAGAAGCAAACTTTGTTTCTCTAAGCAAGTATAGTTTTGAAAGTATAACGGAATAATAATAATAAACTTTATTTGTACCCCGCCCAAACAAGAATAAAAATGCTATTATGTTTTTACACCAGAGAATACCATCAAATCTGATCTGAATAATTATTTTGCCCATTTCTTGGATAATTGACATATTAATGGTTTTACCAATTTCCCCAATGGTTTCATGAGGTTCAACTGCATCCCCAAGATAAAAGGCTGAGCATCCCTGAGCCAAAAATTAAATTGCCCACATGGGTGCTTAACATAATGACATATTTAGTCTCCGATGATTTAGTGCTATTAATATTCTAGATTCTTTATTAGTGTTCTATAACACAGGGCTGTCCAACTTCTACGGGCCCAAGGGCCGGAATTCCGGTCACTGATCACCTGGGGGGCCGAAGGGTCTGCCTCCGCCCCTCCCCCCCCCACCCCTCCCGGCTCAATTTACTTACAATTGACCTTGAGTTGTGGAGTTGTAGTTCACCTCCATCCAGAGAGCACTGTGGACTCAAATAATGATGGATCTGGACCAAACTTGGAATGAATACTCAATATACCCAAATGGGAACACTGGTGGATTTGGGGGAATGTTTCCTAATACCTTTGAGTTATTTGAGTCCACACTCAAATTGGGACACACCAAAAAAAACCCAAACACCTCAATGCCGTCGCAGGGGCAGTGGGGCCTCCTTTCCCAGAGGCGGGTGGAGGAGGCCCAAAGAGCTCCCTCCCTCCCTGAAGGGAAAAACAAGCCACGGGGGCAGGCGCAAAGGAAGCCACGTTGCCCCTGCACGTGGGGAAGGCAGCACAACAAGGGGAGGGCGCAGAGGAGGGGAAGAAAGCGTCGCCAAGGAAACCTCCGCTGAGGACCCCTCCCCCTCACCCAATGTCCCACTGTTTTTAGATTGATTGATTCGAGCCAGGCCCTTCCTTACCCATACTGCGGGGCCCCGCACAGGGCGAAGCGCCAACGGCGCCAATGCCCCCCGAGCCCGCTGGGCCGAGGCCAAGCTCAGGCCGGGCGCGGTGGCTCTCCCATCCGCGGGCGCGGGAAGCGAGGCCCTCCACAGGAAGAGGACGGAGCCAGGAGGGGCTTTCCCTGCCTCACTCCCCTCCTCCCTCTCTCTGAGGGAATGGGGGCTGGCCTGGAAGCAGCCGCGAGGGAGGAGGAGGCGCGCGCCCAGGCCGGCCGCAAATCCCGCGGGACCCGAGATTTCGGCAGCTATCGCAAGACTACGCAGCCACAGACGGGATTTCGACCTCCCTCGAAATCCCGTCTGTGGCTGGCGTAGTCTCGCGATGCTTGCCAAAACCCGGAAGTAGGTTTTTTTTTTATTTATTTTTTAATTTGTATTTTATTAAAACAAGTTAGGGGGGCGGAGGGAGGGGCTCGGGGGCCGTGTACGGCCCCCGGGCCGCCTGTTGGACAGCCCTGCTATAACACAACAGAGATGCATTTAATGGATAGGGAGTGTGTCAGTTTAAATCAGGGGTTGGGAACCTTTTTGACTCAGGGAGCCATGAAAGCAAAATATTTGGAAATTTATTTCAGTGAGAGCCATATAATATATATAATATATTTTAAGGCTGAATTCAACTAAATGTGAGTAAGTATATACATACATACAATGAGAAAAGGATTCCCCCGGCAGAATGACGGTGCATATGTCCAACCGAAGAATCCGTAGACCATGTTGTTGGTCTAGCTGCAGCAATGATCTTGTCGACCACCCCTACGTCCAGCTGCTGGAACTGGTCGAAGGTAGGCCCGCTGAGTGGCCACAGAGTCTCAAGTTCGCTCACTGTATCAACTGTGGCAGGGAGATCATGGCGGAGTAGTGAGATCTTGTCTGCAAAAAAGCTCTGAAAAACCTCAGCTGAAGGGGCCAAATCGCTGCTGTTTGGGACAGTAGGGACCATCGTCAGAGACCGAATAATGTTGAACAATTGTGGTGGGCATGAGCTCGCAAACTCTATCAGGGAGGCGACGTAAAAAAAATTTTTGCCTCTCTGATAGCATGCTCATAAGCATCCTTACACAGCTTATAAGTTGATCTCGCAGCTCCGTTGCGGTGCTCCCACCACATGCCCTCTAGCCGTCTCTTCTCCCGCTTCATCGATTGCAATTCTTCGGTGTACCACGGGGATCGACTCTTGCGGGGTCGGAGAGGGCATCTAGGAGCAAACTCGTCGAGTGCAGAATAAAGACCGATGTTCCATGCATCCACCTGCTCTTCGATCGAGACGCTGGCAGTCTCCGAATCCTTTAGACTTAGAGCATTCAGGAACCTTGTGGGTTCCATAAGTCTCTTCGGGCGAACCCAAATTGGTTCGGCACCCTTACAGGGAGGTGTGGGTGACTCAAGCTGGACTTCCAGGACACAGTGGTCCGACCATGGAACCTCAGTAACTGAGGTTAGGATCACTTGGATTCCAGCGCATTAGACCAAATCCAAGGCATGTCCAGCCTGATGTGTGGGCCTTAGAGGAAGCTGTTGTGATAGAAAACATTCCATAGGATACGGTTGTGCCAATATTGGGAAATAATCATTGTCCATCCAGCTATATGACAGAATTTACTAATATTTCCACCAGGAAAGCAAAAGCTTACTAGTCACATTGAGTGTTGAATCATTAATTTTAAAGCATTGCCATTTCTGAGGACACTCTTTTAAAAAGTGACTCAATAATTTACTGCTTCTTATTTTACATTACTATGGATTATTTATGGTATACCATCTGTCAAAATACAGTAGCTGTTGGCTAAACACAGCAAAGATTATCTTCATTTGGACCATGGGGAGGCAGCAAGTATTAGCGAGTATTTTCTCCGGAGACTCGCTGAAGCACGGAAGATGATTTCTGTATTTGGATTAGTCCTCCAACTGGGAAAAGCATTGAAATTTTTTACTCAGGGGGACAATTCCAGTGGGGAGAGGAAGCAGGACCCATTTTACTATTCTATTTAAGGATGGAGGCAAGTCTTGTAAAAAGTTATAACGTGTCCCAAAATCTGTCACTATCTTTATCTTCTTTTCCTCCTGCTGTTCTAACCAGATTGGTTGGGTCTTTGTTCAATCTTGCAAAAGTGGAAACTGTTCTGTAAGGCAGTGTTTCCTAACTGGTGTGCCACGGCACACTAGTGTGCCGTGAACTGTCATCAGGTGTGCCATAGGAAATTGGAACCTCCAATACCAGACCTGGACATTTCGCGGCCCATCGGCCAATTCTGACCGGCCCGCATAAGGGCACCGGCAGACATGCAGGCAGGAAGGCAAGCAGAGCGGCCAACAGAGGGGAAGGGAGGGAGGAGAAGAGGAGGAGGCCAGGAGCAAGCGCCGCCACAGAGCATGCCTTCGGCTCTCCACCTCCCTTCCCTTCCGCCTAGCGCACTCCCCCTCCCTTCTCTTCCGCCTCGCTCTCTCTCACCCTTCTCTTCCGCCTCGCGTGCTCCCCCTCCCTTCTCTTCCGCCTCGCTCTCTCTCACCCTTCCCTTCCACCTCGCGCGCTCCCCCTCCCTTCTCTTCTGCCTCGCTCTCCCCCCCCTCCCTTCTCTTCCAGCAACTACAATTCCCAATTGTCAAGATCTATTTCCCCCAAACTACACCAGTGTTCACATTTGGGCATATTCAGTATTTGTGCCAAGTTTGGTCCTGATCCAACATTGTTTGAGTCCACAGTGCTCTCTGGATGTTGGTGAACTACAACTCCCAAACTCAAGGTCAATGCCCACCATACCCTTCTAGTGTTTTCTATTGGTCATGGAGTCCTGTGTGCCACATTTGGTTTAGTTCCATCATTGGTGGAGTTCAGAGTGGTCTTTGATTGCGGGTGAAACATAACTCCCAGCAACGTGTGATCTTACCGCGGTCAGCAGGGCGTCATTTTTTCACCTACGACAGGCTAGGCGACTGGCACCCTACCTTTCCAGGGACGACCTGGCCACGGTGATCCAAGCGACGGTCATCTCGAGACTGGACTACTGTAACGCCCTCTCGTTGGCCTTCCCTTGTCGACAATTCGGAAACTCAAGCTGGTGCAAAATGCCGCTGCTGCGCGCTGGCGGGAGCGTCGGTAAGGGCACATCACGCCCATCCTTCGGCAATTGCACTGGCTACCTATCGAGTACCGAGTTCCCTTCAAGGTGTTGGTTTTTACCTTTAAGGCCTTGCACGGCCTAGGGCCTGCGTACCTGAGGGACCGCCTTGCCCCGTACATTCCCCGAGATCACTACGTTCGGAGGAGTTGAATTTGCTCCTGGTACCATCGGTCCGCGCCTGTCACTTGTCTACAACTAGGCAAAGAGCCTTCTCTGTGGCGGCCCCGGCGCTCTGGAACTCCCTCCCGGACGACGTCCGAGCCATTACAGAACTCATCCCGTTTCGCAGGGCCTGCAAAACCGCCCTTTTTAGACTAGCCTTTGATTAGGCAAATAAACCCAGCGTAATTTCTCCTGCATAACCAATACCCTAGCCCAGGGGAATGCCACTGTATGTTATTTTATGTCTCGGGATATATGTTGCGTTTTTATGCTTGTGTTTTATTGTATGGCTGCATGGATGCCACATGCTAGCCTATTTTATATGCTGTTATCCGCCCCGAGCCTGCAGGTAGGAGCGGAATACAAGATGGAATAATAAAATAAATAAATAAAAATAAACTACAACTCCCAAATGACAAAATCAATTTTTTGACTGATGGACCCTCCTTGGGTTAATATTAGTATGTTTTGTGGCCAAATTTGGCAGCAATTTGTCCAGTTGTTTTTGAGTTATGTTAATCCCACAAATGAACAGCTGTTGAGCAAGACCTTCGTGTGTGTCTTTCTGCCATCCCTGCCAGGATATCTATGTTGTGTTCTTCGAAACAGGCCCAGGTTTCACACTGAGTGTATAAATACATTTAAAAACATATTAACTATATGTATGACTGTGTTAGAGTGTCATTTTGTGTCATTTTGGTTGGCGGTGTGCCCCAGGATTTTGTAAATGTAAAAAATGTGCCACGGCTCAAAAATGGTTGAAAACACTGCTGTAAGGAATAGAAACAGGGCAACCTGTTGCCATGAATGAACTGGGGTGTACAGCCAACACCCCAAATTCACTGGGGTTGGAGCAGGGCTGTTAAACTCATTTCCATCATGGGCTACATCAGCCTTATGGTCGCCTTCAAAGGGCCACTGAATCTGTGGATGGAGAATCCGTGGATACAAATGCCATGTATATTTGTTTACATAGTGGTCAGTGGAGCCCTCGGTGGTGCAGTGGGTTAAACTCTTCTGCTGGCTGAACTGCTGACTGAAAGGTTGGTGGTTCGAATCCGGGGAGCAGGATGAGCTCCCATCTGTCAGCTTCAGCTTCCCATGCGGGGACGTGAGAGAAGTTTTTTTAAAATACTGGTAGCCAGATTTTGTTCATCTTCATGGTTTCCTCCTCCAATATCAGGCCAGTAAAAAAAGAACAACACTCAAAAACAGGGGAATTCCAGTCAAGAAATAATCAGGGCCAGCTAATCATCTCCCAACAAAGGATTCCCCCAGGTAGGAAGCAGCCAAGCCTTGAGGTGAAAGGCTATTCAATACTAATCAAGGTGGCCAATTACAATATTCACTTTTGCCTCAGACAAGAGTTTTTTCTTCTACCCTGGACATTATTTATATTTATACTTACACCTCACTTGCCTAGTTTCCAACAGACCTCACAACTTCTGAGGATGCCTGCCATAGATGTAGGCAAAATGTCAGGAGAGAATGCTACTGGAACATGGACATAACGCCCGAAAACTCACAGCAACCCAAAAGCATAGTGGTTGGTGCTCTTTTGTTTTCATCCAATTTGTATTCCCAGATGTTATTGAATGACAACTCCAATTACTTTTGATGACCCGCCATGTGTACAGGGGATAATGAGAATGGCAACTCAACAGCATTTGTGGCCAAACAGGGAATAGGGTTACAGCCTATTGTGATTGATGGGGTTACACTCCCCTGAAGACTCAGGTTTGCAGCTTGGGAGCGATCATGGACTCATCGCTGAGCCTGGAACTCCAGGCCTCGGCGGTGGTCAGGGGAGCCTTTGCACAAAGAAACCTTGTACACCAGCTGCGCCCGTACCTTGGGAAGTTTGACTTGGCCACGGTAGTCCACACTCTGGTTACATCCCATATAGACTACTGCACCACGCACAACGTGGGATTGCCTTTGAAGACTGTTCAGAAGCTCCAAATGATCCAACGGGCGGAAGCCAGATTGCTCACCAGAGTGGCGTCCAAGGAACATGCAACACTCTTGCTACGCCAGCTCCACTGGGTGCCGGTTTGCTATGGAGCCCAATTTAAAGTGCTGGCTTTAGCCTATAAAGGCCTAAATGGTTCCGGGCCAGATTACCAGTCCAAACGTATCTCTCCCTATGAACCATCTCAGAGTTTAAGATCATCTGGGGAAACCGTTCTCTCAGTCCCACCTTCTTCGCAGGCGCGACTGGAAGGGACGAGAGACAGGGCCTTCTCAGTGATAGCCCCTCGGCTGTTGAACTCCCTTCCCAGTAACATCAGATCAACCCCTTCCCTCAAGACCGTCCGCAGAAAAGTGAAAACATGGCTTTTTGAACAAGCCTTTGGGAACCTAGTGCAATAGATAAACACGGAACTATGTGAAATCAAATACTGGAATTGCTTAGATCAGGGCTGCCCAGGAAGTCGATCGCGATCGGTCGATCACGGGACCGAAGGAGGTCGATCGCAGCCGGATGGGGCGCTTCTCAGAGGGGGCGGAGCCAGGCCGCACCAAGCCCCGCCCCCTCTCAGGCTTCAGCACTCCCAGCAGCTTCTCCAGGCTTGAGGATGGCAGTGCCAAGCCAGCCTTGTGCTAGCTATGTCAGCAATGGCTTGGCACTGCCCTCCTCCTGAGAAGCTGCTGGGAGCCCAAAGCCAGAGGGAGGGGGGCTTGGCGCAGCCTGGCCCCGCCCCCCTCTGCCTTCCGCTCTACCAGCAGCTTCTCCAGGCCTGAGGATGGCAGTGCCAAGACAGCCTTGTGCTAGCTTTGCCACTACTGGCTTGGCATTGCCATCCTCAAGCCTGAAGAAGCTGCTGGGAGCTCCAAAGCCAGCGAGGAGGGGGCGGGGCTTGGCGCAGCCTGGCTCCGCCCCCCTATGGCTTCAGCTCTACCAGCAGCTTCTCCAGGCTTGAGGATGGCAGTGCCAAGCCAGCCTTGTGCTAGCTATGCCACTACTGGCTTGGCATTGCCATCCTGAAGCCTGAAGAAGCTGCTGGGAGCTCCAAAGCCAGAGAGGAGGGGGCGGGGCTTGGCGCAGACTGGCTCCGCCCCCCCTATGGCTTCAGCTCTACCAGCAGCTTCTCCAGGCTTGAGGATGGCAATGCCAAGCCAGTGGTGGCATAGTTAGCACAAGCCTTTTTAAACAAGCCTTCGGAACCTAGTGCAATAAATAAACACGAACTATGTGAAATCAAATACTGAATTGCTTAGATCAGGGCTGTCCAACTGGCGGCCTGGGGGCACACGGCCCCCAGCCTGTTGGACACGGCCCTGCTATGCCCCGGCCGCCATTTTTTAAAATGAATTTTTTTTAAAAAAAGGTGGCCGGGGGAGGGGGCGGGGCAGGGAGGAGGGAGCCAGCTCCTCCTCCTCCCTCCCCCTCACCGCGGCTCGCGATTGCGAGCGCGTCCGCTGGGAGGAGGAGGAGGGACGAAGGAGGAGGCAGTCAGCTGGCTGCCTCCTCCTTCGCCCCTCTTTCCCCCACGCGCGCCGGATCGGGGCAAGGGCGCGGGCGGGGAAAGAGGAGGAGGAGGAGGGAGAACTCTCCTCCTCCTCCTCTTTCCCGGCGCCGCTGAGTTCTCCCTCCTCCTCCTCCCTTCCCCTCCCTTCCTCCTTTCCCCCTGGCAGCGGCGTTCGCTTGGGACGCCGCTGCCAGGAGGAAAGGAGGACTGAAGGGTCCTGGAAAAGGAAGGGCAGCGATCCGCTGCCTCCTCCCTGCCAGGACCCCGTCCTGCCTCCCTCCTTTCCCTTGGCACTCGCAGCTAGCCCTCTCCCCAAAGTGTCACAACAGCTGTTGTGATGCTTTGCGAGGGGCGGAGCCGCCGCAGCTCCTCGTGGCTCCTCCCTCTTCTCAAAGCGTCAACAGCCCTCGAAGCGGGCGAAATCGCCGCTTCCAAGGCTATTGTGATGCTTTGGGAGAGGGGGGCGGAGCCACATGACTGGGGGCGGCCAGGGGCGTGGCCACTGCCCCAGGTGATCACTCACCAGAAGTCCGGCCCTTGGGTCGGCAGAAGTTGGACAGCACTGGTTTAGATGATGTTTTTGGACAACGAGGCTAATAGTGAAGGTAGTGGTATTATATGTTTTTAATGTATGTATTTTATAATTCTGTTTTAAATGTTTATTGTAATTTTTACATTGTTTTAATGGCATCGAATAGCTGCCTACGTTGTGAAGCCGCCTTGTGTCACCTTCGGGTTTGAGAAAGGCGGGGTAGAAATATTGTAAGTAAACATATTAAGGAAACTCAAAGCATTGAAGTACCCATGTCTCTCCCTCCCCCCCCCCCCTTCCCAAATCAATATAGTAACATGGGTACCTATTCCGTTTTTCTGCTTCTTTTGCCCAGCCTTCTTCTTAGACGCAACTGGCTCTGAAGGAGGGGTAGGCTGTTTGGTAACAGGCACCGGTTCAACTTTCTTCCCAGTAGGTTTGGCTCCGTCGGAGTCTTTCGAGGCGTGCTCCTCTGGGCTCCCTTTGTGTTTCTTCTCCTTCTTCTTGCGCTCTCGGAGGCCGGCGGGGGCCTCTGTCACCCCCAGCTGGGAAGGAAGCAGGTGCTCGTCCTCAGCCCCCAAAGCGTCAGCCAGTTTGAAGTCCCGGGGAGTGCTTTCCGAGTCGGATTCGTGAAGGGTCCCATTTTGGGCCTCTTTCTTCTTGCTCTTCTTCTTCTCTGCTTTCTTTTTGTCGATCTTGGCGGGCGGAAACTTTAGGTCCCTCTTTTGTTTCGCAAGGGCTTCGTCGTACAGTGTTTCTTTCATGAACAGCCAGAAAAATAGGAAGATCACGGCAATCACGACGGACGGGACCAGGACGATAAAATAGGTAGACTCGTAGAATTCCATTGTGCTTTTTCTTGACCGTTCGGTATAAGAATAAATCTGGAAGGAGAAAAAAAGAGAGAGGTCAGTAAGCAGACTGTTTGGAAAGGCTTAGTTAAAGACAATGCTTTTAAGACATACCGTCAGGTCGCCGCATTTGCCGATTTCACCTTTGCGGATTTGATTATTTGGGTCATTTAAGGTGGAATCAGGTGTCAAACACAATAAGGACTCAAAGCCCGGGAGATGACTCACAGCATTGACATGTATTAGAACGCGGAAACGTGAAATCTCCTGTATCGACTTTGAGTCCTTATTGTGTTACTACAACACTGGGGAGGAGCAGTCAGAAGTTTTGAGCGCCCTGAGGAAGCGGAGTTTACGCGAAACGGCCATCTTGGCGTCGTCAGCTTACCTCCAGCCCTTGGCGCCTGCCCATCCAGCAGCTTGCCAGCTCTTCAACCCACCAAGGCTCCCTTTCTGACTCAGTCATTAGCCTATGAGTTATTATACTCTTGACTATTGATAGGGGAACACAGACTCTATTGGAATATTGTACTTGGCCCTATACCATTGTAGGGGCACTACTATTGTTATTATGTGAATCTGAAACACTGTGAATGAATTGGATTTCATTGTGCTTTTTGTGAGATTGTTATGCTATTTAGCACTTGAATTTGTTCATATGATATTTACCTCAAACACGTGTCTACACCTTTATTCCCATAGATCTGCCCCTTTATGCCCTGTGGTTTAGCTTTGTGTATAGTGAGTTATTACCAGTGATTGCTCTGTTTGTGTATTGAAGCTATTTAACCTCAGCAGATCAATAGCCAAAACCAAGATCACAACATCTATCTATGTATATAATAAAAGTCAGTGTTTGCAGGCGGTTGGTGGTGCGGAGGAGGGAATATGTGCCAGCGTTTCGATTGGCTGCCACTGTGGGATAATTTGCATAAAGGGCTCTGATTGGCCAGCCTCAAAACTCCAACATTCTACGGCCCCAGACAGAGGGGATAGGTTGCAACTGAAATGGTATTTGCATAAAGGACTCTGATTGGTCAACCACATTCCAACATTCTAAAGTGACTCAGAGGAAAAAGGAAAGGCCTCAGGCAGTCAGCCACTGCGGCCCACAGCAATGACGGATCAGGACAAAACTTGGCAAACAGGGGCCCAATGGCCCACTTCACAACCTGGTGTGGTTTAGGGCAGGATGAGCTACGAATTATGGGATTTGAAATACCTTCACCTCATTCACTCCCCAAACAACACTGTAGCCCCTATAAATCACAGACCAGCCCCAAAATTGACAGCAAGGTTTCCTTAACTTGATTTTCCTGACTAGGCCCCCAACAATGACAGAACAAGACCAAACTTGGCACACAGACCCCCCAAGATGCACCCTACATCCTGGTGCAGTTTGAGGGAGGATGCACCATGGATGATGGAACTTGCAGTACTTTAATTCACTTCCTTAGAGCACTGTGGCCCACACCAATGACGAATCAGGACCAAACTTGCCACACAGGGGCCCAATGGCCCACTTTACAAATCTGGCGCGGTTTACGACAGGATGGCTCACAAAGGATGGGATTTGCTGTACCTTCACCCAATTCATTTCCCACAGAACATTGCAGCCCCTACAAATCAGAGACCAGGCTCAAACTTGGCACACAGAGTACCCATGACCCACTCTACATCCTGGTGCAGTTTTGAGTGGGACGGACCGTGGACGATGGGAGCTGAAGTACCTTCACTAAGTTCCTGAGACCACTGCAAGCCACATAAACATCTAATAGGAACCAACCTTGGCACACAATGCCTTCCTCAAATAACCCGGGCACCACCGGGTCCTCAGCTAGTCTATTATAGAACTCCAATATGTCAAAGATAACATAGTCTGTGCACATTCAGAAAAAGACCTATTTATTTATTTGCTATATTTTTATACTGCCTCTCTCAGCCCAAAGGTGACTCGAGGTGGTGCACACATGGCAACGAATGCCCACAAATAAAATACCTAACAATTTATAAAACAACCCTATAAAAACAAAACTTCACAGTTAAAAATATAAAAATTACAAATCTCAGCATTTCATTATTAAAATCAGTTTCCATTGCATCGCCATTGTTCCATAGGTCTCAATTAAATAATGACATTTCATCTGCAAAAGCCTGCTCAAACAGCCAGGTCTTGACTTTCTTCCGAAATGTTAGGAGGGAGGGGGCCGATCTAATGTCCCTAGGGAGGGCGTTCCATAGCCGAGGGGCCACTGCTGAGAAAGCCCCGTCTCTTGTCCCCACCAGTTGGGTCAGCAAAGAAGGCGGGGCAGGGGCAGGGCCTCTCCGGAAGATCTTAAGCACCTGGATGGTTCATAGGGAGAGATGCGTTCGGACAGATAAGCTGGACCAGAACCGTTTAGGACAGGGCTGTCCAACTGGCGGCCCTGGGGCCGTACACGGCCCCCGAGCCCCTTCCCTCCGGCCCCCCTAACTTGTTTAAATAAAATAAAAATAAAAAATAAAAAATACCCACTTCCGGGTTCTGGCAGGAGAGGCAGGAGGCGGGCTAAAGCAGGAGGAAGAGACGCGAGTCCCTTCTGCTTTGGCCTGCCTCCGTCCCGCCTCTCCCCTCAGTGCACTGGCTTCCTCCCTTCTCTTTCCTTCCTCCTTCTCATCCTCCCTCCCTTCCCTTCTCCCTCCCTCCTTCCCTTTCATCCTTCTTTCTTTCCTCCTCCCCCCCCCCTCTCTTTCTCGCCAAAGTAAGTAATGTACTCTCTCAAAAAATCTCTAGATCAGTGTTTCCCAACCTTTTTTGAGCCATGGCACACTTTTAACATTAAAAAAATCCAGGGGCACACCACCAACCAAAATGACACAAAATGACACTTTAACACAGTAAAGAACGGCTGGGGATTGGTGGCCTGCTGGGAGCAGCTGCTGGGAGTGCCAAAGCCGGGGAGGGGGCGGAGCCAGACTGCGCCATGCCCCGCCCCCTACCCCAGCCGGCTCTCCCAGCAGCTGCTCCAGCCTTGAGGGGGCAGTGCCAAGCCAGCAGTGCCAGAGCCAGCACAATGCTGGCTTGGCACTGTCCCCTCAAGGCTGGAGCAGCTGCTGGGAGTGCCGAAGCCGGGAAAGGGGGCAGAGCCAGGCCGCGCCATGCCCCACCCCCTCCCCCCAGCTTCAGCTCTCCTACAGGCCGCGCCATGCCCCACCCCTCCCCCCAGCTTCAGCTCTCCTACAGGCCGTGCCATGCCCCGCCCTCCCCCCCAGCTTCAGCTCTCCTACAGAGGAGGAGCATGAGCGGTGGACGGGCTTCAGTGGGCGGGGCTCCTCCTCCATGCGGCTTCAGTGAGCGAGGGGCAAGAGTCATGGGGGAGTCATAGCGGGTTGGAGGCTGGCTGGGGAAACGGCCAAAGGAGGCGGCACCCCGGTCCCTTCTTCTTTTTCTTCGCCACTGCCCGGCCCTTCTTCCTCCTCCTCCAAGCAGCAGGAGTTCGGCAGGAGGAAGGGGGGCAGAGAGCTTTTCTCGTGGCACAGCAGGAGGTCTGTCACGGCACACTAGTGTGCCACGGCACACTGGTTGAGAAAGACTGCTCTAGATCGTTAGACAAATCATAGTACTGGAAGACTCAGAGGTTCCTAGAGAGGACTTCTTTTGTGGAGGGACAATATGGACAATAAAGGCTCAACTATGAGGCTGCACTCATTCCAGAAGGCAGCGGCAGCAGAGAAAGAAAAGGAAAGACAGTTATTCCTCCAGCTCTTCCATATGACCTTTGGCTTTCCTGCAACTATCATTTCACAGCACTTGTTCCAACAGGACAGCTAAGCTGCCTGCATACCAACTGGCGGTTTTAAGAAAAGTATCTTTAAGTGCCTCCCCCCCCCACCACCACCACCACCACTGTTGGTGTTTTATTTTTTACACTAGCTTACGTGCCCAGCATTGCCCAGGTATGCCTTTTCTAAAGCTATTTATTATAAATACTCATTGTTAGCTTTACGATTTTATGAACTTTGCCATTCAAAAATGTATATCCATATAATGAGAGCTTTTATAAAATCATATAGGGCAGGGACCACTTTGACCAGGGACCACTCCTCAACATTAGTTGAAAAGGGTAACGAATCGGTTTTTGGTCAACTTTAGATTCAGTTTGGTTATTTGGGCTGCTGATTCAGAAAATTGCATTGGATAGACCAGTGTTTCCCAACCTTTTTTGAGCCGCGGCACACTTTTAACATTAAAAATTCGGGGGCACACCACCAACCAAAATGACACAAAATGACACTAACACAGTAAAGAACGGCTGGGGGTTGGTGGCCTGCTGGGAGCAGCTGCTGGGAGTGCCAAAGCCAGGGAGGGGGTGGAGCCAGGCTGCGCCATGCCCCGCCCCCTGCCTCACCTCTCCCAGCAGCTGCTCCAGCCTTGAGGGGGCGGTGCAAAGCCAGCGGTGCCAAAGCCAGCACAATGCTGGCTTGGCACTGTCCCCTCAAGCCTGGAGCAGCTGCTGGGAGTGCCGAAGCCGGGGGAGGGGGCAGAGCCAGGCCGCACCATGCCCCGCCCCCTCCCCCAGCTTCAGCTCTCCTACAGGTCGCGCCATGCCCTGCCCCCTCCCCCCAGCTTCAGCTCTCCTACAGAGGAGGAGCATGAGCGGTGGATGGGCTTCACTGGGCGGGGCTCCTCCACGCGGCTTCAGCGAGCGAGGGGCGAGAGTCATGGTGGGAGTCATGGCGGATTGGAGGCTGGCTGGGGAAACGGCCGAAGGAGGCGGCGCCCTGGTCCCTTCTTCTTTTTCTTCGCCACTGCGCGGACCTTCTTCCTCCTCCCCCAAGCAGCAGGAGTTCGGCAGGAGGGGGAGGAAGGGGGCAGAGAGCTTTTCTCGCACAGCAGGAGGTCCGTCACGGCACACTAGTGTGCCACGGCACACTGGTTGAGAAAGACTGGGATAGACCACATCAGCTCTAGTTTCTGATACAGAACATATGCCGTTGAGTAGTCACTATCTGCTCGCCCACAGAAAATCGTATTTAAGAAGCCTCAGTACTATAAGAGGGTTTTGCAAGACCAGTCACTCTCCTTGCAACAGTGTAGTAACAATGAGGCTGCAGACCATATTTTCTAGTTCTTGTGGACCACTGGTGGTCCGCGGACCACAGGTTCGGAGCCATTGGTATATGTGATGGACTGGAATTCCCTTTAGCCTGTGACCTGGTTAGGCCGCAACTCCCACCAGCTCCAGATGTGTTCAGCTGGAACTTCCATCAGCCCCAGATCTGGGTGGGTTGGAACTGGCAATGAAGGGTATGTGTAGAACGTTGAGTCCAAACTCCAATTACCCCCAACCTCTCTAGTATTTTAAGCTGGGTCATGATGGGTCTGTGTACCAAGTGTAGTCCAGATCATTGTTTCCCAACCGCTGTGACACGGCACACTAGTGTGCCATGATGGACCTCCTGCTGTGCCGCGAGAAAAGCTCTCTGCCCCCTTCCTTCCTCCCCCCTCCTGCCGAACTCCTGCTGCTTGGGGGAGGAGGAGGAAGGACTGGTCGGGGGCAAAGAAAAAGAAGAAGGGGCCGGGGCGCTGCCTCAGCCGTTTCCTCAGCCAGCCTCTAATCCACCATGACTCCCACTCCTCGCTCGCTGAAGCTGCACGGAGGACGAGCCCCGCCCACTGAAGCCGGTCCACCGCTCATGCTCCTCCTCTGTGGGTGAGCTGAAGCTGGGGGGCGGGGCATGGCACTGCCTGGCTCCGCCCCCTCCCCGGCTTCAGCTCTCCCAGCAGCTGCTCCAGCCTTGAGGGGACAATGCCAAGCCACCATTGTGCTGGCTCTGCCCCCACTGGCTTGGCACTGCTCCCTCAAGGCTGGAGCAGCTGCTGGGAGAGCTGAAGCCGAGAGGGGAAGCGAGGCATGGCGCGGCCTGGCTCCACCCCCTCCCCGGCTTCGGCACTCCCAGCAGCTGCTCCCAGCAGCCCCCCCCCCCCAGCCGTTCTTTACCGTGTTAGAGTGTTATTTTGTGTCATTTTGGTTGGGGGTGTGCCCCCGGATTTTATTAATGTTAAAAGTGTGCTGCGGCTCAAAAAAGGTTGGGAAACACTGGTCCAGATCCATCAAGCCATGGCGAAGCCTTTGTGGATCAAACATACATATAAGTAAACATACATAGATACTCTGACTCCCCCCCCCCCCTCTATATATAGAAAGCTAGCTGAGGACCCGGCGGTGCCCGGGTTATTTGAGGAAGGCATTGTGTGCCAAGGTTGGTTCCTATTAGATGTGTATGTGGCTTGCAGTGGTCTCAGGAAGTTAGTGAAGGTACTGCAAGTCCCATTGGCCATGGTCCATCCCCCTCCCAACAGCACCAGGATGTAGAGTGGGTCATGGGGGCTCTTAGCGCCACGTTTGGTGTTGATCATTCATTGGATGAGGGTCGCAGTACTCTCAGAAGGTGAGTGAAGGTCCTTCAAGTCCCGTCATCCATGGTCCATCCCCTCCAAACAGCACCAGGATGTAGAGTGGGTCATGAGGGCTTTGTGTGCCAAGTTTGGTCTTGATTAGTCATTGAATGAGGGCCGCAGCAGTCTTGGGAAGTGAGTGGAGGTACTTCAAGTCCCATCATTCGTGGTCCATCCTCCTCAATACTGCACCAGAATGTAGAATGAATCATGGGGGCTCTGTGTGCCAAGTTTGGTCTTGACCAGTGTTTGGATGAGGTTGGCAATGGTCTGGTGAAATGAGTGGAGGTACTTCAAGTCCCATCATCCATGGTCCGCCCTCTGAACTGCATCAGGATGTCCATTGGGTCATGGGGGCTTTTTGTGCCAAGTGTGGTCATGATTATGCAATGGATGAGGGTCGCAGCGGGCTTGGGAAGTGAATGGAGGTACTTGAAATCCCATCCTTCATGGTCCATCCTCCTCTAAACTGCAGTAGGATGGAGTGTGGGTCATGGGGGTACTGTGTGCCAAGTTTGGTCTTGTGGTTCAGGGCCGCCTTGGTCTGTGGGGAATGAAGAGTTTGAAAGTACTACAAATCTCATAACCTGTGATGGTACTTCAAGTCCCATCAACCATGGTCCTCCCTACTCCAAACTGCAGTAGAATGAATCATGGGTCATAGGGGCTCAGTGTGCCAAGGTTGGTTACTGTTAATTCAGGCCATACACAATGTCCCATTAACTGAGGCCTAGTCAGGGAAATCAAGTTAATGAAGCCGTTAATGAAGCCTGGTTTGTGATTTGTAGGGGCTACAATTTTGGGCCTGGTTTGTGATTTGTAAACTCTCTTTTGGGGCTACAGTGTTTTCTGGGAAAATCAAGTTAATGAAGCCTTAAATTTTGGGCCTGAAGGTTTGTAGTGCAAAGTGTTTTCATTCGGGTGAAGCCCATCCTGTCCTAAACTCTCTTTTGGGGCCTGTAATGTTCTGGCCTGCTCTGCTGGTAATTGCTAACTTTAAAAGGCCAAATGGCAGGCAGCCGTTTTCTAAAAGCTGAGGGGGGGGAAAAACAGGAATCCATTTTGTTTTCACAGAGCCAAATGGGGAGGAATGTTGATGGTGCATTTTTTCCCCTCAGTGGGAAGAAATCCTGTTGTTTGAATGTAGAGGCCTGGATTCTGGGATGCTGGCTAATCAGTGGCAATCAATGCCCTCTGTCTGGTGCCTTAGAATTTTGGAGTGGCGAGGCTGGCCAATCAAAGGACTTTATGCAAATAGCTGCCACATATCCAAATCCTGTTGTTTGAATGTAGAGGCCTGGATTCTGGGATGCTGGCTAATCAGTGGCAATCAATGCCCTCTGTCTGGTGCCTTAGAATTTTGGAGTGGCGAGGCTGGCCAATCAAAGGACTTTATGCAAATAGCTGCCACATATCCAAATCATGTTGTTTGAATGTAGAGGCCTGGATTCTGGGATGCTGGCTAATCAGTGGCAATCAATGCCCTCTGTCTGGTGCCTTAGAATTTTTATGCAAATAGGCCACATATCCAAATCCTGTTGTTTGAATGTCTGGGATGCCTAATCAGTGGCAATCAATGCCCTCTGTCTGGTGCCTTAGAATTTTGGAGTGCGAGGCTGGCCAATCAAAGGACTTTATGCAAATAGCTGCCACATATCAAATCATGTTGTTTGAATGTAGAGGCCTGGATTCTGGGATGCTGGCTAATCAAATCCTGTCTGTTTGAATTTTGGAGTGTAGCCAATCAAAGGACTTTATGCAAATAGCTGGTTGTATGAATGTAGAGGCCTGGATTCTGGGATGCTGGCTAATCAGTGGCAATCAATGCCCTCTGTCTGGTGCATTAGAATTTTGGAGTGGCGAGGCTGGCCAATCAAAGGACTTTATGCAAATAGCTGCCACATATCCAAATCCTGTTGTTTGAATGTAGAGGCCTGGATTCTGGGATGCTGGCTAATCAGTGGCAATCACTGCCCTCTGTCTGGTGCCTTAGAATTTTGGAGTGGCGAGGCTGGCCAATCAAAGGACTTTATGCAAATAGCTGCCACATATCCGCCCTTCCGCCCTCCGCACACATACATACATACATACATACAAACATTCCGCTTTATTAAGGTATACAGATAATACACCCAAGGCCCAAACCATTTCACTTTCTATGGATCTAGAAAAGTATTTTCAAGCTTAAAATGTTTAAATAGCTCAATTTATAAAATATCAATACAGATTGAGCACTCTTTTTTGTGGAATTCCGAATTACCCCAAAAGTGTCCAGATGAGTGGCTGAGATAGTGTCACCTTTGCTTTTTGATTGTTCATGACACCCAAAGATTATTCCATGCACAACATTTATTACAAATATTGTGCATACAGTTACCTTCAGGCTATGTGTATATGAAACATAATAAAGAATTTCATGTTGAGACATGTGTCTCATTTCCAAGATATCGCATGATGTATATGTAATTCTATGTAAGGCAAGCCGCTCTAGGCAAGCCGCGTTCCTCCAACCCCCATTCGGCGTGGCGAGCTGGAGGCGCTTTTCAAGGCGGTCCTCGCTTGTCCAGTGCCGGCCCCTTCTTTTTTCAATGCCATAAAAATAACATGCAATTAAAATAACATTTAAATTATAATTCAAACACATTAAAACATTTAATTTTACGAAAAAGGTAGAAACATTAATATATATATCTTTCTGTTTAATTGCTATTAAAATTTTTAAAAAATAATTTATAGGGGGGCGGTGAGTAAAAAAAAATTCTGGAAAGGGGACGGTAGGCCAAAAAGGTTTGGGAACCACTGATTTAAATCGACAACTAGGACAGGCCAGAACCTCCTTGAATAAGAAGGAAAAGCAAATTAAACAAAAACAATTAAGTTAATAGAGATTTTATTTTACAGTGCCTTTTAAAAAGCAATAAAAGGATTACAAGCTGCACTGCAACCACTTTACGTTATTTTAAAATGTGGATATATCTCTTGTTTATGTAGGGTAAGACGGTTCCGGATAGAAACCCACAACTCAAACTAAAGCAACCAATAGTATTATGGCTCCTTTGGGACTAAAATGCATCTCATGAAATGGGCTGGAGTCCAAAAAAGCTTATACGCCACAGAAAAACAATCAGTCTTGAAGGTGCTACTAGACCCCTTGTTGTTGTTTTTCTGCAACAGACGAACACAGCTAAATCCCTTACCGAAACGTTTTCTAAGTGAAATTGAGGTGAGAGGCTTCAAAAATTGACCTGTGCATCATCGGATATAACAGAGAACTGGCTGAAAATGCAGTATCGATGGCACCTCCACCCAACAAGACTCGCAAAGTTCAATAACAACAGCTCCAGCGTATGCTGGAAATGTAAAAAGGAGATCGGAACTTATATACACCAATGGTGGAGGTGCAAAATCTCTCATAAATACTGGACAACGGTACATAGAGAAACGGAGAAGATACTGAGGATTCGATTCCCCATTGACCCCCAACACTATCTGCTGGGACTATCCAACCCGCTATTTAACAAAAACCAGGAAAGAGTGTTCTTCCTGCTCAGTGCCTGTAGCCGGATTGTACTAGCACGCCACTGGAAAAAGGATACCACTCCGGTCCCCGCATCCCTAATCCCTTAGTGGTCTTGTACCACAGAAAAGACAATAAAAAACATTATAAAAAAAAAAATTGACCTGAAACTTAAAAGGGGTGCCACAGATCAGCGATCTCATTCGTAGAGTTGACGTAACTCAAAACTGAACTTGATGGCAAACATCAACAACAAAAACATGGCACGAATTTAACAATCCAGAGCAAAGCCTCTTAAGTTAATGATGGTGAAGGAGCAGCAATTTTCTCCCCAACATGCCAAGACTGGGATCAAATCTGTGCCCGTTGGCTGCATTTCTTTCTTTCCTTTTCTTCCTACCATTTCTTCCTTCCCTTCTTCCTCTGCTTTCCTTTCCATCTTTCCTTCCTTCCTTCCTTTCTTTTCCTTCCTTCCCTTCTTTCCTTCCTTTCTTCCTTTCCTTTCCTTCCTTCCCTTCCTCTTTCCTTCCTTCCCTTCTTTCCTTCCTTTCTTTCCTTTCCTTTCCTTCCTTTCTTTTCCTTCCTTCCCTTCTTTCCTTCCTTTCTTCCTTTCCTTCCTTCCCTTCCTCTTTCCTTCCTTCCCTTCTTCCCTTCTTTCCTTTCCATCTTTCCTCCCTTTCCTTCCTTTCTTTTCCTTCCTTCCCTTCTTTCCTTCCTTTCTTCTTTTCCTTTCCTTCCTTCCCTTCCTCTTTCCTTCCTTCCCTTCTTCCCTTCTTTCCTTCCCTTCTTTCCTTTCCTTTCCTTCCTTTCCTTTCCTTTCCTTCCTTTCTTCCTTTCCTTCCTTTCTTTCCTTTCCTTCTTTCCTTTCTTTCCTTCCTTTCCTTCTTCCTTCCTTCCTTCCATGGCCATATAGCCCAAAAAACCTACAACAACCCAGTGATTCTGGCCATGAAAGCCTTCGACAATACATTAGGAAGAACTTCCCAATGATAAGAGCTGTTCTTCAAGACTGGAATATGCTGCCTGGTGGAAGAAGCTGGATGGCAAAAGTCAGAAGGACTCCGATTGTGTGTTCCTGCATGACAGAATGGAGTCAAACCAGATGGCCCTTGTGGTCTTTTCCAATTCTGTGATTCTACACTGATTCCTTAGGTCGATGAACACCAGGCATGGGCAAACTTGGGCTCTCCGTGTGTTTTGGACTTTGACTCCCACAATTGGGAGAGTTGAAGTCCAAAACACTTGGAGGGTCCAAGTTTGTCCATGCCTGGTGTAGACAGAGCTGGCACAACACAACAAACACTGGGCTGTACCATGATAGTAAGCCAAAAACAGATCCAAAACAGGTAAATATAAACAATATAAAGCTATATTCTAGTCTTACGTCAGTCAAAAGATTTAGCCATATAATTATAGTGGTCTTGTTAATCTTTATAAATCAAAACAGTTTGGTGTGATCCTGGACTCATCGCTGAGCCTGGAACCCCAGGTGACCAGGGGAGCATTTGCACAGTTAAAACTGGTGCGCCAGCTGCGCCCGTACCTTGGGAAGTCTGACTTGGCCACGGTGGTCCATGCTCTGGTTACATCCCGTATAGATTACTGCAACGCCCTCTACATGGGGTTGTCTTTGAAGACTGTTCGGAAGCTGCAACTAGTCCAACGGACAGCAGCCATGTTGATAACAGGAGTGGCATTCAGAGAGCATACAACTCCCCTGTTGTGCCAGCTCCACTGGCTGCCAGTTTGCTACCGGGCACAATTCAAAGTGCTGGCTTTAGCCTTTAAAGCCCTTAACGGTTCGGGTCCAACTTACCTGTCCGAGCGCATCTCTCCCATCGAGATGTTTAAGATCATCTGGAGAGGCCCTGCTCTCGGTCCCGCCTTCTTCGCAGGCGCGACTGGCGGGAAGAGAGACAGGGCCTTTTCAGTGGTGGCTCCTCGGCTTTGGAGCGCCCTCCCTAGAGAAATCAGATCGGCCCCCTCCCTCCTGACATTTCGCAAGAAAGTCAAGACCTGGCTGTTTGAGCAGGCATTTGCTGATGAAATATAATGCTTAATTAGATATATGGAATGATATATAGTCCAAGATGGGAGGACCAACAGTAAAAGGTTCCCAAAGTTGTAAGAGTCAAAGATGGGAAAAGTACCGCTACACAATAGGAAAAAAGCTGCAACTTGGTGGGCGGCTGCAATTCAAACCGCGTCTGGGTACAATGCGTCTGGAAGGAATGGCGATCCCCTCTGTGAATGAAAGATAGATACTTATGAACATGGGATGCCTATATATCAACAATTTCCAGGCCCTGAGGAAGTGAATACGAAACGGCCCAATACAGCTGATGTCGGAGAATTGCTAGCAGCCTTCGGCAACTTCGTTGCACCCAGAAGCGGTTTGAATTGCAGCCGTCCACCAAGTTGCAGCTTTTTTCCTATTGAGGAGTAGCGGGACTTTTCACATCTAAGGACACTTTGACTCTTATAACTTTGGGAACCTTTTATTATGTATTTATTTATGTATGTATTTATTTATTTATTTATTGTTTCAATTTGTATACCGTCCTTCCAAATGTCTCAGGACGGTTTACAACATATCAACCAATAACAGATTAAAACAATCCAATTACACAATAACATTTCATACAGATTAGTAGCATTAGCTCAACCAGAATGATTACTGGTTAAATGCCTGACGGAAAAGGGTTGTTTTACATGCTTTCCGAAAGTCGAGTAAGTCAGTGGTTGCCCGGACTTCAGGTGGCAAGGAATTCCACTAACTCGGAGCGGCCACAGAGAATGCTCTTTGTCTTGTTGAAGACAGATGGCTATTTCAAAGAGATGGAATCTGTACAAGGTTATGATCCTCTGATCGAAGCGATCTCTGGGGAAGTAGACGGTCCCATATGAGCCTCGAGGAGGGCGGTTTAGCAAATTGAAACAATAAATAAATAAATAAAGTACACTGGCCCCAGACCATGCAAGGCCTTAAAGGTCAAGACCAACACTTTGAAGATAATCCAGTGCTCAATTGGCAGCCAGTGCAGTCGCTGCAGAGTTGGAGTGATATGAGCCCTGGCCGGTACTCCCGCCAAGAGTCCCGCAGCAGCGTTCTACACCAACTTAAGCCTCCGGATGACCGACAAAGGAACATCAATGTAGTAGTCTAGCCTCGAGATGTCCGTTGCCTGGATTACCGTGGCTAGGTCACGTTCAGTGGGATAAGGGGACAGCTGCCTAGCCTGCCGTAGGTGGAAAAAGGCAGATCTACTGACAGTGGAGACCTGGGCCTCCATTGACAGTAGCGGGTCCAATTGGACCCCCAAGCTCTTAACCAAGAGCGACGGATGTAGTGTCTCGCCGTCCAGCATAGGCAGACGACACCCCCCCACACCTGGGCGACCCAGCCACAGGATCTCCGTTTTCGATGGGTTCACCCTCAACCGACTGGCTCGTAGCCAACCAGTCACAGCTTCAAGGCAAAATTGGAAACCACCGGGTACAGAGTCCAGCTGGCCATCCATCCTCAGCACAAGCTGGGTGTCATCAGTGTACTGCTGACACTCCAGATCAAAACTTCGCACCAATTTGGCAAGTGGTCGCATGTAGATGTTAAATAATAAAGTTGGTCCTCCCATCTTGGACTACGAGTATTGGCGATTACCCCATGTTCATATGTATGCTGTTTCGATATATTCAATGTATTATGCATCATTGAATTTGAATTTGATTGATGTTTAATTTCTGATCCTCTTATAGCGGGCTGTTTTGATTCATAAGATTAACAAGATCACTATAATTATATGGCTAAATCTTTTGACTGAAGTAAGACTTGAATATAGCTTTATATTGTTTATATTTACCTGTTTTGGTTCTGTTTTTGGTAGACAGAGCTGGGTCAGCTCCATGATGGCCAAATCTGCACACAGCCTTACTCCGCCTTAACCAAAACCAGAGGAAAGTCCAAATTCTGGCACAGAACTCTTGACTGGAAACCACAAATGACTCCTGAAGCTCTGGACCATTACCAAAAGCACTACCAACAAAGACATCCCTGTCCTTTCATGGGAGAACAACTAACTACACAGCCTCTCCACTATTTAGAGAGCAGGTCTGTCACTGAGCACACTTTGAGATCACCTCCAGGCTGGCTGCAGATTCCAAAAACACATTTATCATTTCATGCTTATAGAATCATGGGTGGTCCTCGGATGTTACAGAATTTCCACAACCAACATTCCTCATAAACACCCCTTGACCGCTGTTTGCTCTCCGGTTCTGCACTGAATTATTTTAATCTCGCAACCTGTTTTGTGAGCTGTGCTGAAGGTCAAAATGCAGAATGCAAATACGTCAAAACTACTCTATGTCTGTTTGTTGCCTCAAGTGTTATATGTGCATGCGTGTGCACAAGTTATATGTGCGCGTGTGTGTGTGTCCACTTCTCGCAACCTCATAAATATTGTAATAAATATTCAGAGCTGGTTTGCCATTGCCTTCCTCTGAAATGCAATCTAGAGCAGTGTTTCACCACCTTTTTTGAGCCGCGGCACACTTTTAACATTAAAAAAATTCGGGGGCACACCACCAACCAAAATGATACAAAATGACACTCTAACACAGTAAAGAAAGGCTGGGGGTTGGTGGCCTGCTGGGAGCAGCTGCTGGGAGTGCGAAGCCGGGGAGGGGCGGAGCCAGGCTGTGCCCCGCCCCCTACCCCGGGCTGCCTCTCCAGCAGCTGCTCCAGCCTTGAGGGGCACTGCCAAGACAGTGGCTGGCTTGGCACTGTCCCCTCAAGGCTGGAGCAGCTGCTGGGAGTGCCGAAGCCGGGGGAGGGGGCAGAGCCAGGCCACACCATGCCCCGCCCCCTCCCCCCAGCTTCAGCTCTCCTACAGGCCGCGCCATGCCCTGCCCCCTCCCCCCAGCTTCAGCTCTCCTACAGAGGAGGAGCATGAGCGGTGGATGGGCTTCAGTGGGCGGGGCTACTCCTCCACGCGGCTTCAGCGAGCGAGGGGCGAGAGTCATGGTGGGAGTCATGGCGGATTGGAGGCTGGCTGGGGAAACGGCCGAAGGAGGCGGCGCCCCGGTCCCTTCTTCTTTTTCTTCACCACTGCCCGGCCCTTCCTCCTCCCCCAAGCAGCAGGAGTTTGGCAGGTGGGGGGGAGGAAGGGGGGCAGAGAGCTTTTCTCGCGGCACAGCAGGAGGTCTGTCACGGCACACTAGTGTGCCACGGCACACTGGTTGAGAAAGACTGATCTAGAGCACCTGACATACCTTGGCAATCTCCCATCCAAGTACTAACCAGGACTGGACCTCTTTAGCCTCCAATATTTATTTATTTATTTACTGTATTTCTATACCGCTTTTCTCAGCCCTCGGGTGACTCAAAGCAGTTAACAAAAGCAAAATTCAATGCTCAAAAACATCATAAAAACAGGGACACCCAATACGTTTAAAAGATTGGGAAGACATCTGGAAAAAGAGGACCAAGTATTCAGGATTTACATCAGTAACTGAAAATTGGTACAAGATGTTCTTCCCTTGGTATTTAACACCCTCTAAACTAGCCAAGATCTACAATCATGTATGCGACAAATGTTGGAGATGTCAAACACATAAAGGAACATTCATACACTGTTGGTGGGAACGCCAAAAAATTAAAAAAAATTCTGGAAAAGTGTTCATGCTCATACACAGAAAATTTTAAACTATAATTTACAACTCAAGCCAGATTATTACCTTCTCAACATCATGAAAGATGACATCGAGAAAAATCAGGATAAACTGTTCTTTTACATATCAACCGCGGCAAGACTAGTCATTGCAAAACAATTGGAAAAATAAAGACCCGCCGGAGCTAGAGGACTGGCTGCTCAAACTAAGAGAATTAATGGATTTTGATATTTTAAAATATCTAGTTAATGATCAAAGTGGCAAGAACAAAACTGACTGGAGCCAAGTAATAACATACCTAAAGGAAGTAAAACTTAAGCAGAACTAAAGAACTACTCAAGTGAACCCTAAATGAAAACAAACTTTAAGTGGCGCTCGAGAGAAATTGCAAGGGAAGTGTCGACTCTACAAATAAACAAGGAACCCCGCAGACTGGACTGGAAGATCTACCTACAATCTTTCGAGATTTTAGGACCTTCTATTTCTCTATCTAGATTTCCCCTCTTTTCTGACTTTTTTACCTTTTCTCTTTTTTTTGGTTTTCTTTCCTTTTCTTCTTTTTCTTTTCTTTTTCTCCTTCACCTCTTTTCTTTTCTTTCTTCTCTTTTTTCCTCTTCTCCTCCCCCTTTCCCCCCCCCTCTACTCCCCTTCCCCATCTTACCTTTCTCCTACATTTCCACCCTTTTCAACCCTATTCCTGTTACACTCTCTTTTATTTTATATTTATTTTATTTTATTTATTTATTGTTCACTTTTGTATTCCGCTCCTCCCAGCAGGCTCGGGGCGGATGACAGAAAATACACAGGCAGCATGTCACAACATGTTGCCTTACACTTTATAAAACATAAAACATAAAAACCACATTTAAAACATATAGCATCGTCAAGTACTAAATGAGAGGACATACGGCACAGTTCTTGGTCCGGTGTGCCTAATTAAAGGCTAAGCCGAAAAGGGCCGTCTTGCAGGCCCTCCGGAACGGGGCCAGTTCCGAGATAGCTCGAGTGCTATCCGGGAGGGCATTCCAAAGTACCGGTGCCGCTACGGAAAAGGTCCTTTGTCTGGTCGTCGATAAGTGGCAGGAGCGGACTGATGGAACTAGCAACAGATTCTGTTCATCTGAGCGCAGTGATCTCGGGGGAGAGTACGGGGTAAGGCGGTCCCTCAGGTACGCAGGCCCTAGGTCGTGCAAGGCCTTAAAGGTCAAAACCAACACCTTGAAGGCAATTCGGTACTTGATAGGGAGCCAGTGCAGTTGCCGAAGAATAGGTGTAATGTGCTCCCTCACCGGCACTCCTGCCAGCAAGCGGGCGGCGGAATTCTGCACTAGCTTGAGTTTCCGGATTGTCGACAGGGGGAGGCCGACGTAGAGGGCATTACAGTAGTCTAGTCTTGAGATGACCGTCGCTTGGATTACCGTGGCCAGGTCGTTCCTGGACAGGTAGGGTGCCAGTTGCCTAGCCTGTCGGAGGTGGTAGAATGACGTCCTGCTGACCACGGAGACCTGAGCCTCCATGGTCAGCGAGGAGTCCAACAGAACCCCCAAGCTCTTAACCGATGGCGATGGGTTAAGCCGCTCGCCATCCAGGGTAGGCAACCGGCATCCGCCCAGCCCAGGCCGACCAGGCCACAGGATCTCCGTCTTCGATGGGTTCACCTTCAGCCGGCTGGCACGCAGCCAACCAGTCACGGCTTCGAGGCATAGATGGAAACAATCGGGTACGGAGTCCGGCTTGCAGTCCATTCTCAGCAGAAGCTGGGTGTCGTCAGCGTACTGATAACACTCCAGACCAAAGTCGCGGGCCAGCTGGGCCAGGGGGCGCATGTAAACGTTGAATAATAAGGGGGAGAGGATATGTTAAAATAACTCAATAAAAATTATGGGGGAAAAAACCATCATAAAAACAGTTAAAAACAGTCAGAAATTAGGGGGACTAGGAATACCAGAACTAAAAACCTACCACCAGGCACACATTATAAAGGAGGTGTTTAGGCTGCTCTCGGAACCTAAATTAATCTGGCGGGAACTGGAAGGGAAATGTTGGCAAAGAGATTATGGGGAAATGTTTTTCAGGGCAAAAATAGGCAAAGAAATTAAGGAGTGTAAAAATAACCTGGCTAAAGATGTTATTTCCAGGAGTTTCCCCCTTAACCCCAATAGTGTTACTGGAGAATTTTCCAGAAGACTTGAGAATTAAACTTAAATATAAAAATTAGTGGAGGTGGAAACTGCTCTTTCCTGGAAAGAATGGATACAAAATTCAATGGGCAAGTTTAATAAGTTAGAAGAACAAGGTGCTCTGAATTGGTTTGAGAGACAATTTATTTGTCACGTTTCTATACCGCCCCTCTCAGCCCGAAGGCGACTTGGGACGGTTTACACAGGCAGTCTCTGCCCTCAATACAACACAGCAACAAGTCAACCCCCCAGAAAAAATATAATAACAATTTAACAATTAAAAACATACAATTGCAGCCTCAGCGTCATGTTGAAATCAGTTTCCATCACATCGTCGTCGTTCCTTATATCCAATTAAGCCTTATATTTCATCAACAAATGCCTGCTCAAATAACCAGGTCTTGACTTTCTTGCGAAACGTCAGGAGGGAGGGGGCCGATCTGATGTCTCTCGGGAGGGCGTTCCAAAGCCGAGGAGCCACCACTGAAAAGGCCCTGTCTCTCGTCCCCACCAGTCGCACCTGCGAAGAAGGCGGGACCGAGAGCAGGGCCTCTCCAGATGATCTTAAACATCTCGATGGTTCATAGGGAGAGATGCGTTCGGACAGGTAAGTTGGACCCGAACCATTTAGGGCTTTAAAGGCTAAAGCCAGCACTTTGAATTGTGCCCGGTAGCAAACTGGCAGCCAGTGGAGCTGGCACAACAGGGGAGTTGTACGCTCTCTGAATGGCACTCCTGTTATCAACATGGCTGCTGTCCGTTGGACTAGTTGCAGCTTCCGAACAGTCTTCAAAGGCAACCCCATGTAGAGAGCATTGCAGTAATCTATACGGGATGTAACCAGAGCATGGACCACCGTGGCCAAGTCAGACTTCTCAAGACAACAGCTGTATAACTGGAAAAAGGACTGGTTAAGTAAAAATCCCAGGTGCAGAGCATTGAATAAATATGAGGAATGGCTAAGTAAACTTAAAACCCAAGAAATAAAAGGGAAAGGATTAATTGGGAAAATATATAATGGATTAATTGGCGAAGAAACAGGGCTGAAGATGTTTGAGAAGGTCTGGGAAGGAGATCTAGGGCCTCTGACAGATTTTGATTGGAAGTGGAGAGTGGTTAAGAATTTATCAACAAGATTAAAAGAAAATGTATTTAAAGTTATATGGAGATGGTATACCACACCGGTCAAACAACATCAGATGGACAGCAAGCAAAGCAACCTCTGCTGGAGATGTGGCATGCACAAAGGGACATATTTTCATTTATGGTGGGAATGCCCCCAAGGGAAGAATTTCTGGAATGCTATATTTATCGAAATAAGCAATATTATAGGGCTAAATATTACTCCAGATTCTAGGTTAGCATTACTAATGGACACCACAATGTTGAATTTAGAAATGGAAAAGAAAGAATTGATGATTATTTTATTCACTGTGGCAAGAATTATAATAGCAAGGAACTGGAAAATAATAACTAATCTTACACTAGAACAGTGTTTCTCAACCTGGGGGTCGGGACCCCCAGGGGGGTCGCGAGAGGGTTTCAGAGGGGTCGCCAAAGACCATCAGAAAACATATATTTCTGATGGTCTTAGGAAGCCTTTTGGCAGACAAGGTTGAAGATCTCTCCGCCTCTCTTTTTGGAAACAGACTGCAAATTTTCCCATCTAAAGCTCTCCTCTGCTGTGATTGATAGGCCTCCCTGCCAAAAGGAGGGCTGTTTCTGAGACTCCAAGTGGGGAGGGGAGAGCAGGCGTGCTCGGCGCATGGCAGCATGTGTGAGTAAGGGAGAGTGTGTGATGTGGGATGGAGGCTCATGCCAGCTAGTCCCTTCAAGGCATGAGGGTTCTGTGTAGGAAGTTTGACCCAATTGTATCATTGGTGGGGTGCAAGGGGCTCTTTGATTGTAGATAAACTATAAATCCCAGCAAGTACAACTCCCAAATGTCAAGATCTATTTTCCCCAAACTCCACCATTGTTCATATTTGGGTATATTGAGGATTCGTGTCAAGTGTGGTCCAGATCCATCATTGTTTAGTCTATAGTGCTCTCTGGATGTAGGTGAACTACAATTCCCAAACTCAAGGTCAATGCCCACCAAACCCTTCCAGTATTTGCTGTTGGTCATGGGAGTTTTGTGTACCAAGTATGGTTCAATTCAATTGTTGGTGAATTCAGAATGCTCTTTGATTGCAGGTGAACTATAAATCCCAGCAACTACAATTTCCAAATGACAAAATCAACCCCCCACCCCAAAAAAATTAGTGATGAAGTAGCAATGAAAATAATGTTATGGTCAGGGGTCTCCACAACATGAGGAACTGTATTAAGGGGTCGCAGCATTAGGAAGGTTGAGAAACACTGCACTAGAAGCTTGGTATAGCCGCGTGTTCAGGAGGGGAGGAAGACGTGTCCCGTGCGGGCTCAACTGCGCAGACTCGCCCCAGAGCAAAGCGAGGCTAAGCGAGCAGAGCGAGGCAGGGAAGAAGGGAGCCCGAGTGGAGAAGAAAAAGTGTTCGGCAGGAAGGGGAAGAAAGGGTATTGGAGGTTCCAATTTCCCACGGCACACCTGATGATCGCGCACGGCACACTAGTGTGCCACGGCACCCTGGTTGGGAAACACTGATCTAGCTTGAAACGGCACTTTGGAAAGTTACTTGTCCGGAATACGACTCGCAGGATGGACCCTTTGCATGGTGAAAGCTAAGTTAGTAGAGAATTCTGGGTTTTGTAACTCCAAAAGGTTCTGGATGAAAGATCCACAAAAGTTCTCGCTATGTTTGAAAGCTCTTTTAACAATCGCAAACGCAGGGGGAGAATCACTAACTGGTTTGTTCGGATCAGCAAGTTTGCTTCCATTTGGAGAAAGTGAACAAACTGCACTGTCACCTGCCCCTAGCAATCAAGATTTAGGGATACACCCAAAAAAGCAACGTATATTGCGCTGGATGTTGTAAGCAACCAGCTGTTAAGCTGAAATTCTAGTTCTGCATCATGATAGGAAAGGAAAAGTACAACTGTTTTAGTTACTGGCCACTCACACGCACAAAAGCATTCCTCAGAAACCCATAAAAATAATGACAGGGACTTTCTCTATTCTCACTCGTTCAATTTAATCTGTCCATCCTTGAGAGCTTCAGAAAGTTACTTTTTGGGGGTCTACAGCTCTATATTCCGTTGCTGGAGAATTCCAAAGGTCCAAAAAGTACACTTTTCCACATTCTGGGTTTACTTTAACCACTGTTACTTCTCCGCAACTTGGAAACAACAACACCCAAGGAGACTTTCTGCTGTGCTTTCTGCAACCAAACTTGCCTATCTCAGATTGGCCTTTTTAGTCATCAACTGTCCAACACAGACAAGCTTCTGTCCAACACAGACAAGCTTCTGTCCAACACAGACAAGCTTCGAAATGGAATGGACTAAAGAGCAAAGGGAGGCATGGAGATGGACTATCCACAATGCTGCGGTCTCTTTCGACAACGCAGAAAGAACCGCAACTTGGAAACAACAACACCCAAGGAGACTTTCTGCTGTGCTTTCTGCAACCAAACTTGCCTATCTCAGATTGGCCTTTTTAGTCATCAACTGTCCAACACAGACAAGCTTCGAAATGGAATGGACTAAAGGGCAAAGGGCAGTGCTGCAAAATAGAAAACGTGAGTACTTCCTTCAAAGTTTGAGCGTGTCTAACACCTTCAGACAGGCCCAAACAGGGCCTAATACGGAATTCAGCAAGAGTTGGTTTTTAAAGCACTGAAGGGTTGGCAGCTCAAACCCTTTGGTTAAAATTAATAGAGTAAAATAATCTATCTATCTATCTATCTATGTATATAATAAAAGTTAGTGTTTGCAGAGGGCGGGAGGTGCAGAGGAATATGTGGCAGCGTTTCGATTGGTTGCCACTGTGGGATTATTTGCATAAAGGACTCTGATTGGCCAGCCTCAGAACTCCAACATTCTAAGTCACCAGACAGAGGCGATTGCTTGCCACTGAGGGAGTATTTGCATAAAGGACTCTGATTGGCCAGCACCCAAGAATTCAAGCCTCTACATTCAAACAACATGATTGGTTGCCACTGAGGGAGAATTTGCATAGGTTACTGATTGGCAATCTACATTCCAACATTCTAAGGTGACACAGAGGGAAAAGGAAAGGCCTCAAACAGTCAGTCACTGCGGCCCACAGCAATGACGGATCAGGACCACACTTGGCATACAGGGGCCCAATGGGCCACTTAACAACCTGGTGCCGTTTAGGGCAGGATGGGCCACGAATGATGGGATTTGCAGTACCTTCACCCGATTCACTTCTCACAGAACATTGTAGCCCCTACAAATCACAGACCAAGCCGAAAATTGACAATAAGGCTTCATTAACTGGATTTTCCTGACTAGGCCTCACTTAATGGGATACTGCTTAAGGCCTGAATTGACAGTAAGGCTTCATTAACTTGATTTTCCTGGCTAGGCCTCAGCTCATGGAACATTGTGTATAGCCTGAATTGACAGTAACCTACCTTGGCACACAGAGCCCCTATGACCCACGCTACATTCTACTGCAGTTTGGAGGAGGGTGGACCATGGATGATGGGACTTGATGTACCTCTATGGATCATGGGATTTGTAGTACTTTCAAACCATTCCCCACAGACCACTGCGGCCCAGAACTAAGACCGATAAAGACCAAACTTGGCACACAATGCTCCCATGATCCACACTCCATCCGACTGCAGTTTAGAGGAGGATGGACCATGCATGATAGGATTTCAAGTACCTCCACTCGCTTCCCAAACTGGCTGCGACCCTCATCCAGTGATTGAGGAAGACCACACTTCCCACACAAAGCCCCCATAACCCACTTTACATCCTGGTGCAATTTGGAGGAGGGTGGACCACGGATGATGGGACTTGAGGTTCCTTCACGCATTTCCCGAGACTGCTGCGACCCTCATCCAATGACGGATCAAGACCACACTTGGCACACAGAGACCCCATGACCCACTTTACATCCTGATGCAATTTGGAGGAGGATGGACCATGGATTTTGGGACTTGAAGTACCTTCACTCACTTCCCGAGAGCACTGGAAGCCAAATAAACAACTGCTAAGGACCAAACTTGGCACACAATGTCTTTCTCAAATAACCCGGGTAGGGCCGGGTCCCCAAGCTAGTAAATGTAATAAAAAATAAAAATTTGGCAACTCAAAACCTTTGTTTAAAATTAGTAGAGTAAAATAATAAATTTAATAAAAAATAAAATATATATTTTAACCAAATACACATTATATTTATACGCCATTGTTGTCATTTTCTTCCTGGGAATATGGGAGGTATCATGTGTAGAAACACAACTTTTTCCACTCCACCAAAATGGCCCCAAATAAGCGTGGGAAATGGCGCTGCTCTTAGTAACACGATTCGCCCAAGTCCTCCTCACACATCCGGATTCTGGAAATTGATTCTAATCCTGGAGTGTGTGCCAAATGTAAGGCAATAATTTCTTTTTCTTAAAACAAAAGGACTACCATGTATACTCAAGTAAAAACTTTTTTAAGACTGGAAAAGGCCACCTTGGCTTCTATACGAGTCGAGGTTATTTGTTATTATTTTACTATTATTATTTTACTGACAGAAAACCCCATTATGTCACAGCAAACGAGATCTATATGCTGGATATCGTATCACAAAATCACAAGTCGAACACTTCCCAAGCGTCAAGGACTGTGTGATGTATTTCCGAATGATGTGCACAGATCCAAGTCAGATGGCCTTTTGCAGTTGACAGATCGTGATTTTGTCAATGTTTATTGTTTCCAAATACCGTCTGAGATCTTTTGGAACAGCACCAAGTGTGCCAATGACCACTGGACCACCTGTACTGGTTTATGCCAGTGTCTTTGCAGTTTGATTTTGAGGTCTTGATAACGGATGGGTTTTTCCTGTTGTTTTTCCTCAATGCAGCTGTCACCTGGTATGGCGGCATCAATAATCCAGACTTTTTTCTTTTCCACAATCGTGATGTCTGGTGTATTGTGTTCCAAAACTTTGTCAGTCTCGATTTGAAAGTCCCACAGTATTTTTGCATGTTAATTTTCCACAACTTTTGCGGGTTTATGATCCCACCAATTCTTTACTACTGGCAGGTGGTACTTGTGACATAAGTTCCAGTGAATCATTTGGCCACAGAGATGTGTCTTTGTTTGTAGTCCGTCTGTGCGATTCTCTTGCAACAGCTGAGGATATGGTCCATGGTTTCATCTGCTTCTCTATTATTATTATATTACATTGATTCCTTTTCTTTATTTATTATTACATTTATTATTTTTCTCTATTTATTCTTATTAGTACATTTATCATTTTATTCTATTATTATTACATTTATTATTTACTACATTTACATTATTTTACTCTATTATTACATTTAATAATTTATATTTACATTACTTTACTCTACTGTTATTATTATTACACTTATTATTTTACTCTATTTTTTATTGTTATTATTATATTCATATGCTCAGGAGTATCCTTAAGCCGTCTGAGGGCTCGCACTAAGACTCTAAACTATCTAGTCCGTGAGCTGCTTTTTGCTGACGATGCTGCCCTTGTCGCCCACACAGAAGCAGCTCTGCAGCGCCTCACATCCTGCTTTGAAACAGCTGCAGAGCTGTTTGGGCTGGAAGTCAGCCTGAAGAAAACGGAAGTTCTCTACTAGCCCACACCACAGGAAGAACACCATCATCCCCACGTCAGCATAGGCAAATCTGTGCTGAAGTCCATTCAGCAGTTCACCTAACCTGGGAAGCATCATCTCTTCAGATGCCAAGATTGAGAAAGAGATAGATCACAGATTAGCAAAGGCATATAGTGCATTCGGAAGGCTTCACAAAAGAGTCTGGAGCAACAAGCACCTGAGACAAAGCACAGAAATCAGTGTGTACAGAACTATTGTACTGTCTATTCTCCTCTATGGGTCTGAAACATGGGTCACCTATCGCCAAAACCTACAACTCCTTGAACGCTTTCATCAGCGCTGTCTCCGCACAATCCTAAATATACACTGGACTGACTATGTGACTAATGTTGCTGTCCTTGAGCAAGCAGGGATCACCAGCGTTGAAGCCATGCTATTGAGAACACAGCTGCGCTGGGCAGGGCACGAGGTCTCTAGGATGGAGGACCACCGCCTCCCAAAGATACTACTCTATGGTGAACTCGCCACGGGTCAGCGCAAGAGAGGCGCCCCCAAAAAGAGATATAAGGACTCCCTGAAACAACATCTCAGGCTCGGCCAGATTGATCACCAACAATGGTCCACCCTGGCCTCACATCGGGAGGCATGGAGACGCACTATCCACAATGCTGCGGCCTCTTTCGACAACACAGAAAGAACCGCAACTTGGAAACAACAAGCACCCAAGGAGACTTTCTGCTGTGCTTTCTGCAACCAAACTTGCCTATCTCAGATTGGCCTTTTTAGTCATCAACGCGCTTGTAAAAAGCGTGGGATGAGTCCTTCCTGAATCTTTGTTTGCGAAGTAATGCCGAGATATATTATATTCATTAGTTTATTCATTATTACATTTATTTATTTACTCTATTTATTACTGTTATTATTACATTTATTATTTTACTCTATTTATTGTTGTTATTATTATTACATTTATTTTTATTACCATTATTATTACATTTCCATAATTTTACTCTATTACTATTGTTTTTATTGCATTTGTTTTTTTAACCTTTTCATTATTATTGGAAGGATACGTAAGCACATTTACATTGAAGGTTAGAATAATGGTTTCATCAGAGTTGGACAGTCTTGCAGTTTTATTTAAATATTCAAAAACATTTAGCCTACTGATGCCTTAATAAATATATTTTTATTTGTATTTATTTTTATTTTGAAATTTACCAGTAACTACTGCATTTCTCACCCTTGGCTTATACGCAAATCAATACGTTTTCTCAGGGTTTTTTGTGGTGAAATTAGGTGCCTCGGTTTATATTTGGGTCGGCTTATACTCGAGTATATACAGTACTTTTATGGGGCATGAAAGGGCTCTTCTGCAAAGGGAAAAAGGAGACTTGTTACTTAATTCCACACACAATATTTGTTCTGCTTTCATTTTCATGAGCGTAAATATACCGTGACTAAGTTCCCTACTTAAATACCATTTCCTGAAAATGCTGTCATATTGTGCATGCAAGAGGCACGGAGCGTGGCAAAGAAGGGGGCAAATTTCTTTCCCAGGCTCAGATGGATTTTTTAAAAAACCATGTGCACTTAGTCCCCTAGAACAGTGTTTCCGAACCACTGTTCCGTGGCACACTAGTGTGCCGTGAGCGACCACCTGGTGTAATATATAACACAACGGGTGTGGTCACTGTAGAACCAAAGAAAAAGTATCCAAACACTGGATTCACTTAAAGGATATTGTATGCCATGTGATGCACTGAGAGGGAATCAATACTTTGGCCTTGAAAAAGACCCGGGGGGGGTCGAAACGAGGTGGGACCCCTGTACACTTGTGTCCCCGTCAATTTTGCCCCACCTATTGAGGTGGAATACACCAGAGATCCTTTCTCTAAGATTCTCGCCGCTTGCCATGTGATGCACTGAGAGGGAATCAATACTTTGGCCTTGAAAAAGACCCGGGGGGGTCGAAACGAGGTGGGACCCGTGTCCTCGTCGGCCAGAAGATTTAGCAGACACCACCTGAGAAACCAACTCTCCACATTGGGGACGCTACGAAGCCCAGGATTGGGGTTTGACGGCGTGCCTGCCTTCCATTTCCCATTGGATTACAAATACCCATCGGGGTTGGATTATAAATACCCATTGGGGTTTAGAAAACTTACTTTGCGGTGTTACTCCACCTTTTCATCCCACCCAGGAACTGGGAACTTATTTTGTTTACATGGATATTCTAATTATAAGGGATTGAAACATGGTTGTATTTAAGGCACCCAACTGGGGTTGATATGTTGATTTGCCTGCAACTCCTCAGGAGTAATTATTGAATACAATATCCTTTAAGTGAATCCAGTGTTTGGATACTTTTTCTTTCGACCACCTGATGTGCCACAGAAAAACCTCTCTTCCCCCCTTTCTTCCCCCTCCTGCCGAACCCCTGCTGCTTGCGGGGGCAGGAGGAGGAGCAGGAGGAGGAAGGGTCGGGTAGAAATAGGCGGCTTCCGCTAATGTCACAACGCAGGCCCTGACTCCACCCCGTAATCACACACACACACAGACAATGTCAATTAACTGTTTATTAAGCACAAAATTAGAAGCAGGTGAAGAAGGTAAAATGTCCAAAAGGTAAAGAGCAAATTGTCCAAGGTAAAAAGCAATCAATGTTCAAAGGTGTCCAAGTATCCAAAAGCAAGGTCCATAAAAACAAAGCGAATCAATCAAGGCAACTTAGTCCGTGGTAAACAAGGTAAATCCAAAGTTCATGGAATCAACAGGGTTTCAAGGTAGTTCTTGGCAAGGCAAGCCAGACTCTAGCTTCCAGGAAGACAGCAAACTGCTACGTCTCTCCAGTTCAGACGTGGCCACCAAACTGAGGAACTTTCCCACCGAGTGACTACTTAATTCCCCCCTTTGTGGGACCAGCGCCTTTCCAGGCCTCGTTTCCAATCTTTCCTTGTAGCTACAATACTCCCCCTTCGGTCGAATCTCCGCTCAGGAATGGCACCATCTGCGCAGTTATCTTCCTGGGAAACTGACTCGGCCTCGGCTTCCATGTCCTCCGCCACATCTGGTGAAAACAGCCTTTCCTGGGAACCGAAACCTCCCTGGTCTCTCATATTCAATTATCAAGTTCGGAATCAGGAGAACCTTCGTCATCAGAGTAAGCCTCCGGCCAGGTGTCTTCCCATTGCAGGCTGTCCGTTGGTGATGCGGATCCATCATCCTCTGCATCACCTTCATCTGGATCCAAAGCAAACAGAACCCCTGGGGCTGGAACCTGCCCCCCCCCTGCTGAGGTGGGGGCTGATTTGCACACGACCCCCCCGGGTCAGATGGGGGCTGAGTTGCTACAGCTATCGGCAGTTGGAGAAGAAGTGAGTGAGAGGGGCACGGGCGGGCAGCATGAGGCTCTTCAGCAGCCAACCAGCGAGCAGAAGGGAGAGAGTGTGCACCCCCCTCCTACCCTCCCTCCCGCATGCCCCCAATTCCTGGATAGGCGGGGCGGCCTTCCTCACGCAGGTGAGGTCCGGCTCGAAGCAGAGCACTCTCTCACGAGGTCATTTGTTCATCATGGTAAAAGGGAAGGAGGCGGCCACGCCCGTGCACGACGTGGGACCAGCCTCTCCCAAGGAAGGGAGGAAGGAGGCGCGCTCACGCAGACAGGCCCACGCAGAAGCGCGGGCCCGCCTCTGAGGGAGTGGAAGGCAGGCCTCTCGAGGATTATTCGAATTATTTATATAGGCAAGTCAAAAGGTTAGCAAAGCAGTGCCCTCCCCTGAGGTTTGCAATTGGACGGTTCTATTTATTCAAGTAAAAACAGTAACAAAACAATGTGTTGTTGAAGGCTTTCATGGGTTGCTGAAGCATTCTCTCCTGACGTTGCGCCCACATCTATGGTTGGCATCCTCAGGAGTTGTGAGGTCTGTTGGAAAATAGACAAGTGGGGCAACCAAAGTGATCCAATGTTGGGAAGCTCAGCCTGATGAGGCTTGTATAACTATGTGACAGGGTATCAAAAGGAAGAGGGAGCAGGCTTGTTTTCTGCTGGCCTTGAAACGAGGAAGAGTAGACAGGAAAGGAGATTCCACCTGAACATCAGAAAGAACTTCCTGACTGTGAGAGCTGTTCAGCAGTGGAACTCTCTGCCTCAGAGTGTGCTTCCGTCTAGCTGCTCTCTTTCCAGTCGGTTTCCCCGAGGACCGGGTACATTTTCCCTGAGGACTGGGTGACTGCGATAAAAACTAAACACAGAGAGAGACTGACAGCTGTTGAGCAAGACCTTTGTGTGTGTCTTTCTGCCATTCCTGCCAGGATCTCTATGTTGTGTTCATCGAAACAGGCCCAGGTTTCACAATGAGTGTATAAATACATTTAAAAACATATTAACTATGTGTATTACTGTGTTAGAGTGTCATTTTGTGTCATTTTGGTTGGTGGTGTGCCCCAGGATTTTGTAAATGTAAAAAATGTGCCGCGGCTTTAAAAAGGTTGGGAAACATTGCCTTAGAACAGTGCTGTCCAACTTCTGGCGGGTCCAGGGCCGGATAAGAGGTCACTGATGACCTGCGGGGCCACTCGGCCCCGCCCCCAGGTCCCGCCCCCCAGCCCAGGCCCCGCCCCCTCCTAAAGCCGCCGAAAAAGGAGGAGTAGGTGGCGCCAAGAGCAGCGCGTCACAGGCCTGGCGTGACATGCTGCTCTTGGCACTGCCTACTCCTCCTTTTGGCGCCCCTCCTTCCTAGGCCAGGGCCGCCAAAAGGAGGAGTAGGCGGTGCCAAGAGCAGCGCGTCACGCCAGGCCTGTGACACGCTCTTGGTGCCGCCTTCTGCCCTTTTTCGGCGGTCCCTGCCCTAGGAAGGGAGGGGGCGCCGAGAAAGGGCAGGCGGCGCCAACGGCGCGTCACAGGCCTGGCGTGACGCGCTGCCCCCTGGCACCGCCTACGCCGCCTCTTCGGCGCCCCCCTCCCTTCCTAGGGCAGGGAGCCGAAAAGGGCAGAAGGAGGCGGCGCCAAGAGCAGCGCGTCACAGGCCTGGCGTGACGCGCTGCTCTTGGCGCTGCCTACCTACTCCTCCCTTTCGGCTCCCCGGCCTAGGAAGGGAGGGGCGCCGAAAGGAGGAGTAGGCGGTGCCAAGGGGCAGCGCGTCACGCCAGGCCTGTGACGCGCTGCCGTTGGCGCCGCCTTCTGCCCTTTTCGGCGCCCTCCCTTCCTAGGTAGGGAGGGGGCGCCGAAAAGGAGGAGCTAGCTCTCTTCCTCCTCCCTGCCCCGCTCCTCCCCCCCCCAACCGGCATTTTTTTAAAATCGATTTTAAAAAAATTTAAAAATGGCGGCTGAGGGCATAGGTGGGGCCGTGTCCAACAGGCTACGGGGCCAGATCCGGCCCCGGGGCCGCCAGTTGGACAGCCCTGTCCTAGAACAATAAGTGAAAACCCACTAAAGGCAATGCAAAATTGTTTGATTGTATGTTTCTGCGTGGCAGGAGGTTGGACCTGATGGTCCTGGTGGACTCTGTTCTATGATTTCCATGAGAAACAACCTGAAACATGGCAGGAAAGTAGGCATTTACAACTTTTAATTCCCAACCCTCGAGACCGCTACAGCTCCATCTGGCCAAAGACAGTTCATTCATCCTCTTCCTGCTGTGTAATAGGTAGCCAAAGTAATCCAGTGTGAACGTCAGAGCAACTTTAATGCTTCTTGCCAGGGAAGTGCACTTCTCATTATGTTCTGAGCAGATCCCTGAACCCCATGAGTCATCAAGCTCATTCTAGGAAAAGCACTAAGCTGACGTTAAAGCGGCTGCTGTGGCATCTTTAGCCCAGGTCTTGCCCAAGGATTTGCCCTAGACGTTCATGACCTCTCTTATTTCGCCGGCCATTCAACCCAGCCAGGCAGATTAATCGTTTAGAAGAGATTCATTCTGCAACCAGATAAGACTTTCCCAAGCGCAAAAGAATAGTTAGATATATATAGCAGTTATTTCTAGCCCAATAAAGACTTAAAACACATCGGAAAGACATATCAGCTAAATTTATTCTCCCTGTATCCCAATACGAATGCTTACCGTCATTATTACATGTATTAATTTATATTTACACTAGCTGAACCCTGCACGCGTTGCTGTGCCCTATGTTGGTGATGTGAGAATGTCAGGGTATGTAAGTTGTGGAAATGATGTGAGCATGTTTGTTGTGTGTATATATATATATGTGTGTGTGTATGTGTGTTTATAGTTGTATGTGTGGTTATTTGGGGGGGGGTTGTGTGTATGTGTGTGTGCTGGTATTGGTTTGTGTTTATTTGTGTGTGTATATATATGTGTGTGTGTGTGTGTGTATATATAGTTCTTGGTATGTGTGTATATATTTGTGTGTATTCATCTGTGGGTTTTTTGTGTTTGAGTACGTGTATATATATATGTGTGTTTGTGTACGTATATGTATGTATGTGTGTATATGGAGAGGTGCTGATATGTGTGTGTATATATGTGTATGTATTAGTGTGGATGTGTATGTATAGGTGTGTAGATATATGTGTTTGTATGTGGTTGTTTATTTATATGTGTTTGTTTGTTTGTGTTTATATGTTGTTGTTTATATGTGTGTGTGTGTGTGTGGGGAGGCCGAAGAGGAGGGCGATGGGGAACCGCTCGATCTACCTCCCTTGTGGCCCTCTCCTCGGGCAGCGGAGGAGAGGCGGTTGAGGGCTCTCCCACGCCGGCCGCCGCCTCCCTTCCGCTGGGTTTTGTTGTGTGTGTGGGAAATGTAGTTTTGGCGTGCATTTGCCCCGTTGCACGACCACTTCCCTTTTATATATATAGATTACTTTACTGTTATTATTATTATTACACTTATTATTTTACTCTATTTATTATTGTTATTATTATATTCATTCGTTTATTTATTATTATTACATATATTAATTTACTCTATTTCTTACTGTTATTATTACATTTATTATTTTACTCTAGGACTATTATTACATTTATTATTTCACTCTATTTATTGTTGTTATTATTACATTTATTTTATTACTATTATTATTACAGTTAGTGCTACTGCATATGAAACAGAAAGAAATGACTTTCCTGTATTCTTATGCTACCAAAACAAACACGGCAGTACAACGTAACGAAATGCAAAGATACAGATAGGAGTCTAGTGCCCAGATCCAGGGAAGTCATGCTCCCCATGCTCTATTCTACCTTGGTCAGACCACACCTGGAATCACACTGTGTCCAATTCTGGGCACCACAATTGAAGGGAGATGTTGACTCTAAGCTGGAATGTGTCCAGAGGAGGGAGACTAAAACAATCAAGGGTCTGGAGAACAAGCCCTATGAGGAGTAGCTTAAAGAGCTGGACATGTTCAGCCTGCAGGAGAGAAGGCCGAACAGGGCATAGGGTTACAGCCTGTGTTGGACAGGGTTACACTCTCCCTGAAGATGCAGGTTTGCAGCTTGGGAGTGATCCTGGACTCATCGCTGAGCCTGGAACCCCAGGTCTCGGCGGTGGCCAGGGGAGCTTTTGCACAGTTAAGATTCATGCGCCAGCTGCACCCGTACCTTGGGAAGTCTGATCTGGCTACGGTCGTCCACACTCTGGTCACATCCCGAATGGATTACTGCAATGCACTCTACGTGGGGCTGGTTTTGAAGACAGTTCAGAAATTGCAACTAGTCCAGATTATTAACCGGAGCTACATACAGGGAGCATACCACCCCCTGTTGTGTCAGCTCCACTGGCTGCCTGTCCACTTCCGAGCTCAATTCAAAGTGCTGGTTTTGACCTTTAAAGCTCTATATGGTTCTGGCCCAACTTACTTGTCCGAACGCATCTGCCGCTACGTCCCACCTCGTAATCTAAGATCAGATGGGAAGGCCCTGCTCTCGCTCCCGCCAACTTCTCAAATGTGGTTGGTGGGGATGAGAGAGAGGGCCTTCTCAGTGGTGGCTCCCCATCTGTGGAATGTGCTTCCAAGCGACGTACAATCAACCCCATCCCTCCTGGCATTCAAGAAAAAAGTGAAATCGTGGCCCTGGGACCAGGCTTTTGCACAGTAGCACAATACAGCACTTCGGATTGGAATTGTAATGGGTAAGTTGATGGTTATGGCTCGATGCTTATGTGGTGGATGGAAATTTGTTTTTAACTTAAGTGTATGTGCATTATGTGATAATGTTAATTGTATTTTAATCCTGAATGTTTATGGTTTTATATTGTGTTTATTGTGTTCGGCATCAAATTGTTGCCTTTTGTTAGGCCGCTCTGAGTCCTCCCTCGGGGGTTGAGAAGAGCGGGATAAAAATGATGTAAATAAATAATAAATATAAATAATAATAAATAAGGCTGAGAGGAGACATGATAAGGGCCATGCATCAAGATGTGAGGGGGAGTCCTAGGGAGGAGGCAGCAAGCTTGTTTTCTGCTGCCCTGGAGACTAGGAGGCAGCAGACTACAGGAAAGGAGATTCCACCTGAACACGAGGAAGAACTTCCTGACTGTGAGAGCTGTTGAGCAGTGGAACTCTCTGCCCCGGAGTGTGGTGGAGGCTCCTTCTTTGGAGGCTTTGAAACAGAGGTTGGATGGCCATCCGTTGGGGGTGCTTTGAAGGCAATTTTCCTGCTTCTTGGCAGAGGATTGCCACCCTCCCCCAGCTCCTTCCAAGGTCAAGTCAGTCACTTCAAGGATACCATTCATCCATCTTCCCCATCGTCAGCCCCTTGTCCTTTTTCCTTCCATTTTCCCCAGCATAATTGTCTTCTCTAAGCTTTCCTTTCTTCTCATGATGTGGCCAAAGTACGTACTTCATCTTTGCCTCTAATATCCTTCCATCCAATGAGCAGTTGGGCATTATTTCTTGGAGTATTCTTTATTTACATTTATATACAGTATTTATATTCCACCCTTCTCACCCTGCAGGGGACTCAGGGCGGATTACAATGTACATATACATGGCAAATATTCAATGCCATAGACACACAACACATATAGACAGACAGTCAGAGGCTATTTAACTTTTTTCTGGCCAGCAGGGGAGCTGTCACTTCACTGTCCATCTGCGACACTGATGAAGTACTTTCCGCACTCCCTGCAGACTTTTTTCGGGAGATTTTTTATGGCCTCGTAAATTTGTTGCGTTAGCCTCCCCACACATAGGTGTCCTACTTGACAGATGCAACTGTCTTTCGGGTTGCAAAGGTCGACAACAAGCTACACAAAATTGGCCGGAAGCTCACTCCGACCCGGGCTGGCTTCGAACTCATGACCTTCAGTCAGTAGTGATCTTAATGCAGCTGACACCCAGCCAGCTGCTCCACAGTCCCGGTGCATGTACGGACTGGTTGGATCTACTTGTGGTCCAATGCATCAAGGTAGCCAATTGCAACATTCATATTTGCCTCAAACAGACAAAGAGTTCTTTCTCCCACCCTGGACATTTCACAGAGAGACAAACCCTACTTGCCTAGTTTCCAGAACAGATCTCAAAACCTCTGAGCATGCCTGCCATTAATGTGGACCAGGAGAGAGTGCTTCTGGAACATGGCCATACAGCTTGGAAGAGTTCTTTCCCCAACTCTGGACATTATTCCACAGATATATAAACCTCACTTGCCTAGTTTCCAACAGACCTCACAACCTCTGAGCATACCTAACATAGATGTGTGTCAGGAGGAGAGAATGCTTCTGGAACATGGCCATACAGCCCGGAAAATTCAAAGCAACCCAAAGCTGATGAACCTTGCGTGTGCATTTCTCTTTTAACAGAGTGCATCTAGAACAGGGGTGAGCAATTATTTTTTTCCAAGGGGTCACACAAGAGCCAAAAAATATAATGGAGGGCCGCACCTAAAGGCGGAACTACATGCTAATCTACATTATTTATTTATTTACTATATTTACTATATATTACACATAATTAATATTAACATATTAATATATCAAGAAATATTCATATATTATTAGTATTAATATCATACTTATTATATTATAGTATATATATAATTATAATATATTGAAATTATAATATAATATAACATTATATTATATTATATTATTTATTATTTTATTATATTATTATAATAAAAGTATTATAAAATAATAATAAAAACCACTAAAATAAAATACAATTAAATTCAAGAAGACAAGGTGCGAACCAAGATGGAATGGCCCAATGGACCCAGCCCAGAGGATGGCAAAGCGGACCCAGCAGGTGATCGGAGGCTGTAGGCCTCTGCCCGCTCTCGCCCCCAGCCGTTCCCCAGCTGATCGCCCTGCTATGGAATGCCTGCAGGGGGAGCAGTCGGCGACCTGAGGCGGCTGATCGCCCTGGCGACCTGGAAGATGATCAAGTCTTCTGGATCGCCAAGGAGATCAGCCAGGTTGCCGAGTGCTCCCATTGCAGGCCCGGATCGCCTCCAGGGATGGCAGGCACTTCAAAGCCGCCACTCCTCCTGCCTGTCTGCCGACACAGGCCCCACAGAGCCCCAGATGGGGTGGCGGCAGCGACACCCCTTCCTCTTGGCCCCGCCCCAAACGCCCTTCTCCCCGAGCCGGACAGAATTAGCTGCCGGGCCGCATCCGGCCCGCAGGCCGTAGGTTGCCCACCCCTGATCTAGAATGATCTTGAAAACTGGAGGAGAGTTTTGCCTACAAGAATGTGTAAGTACAGGTTTGTGCAGACAGGAGCTTGTTTTGCCTGCAGTCATCATAGGCATAAGGAAACCTGACAACGAAGAGCGGTGATATCTATAACATTTAAGATTTGCCATTTTCTGCCATTTGCGACTCAAAAGCATTAAAGCAAAGCTTCAGCCCTAACTACAAATCTGAAAAAAAAAAACAAGGATAATTTTACCTTGTGCTTTTCTTGAGAAAAAACCCCCCCAAAAACACTGCTGTTCTTCTATGATTATCCTTTTAGCTCTTAACATCCGGGAGAACAGCTTTCCCGGAATACAGTTCTAAGTGTTCCTCTGAACGTTGTTGCTGCCATTAAGCTGTACGCTCTGCATGTAAACACAGGCAGAAGAAGGCAGACAGGGGCTCACACAAATCTTCTTGCTCTTCTCTTGATTAAACTGATCCAATTAAGCCATTAGCTGAACACAATAATCCCAGCCCTCTAAATACCCTCTGGGTAAATGTTTTCCATTCCAACCATACCGAAGAGTCCATATGTACCATCTGGTTGAGTTACCAGCGAATGCCCTCAAACTATTAAAGTGACCTGGGTGCTTGGCTTCCAACACTGAACAAAATAACTTCTAAAGTCTAGGCTTTGCAGTGTAACTGGCTAATCATGGTAGCTTTAAAGAGTGGCAAGAAAACGGAGAATTACTGAGCAACTGGAGTAGAAATCGGCATGAAACAAGAGCTCTTTGGTCCATCTCTGCGATCCCACATTTCATTCCTAACTCTTGGCTTCAAGGTCTAAGTCAGGGGTCAGGAACCTTTTTGACTCAGAGAGCCAAAAAAGCAAAATATTTGGAAATTTATTTCACTGAGAGCCATATAGTAGCCTATATATAATATATTTTAAGACTGAATTCAACTAAATGTGAGTATATACGTACATACTATGAGAAAAGGATTCCCCCGGCAGAATGACGGGACGCTTCATACCTGGCTCTGCAAAAAGCATGCTCAGGACTCTGGGAAGGAAGAGAAGACGGAAGGAAGGAATGGGGAAAGAAAGAAGGAAATGGAAGGGAGGAAAGGAGAGGGTGGGGAAAAGAAAGGAAAGGGAGTGAGGAAAAAGTAAAATAATGAAGGGAAAAGAAGAAAAGAAAGAAGGGGAGAGAGACAGAAGTGAAAAGAGAGGAAGGAGAAGGAAAGGAAGACTTGGGGAAAAAGAATAGAAGAGGAAGGAAGGAAGGAAGGAAGGAAGGAAGGAAGGAAGGAAGGGGAGGAAGGAAGGGCGAATGGAGGAAAGAAGGAAGGGGAGAGAGGGAGGGAAAAGGAATGAGAGAAGAAGGAATGGGTGAAGGGGAGAAAGGAAGGAAGGAAGAGGAAGGAAAAGGGAGAATGGAGGAAAGAAGGAAGGGGAGAGAGGGAGGGAAAAGGAAGGTGGAGAAAGAAAGGAAGAAGGAAAGAGGAAGGAAGGAAGAGGGAGAATAGAGGAAAGAAGGGAGAGAGGGAGGGAAAAGGAATGAGAGAAGAAGGAATGGGTGAAGGGGAGAAAGGAAGGAAGAGGGAGAATGGAGGAAAGAAGGAAGGGGAGAGAGGGAGGGAAAAGGAAGGTGGAGAAAGAAAGGAAGAAGGAAAGAGGAAGGAAGGAAGGAAGGAAGAGGGAGAATGGAGGAAAGAAGGAAGGGGAGAGAGGGAGGGAAAAGGAATGAGAGAAGAAGGAATGGGTGAACGGGAGAAAGGAAGGAAGGAAGAAGAAGGAAGGAAGAGGGAGAATGGAGGAAAGAAGGAAGGGGAGAGAGGGAGGGAAAGGAAGGAGAGAAGGAGAAGGAAAGGGTGAAGTGGAGAAAGAAAAGAAGTGGAAGGAAGGAAGAGGGAGAATGGAGGAAAGAAGGAAGGGGGAGAGGGAGGGAAAAGGAAGGTGGAGAAAGAAAGGAAGGAAGAAAGAAAGAGGAAGGAAGAGGGAGAATGGAGGAAAGAAGGAAGGGGAGAGAGGGAGGGAAAAGGAATGAGAGAAGAAGGAATGGGTGAAGGGAGAAAGGAAGGAAGGAAGAGGAAGGGAAGGAAGGAAGAGGGAGAATGGAGGAAAGAAGGAAGGGGAGAGGGAGGGAAAAGGAATGAGAGAAGAAGGAATGGGTGAACGGGAGAAAGGAAGGAAGGAAGAAGAAGGAAGGAAGAGGGAGAATGGAGGAAAGAAGGAAGGGGAGAGAGGGAGGGAAAGGAAGGAGAGAAGGAGAAGGAAAGGGTGAAGTGGAGAAAGAAAAGAAGTGGAAGGAAGGAAGAGGGAGAATGGAGGAAAGAAGGAAGGGGAGAGAGGGAGGGAAAAGGAAGGTGGAGAAAGAAAGGAAGGAAGAAAGAAAGAGGAAGGAAGAGGGAGAATGGAGGAAAGAAGGAAGGGGAGAGAGGGAGGGAAAAGGAATGAGAGAAGAAGGAATGGGTGAAGGGGAGAAAGGAAGGAAGGAAGGAAGGAAGGAAGAGGGAGAATGGAGGAAAGAAGGAAGAGGAGAGAGGGAGGGAAAAGGAAGGAGAGAAGGAGAAGGAAAGGGTGAAGTGGAGAAAGAAAAGAAGTGGAAGGAAGAGGGAGAATGGAGGAAAGAAGGAAGGGGAGAGAGGGAGGGAAAAGGAAGGTGGAGAAAGGAAGGAAGAAAGAAAGAGGAAGGAAGAGGGAGAATGGAGGAAAGAAGGAAGGGGAGAGAGGGAGGGAAAAGGAATGAGAGAAGAAGGAATGGGTGAAGGGGAGAAAGGAAGGAAGGAAGAGGAAGGAAGGAAGGAAGGAAGGGGAGAATGGAGGAAAGAAGGAAGAGGAGAGGGGGGAAAGGGAGGAGAGAAGGAGAAGGAAAGGGTGAAGGGGGAGGAAGGAAGGAAGGAAGGAAGGAAGGAAGGAAGGAAGGAAGGAAGGAAGGAAGGAAGGAAGAGTATGGAGGAAAGAAGGAAGGGGAGAGAGGAAGGGAAAAGGAAGGAGAGAGGGAGAAGGAAAGGGTGAAGGGGGAGAAAGGAAGGAAGGAAGATGTACGTCTGTAATCTTGTAGCCGCCTCTGAGACTGAGAGGAAGAAATCAGTAACATAGGCTATTGTAGACGTAAATCTGCTTCGTTTATTTATTTTGCGTCAAAAGCATTGCACAAAATAAATTATTTTTATTTTTTATTTATTTCATGACATTTATATGCTGCTCTTCTCAACCCCGAAGGGGACTCAGAGCGTCTCACAGCAAAATGCAAATATAATAAACTATATTATTGCCATAGCACAATATCAATATTACATATCGCATAGTCCCCCTGCGGGGGTGAGAAGGGCGGGGTAGCAATGACATAAATAAATAATAAATAAATACTATAACAATATCACATTGAACTATAACAATTACAATCTATTATATAAAGGGGTTCCCGTCATGGAACGACCGTCCCAAACAGAGAAACCTTACAACGCAGAAACACCAAACTTGCCAACAGAAATAGGCCTCAAGCAAGGTAGGTTTGTAGCAAAGAAACTTCCCCCCCAAAAAACCTAAAAGGCCCCCAAAACAACGAGTGAAAAAAACTACATTTCCCAGCATCCTCCGGGACTGCCAACGACTCTCCCAGCCTCTAAATTCTGACAACATGATTGGCTGCCAATAAGGGCGGATTTGCATAACTCCTGTACTGGCCAGCCAACATGAACATTCCGACCCATAATAAACTGTCAGAGGAGGATAAGGCAAAGGGCTGAGGCACAAACACAAACACCCATTTCATTTCCCACAGAAAATTTACACCCCTACAAATCACAGACCATGCCCAAAATTGACAGTAAGGCTTCATTAACTTAATTTCCCTGACCAGGCCTGACTTCCTTTAAAAACATGGAATGAGCTGTTCCATCCAGTTCACGCTGGCTGAGCCATTGACAGTGGCCGGGCCAGTGTGGCCCTGAGCGCAGGCTTCATCGTAACTCTTCTACGGGTCTCTGTCAGCCGGGCCTTCTCACCCCAGGGATAGCTAACCGTCGCCATTTATTACGCGTGCGGTCTTTTCGCAGCGTTGGTCTGTCAGCTGATCACCCAGGTCCCATTTTTTGCCGAGCTCACTGGACAGTTTGTAGATTGCTCTAAGCTCAATGAATTGAATTTCAGGCCTCAAATGGAATGCTGTTTACGCTCTGAATTGACAGTAAGGCTTCATTAACTTGATTCTCCCAACTACGCCTCAGCTCACTGGACATTGTGTATGGCCTGAATTGACAGTAAGGCTTCATTAACTTGATTCTCCCGACTAGGCCTCAGCTCATGGGACATTGTGTATGGCCTGAATTCACAGTAACCTACCTTGGCACACAGAGCCCCTATGACCCACACTACATTCTACTACAGTTTGGAGGAGGGTGGACCATGGATTATGGGACTTGAAGTACCTCCATGGATAATGGGATTTGTACTACTTCAAAACCTATCATTCCCCACAGACCACTGTGGCCCAGAACCAAGACCAATAAAGACCAAACTTGGCACACAATGCCCCCCATGACCCACACTCCATCCGACGGTAGTTCGGAGGAGGACACACCATGGATAATGGGATTTCAAGTACCTCCACTCACTTCCAAAGTACCCCACCCACACACGCATCAACCTCTACATCAACACAGCAGACGGAAAGACAAAAACATTGTATATCCACAAGCTATGCAGAACGCCAGCAACACCACACACCAACAACTCCCCAGGACTTCAACATCCCACCCACCAGAACAACCCACAACGACACAGCCATGGCCCCAACAACACTATAACTAACAACAATTCCAACCCTTACATACTCAGACTTTCTCGCATCTCCTAAATAGGGCACAGCAACGCGTGCCGGGTACAGCTAGTAAACTATATTATTGCCATAGTTTATCTATAACTGATAGTTTATCTAAAACTGATAAAAAAATAAAAGGATCACAAGTTACTATATAGTTTTAGACCAAATACAGGCAACAGCGACCAAATTGTCTGTATCTTTAAACCAGGGCTGCCCAGGAAGTTGATCGCGATTGACTGGTAGATCCCAGGACCGAAGGTGGTTGATCCCAGCCGGATGGGGCACTTCTAGAGGGGGCGGAACCATGCCGCGCCAAGCCCCTCCCCCTCCCTCTCCCCGGCTTCAGCGCTACCACAGCTTCTTCAGCCTTGAGGAGGGTAGTGACAAGCCTGTAGTGGCTAGTAATGCCACCACTGGCTTGGCACTACCCTCCTCAAGCCTGGAGAAGCTGTGGTAGAGCTAAAGCCAGAGGGGGGCGGAGCCAGGCCGCACCAAGCCCCGCCCCCTCCCCTGCTCTGTCCTGCTTCTCTCTCGGTAGATCTTTCTGACTTTGTTTTATTATAAGTAGCTCACATGCTGAAAAAGTGTGGGCACCCCTGCTTTAAACAATTCTTTCTCTCGCAATTGGCAGCAACTTCCCTTCACACATCAGGGGGATCAATGCCAGCTAGCTTATAGAGCAGTAGTTCCCAACCTTTTTTGATCAGGGCCCACTTTGACCATGTCCCACTTTGACCGGGGACCACTCTGCAACATTAGTACTAAAAGGAGCAAGGCTGGTCAGCTCTGTGGAAAGGGGTGAAAATCTGTATCTGTCTGTATACGTTAATAAAACGGAATGTTTGTATGTATGTGTGCGGAGGGCGGGAGGGCGGAAATGTGGCAGCGTTCTGATTGGCAGCCACTTTCACAGGCCACAGCGACCAGCGCGGGTGATGGACCTGCACCAAACTTGGCACACATAACCCCCCTAACCCCCTTTACGTCCTGGTGCGGTTCGGGGGACATGACCCACGCATTATGGGTTAGGGTTAGGGTTAGTACTTTCTAACACTTTGGTTCCCACAGACCACTGAGGCCACCAAAAAGGACCAATACAGACCAATACAGATGACCCACTCTACATCCTAGTGCAGTTCGGAGGAGTGTGGATCATGGATGATGGGACAGCCCCCACTGTCCGCTACGACCCATCCAATCACTGATCGAGACCAAACTTGTGACTGTTCACGTCCTGGTGAGGTTTGGGGAGGACTGACAATGGGTGATGGAATTTGTAGTATTCTCACACCCCTCTGGTCCCACTGCGCCCCCAACAAACACTGATAAAGACCACACTTGGCACACAGAGCCCCAGTGACCCACTCTACATCCTAGTGAAGTTTGGAGGGGGGCAGAACATGGATGACGGGACTTGCAGTACCTTTCCTCACTTTCCAAGTCTGCTACAAACCTAATCCTATGACTGATCAACACCAAACCTGCCACACAGAGCCCTCATGACCCACTCTACATCCTGGTGCAGTTTGGAGGAGGGTGGACCATGGATGATGGGGCTTGAAGTACCTCTACTCACTTCCCAAGTCCGCTGCGCCCCTCATCCAATTACTGATTGAGACCAAACTTGGCACACACATAACCCCTATGACTGCCTTCACGTCCTGGTGAGGTTCGGGGGAGGACTGACAATGAATGATGGGATTTGTAGTATTTTCACACCCCTCTGTTCCCACAGACCACTGCAGTCCCCAACAAACACCGATAAAGACCACACTTGGCACACAGAGCCCCAGTGACCCACTCTACATCCTACTGAAGTTTGGAGAGGGGCAGAACATGGATGATGGGACTTACAGTACCTTCCCTCACTTTCCAAGCCTGTTACAAACCTAATCCAATGACTGATCAACACCAAACCTGGCACACAGAGCCCTCATGACCCACTCTACATCCTGGTGCTGTTCTGTGTGAGACAGACCACGGATGATGCGACTTGAAGTACCTTCACTCTCTTCCTAAAAACAATGCAACCCTCATCCATTCACCAATACAGACCAAACTTAGCACACAGAGCCCCCGTGACCCAATCTACATCCTGGTGCAGTTGAGAGGAGGACAGACCACAGCTGATGGGACTTGCAGTTCCTTCAGTAATTTCATGATACCACTGCAACTCCCAATAATGATGGATCAAGACCAAACTTGGCACACAGAGCCCCCATGACCCACTCTACATCCTGCTGCACTTCTCAAATGACCCAGGCACCGCCGGGTCCCCAAGTTAGTATAAAATAAAATAAAGAGGAAGGAGGTTGGCGGACAAGACTTTCGTTCTCACAGCCTTCTGTGGGGCCGCGGCTCATAGGTTGAGAACCACTGTTATAAAGGCTTCAGTAAACACATTGACTGAAGTGTTAGCAATAGACCTTTTGCGAGCAGACTGTACATGAAAAAATAGAAATGCTTTTGATGAGGTGACAAGTTCAATTGGGAGACAAAGGTAGGAAGAAATATGTTGCCTAAAGCCAAGGTGAGTAGATTACCAAATGAATGGCAGAGGGCGTTATTGAAATGCAGTGTGATGCTGACTGGGAACCAGAAAGGAACACAATGACTGAATTGAGACAGTCCTTAAATGAGGAGAACCAGTTCTAGAAGAGTGTTTCCCAACCAGTGTGCCGGGGCACACTAGTGTGCCCTGAGCGATCATCAGGTGTGCCGTGGGAAATTGGCACTCTTCCCCCTCCTAGCAGCTCTTTCTACCTCTTTCCCTCCCCAAGGCAAAGGAAGGGCTCCGCTGATTGCCAGGGCCAGGCCCGCCTTGACTCAGCATGGCTCCAGTTCCCGCTCAGGGCTGCTTCAGCCTCCCAATGCTCCCATGTTCGCTCACTGCCCAATTCACCAATATGGTGAAATTTCACAAGGGTCTGGAGAACAAGCCCAATGAGGAACGGCTTGAAGAGCTGGGAATGTTTAGCCTGAAGAAGAGAAAGCTGAGAGAAGACATGATAGCCATGTATAAGTATGTGAGAGCAAGTCATATCTATGTTGTGTTCATCGAAACAGGCCCAGGTTTCACACTGAGTGTATAAATACATTTAAAAACATATTAACTATATGTATTACTGTGTTAGAGTGTCATTTTGTGTCATTTTGGTTGATGGTGTGCCCCAGGATTTTGTAAATGTAAAAAATGTGCCGCGGCTCAAAAAAGGTTGGGAAACACTGCTATAAGAGACTACTGGAGACTGGGGAGATAAGTTCCAACAAAGCATAAGTAGCCACAGTATTTGAAACTTTACTCAAACCACCACCAACTTTGAAGAGGCTTATAGCAGAAAGTATCCGCAATTTTCTTTTCCAAGCCAGAGAAATTCCTTCCTTCTAGAGGGTGAGATCCTAGTTTTTGACATCCTGAAATATAAAGCAGTGGAAAACCTTTCCAAGCCTCACCAAAACTCCAGGATTTCAGTTTCTTCCTCCCTCTCCTACCTCCCATTTCTAAGCAGACAAAGAAAACTCTAAACAGCAAGATTCTAGTTTCTTCTTCCCCGTGTCCTCTGTTCTCCTATTATGCATTCATGGAGAAATCTAACTTTGAAATATTGTAAAATAAGGCAAAATAGGTTGAAGGTGAATCCGGCTAAGACGGAGATCCTGTGGCTGGGTCGTCCGCGTACGGGAGAGATCCGGCTTCCGACCCTGGACGGGGCGATACTTCGCCTGTCTCCATCTGTTAAAAGCTTGGGAGTCACTCTTGACTCTGAGCTGTCAACGGAGAAACCTATCTCCATTGTCAGCGGAGTGGCCTTCCACCACCTCTGACAGGCGAGGAGGCTGGCTCCCTACCTGTCCCGTCATGACCTAGCCACAGTGGTCCAAGCCACGGTCATCTCAAGATTGGACTACTGTAATGCCCTCTACATCGGCCTTCCCTTGTCGATGATCCGGAAGCTTAAGCTAGTGCAGAATGTTGCAGCCAGGCTGGTGGCAGGCCTTCCATCTCACTGCCACATCACGCCTGTGCTGCGCGGACTGCACTGGCTTCCAATAGAGCACCAGATCACCTTCAAGGTGCTGGTTCTGACCTTCAAGGCCTTGAATGGTCTGGGACCAGTGTACTTAAGGGACCGCCTCTCCCATTACAGCCCTCCGCGACCATTGCGTTCCGAAATCCAGAATCTGTTGGTAGTGCCTAGCCACCATTCTATCCATCTGAGTTCCACACGAAGGAGGGCATTCAGTGCCGTCGCGCCGGTTTTGTGGAATTCCCTTCCTTCCACGATCCGAGCCCAGACGGATTTGTTGTCTTTCCGCAGGGCCTGTAAGACCCTCCTCTTCACTCAGGCGTTTTTACCATAGGCACTGGAACACGTATATTGTAGTGCTAATTGTAATTTAAATACTGATATTTTAACATGTTGTAATTTTAATAGGTGGATCTGCCACTGTGTTTTTAACTGTTTTTTTAAACTGTTTTATTGTGTTTTGTGGTTCTTATGTGTGTGAGTCGCCCTGAGCCTGCGGGAAAGGGCGACTAAGAAGCCCTATAAATAAATAAATAAATAAATAAATAAATAAATAAATAAAATGTGAAAGGAGGCTTGTCTGTACTCCCTCATCCCATTTCAGGATGGAGAGGCATCTCCTTCCAAAAGTAGAAGACTGGAAATTCTCTTAAAAAGTGGTACAGATATATCGAAAGCCGTATTGAACCATGTAAGACCATTAGTCCATCTGGCTTAATACCATATTCTCTTCACTGTCTGGCCACAGCTTTCCAGGTTTAGAGCAATTTAGAGCTGCCGTAGATATTGAGATTCAGACCACTAGGCCACTGTGGGCAGAGCTTGGCCAGACGAAAAAGCCAATATTCCAGAATAAATCTCACCAACTGAAGAAGAAACCACAGAGGTATTTTATTCAATTAGCTGAAAGTGATGTCAGCTTGTGGTAATCCGCAAAAATAAGCGGAGATACCATACATAGCAAAAACCAGACATGGGATCTTTTCTGCTTATAGTTCGTGTGTTGTACTCCAGGCCAGGAAATCCTCTGACTTCAAACTAGGGTTGCCATTTTTTGATATAAGAAATAAGGGACATTTACGGGATTTTTCACAAAATAAGGGACACTTCATTAAAAACTTGAAACTCAAACATTAAGTAGAAATAGTTTTATTAACGGAATAAGATAATGATTGAAACTCACAAAAGAAACTGACTTACACCCTCTTAACAGGACATGGTATGTTTCTGCATGCTTTGTCATGCAGAAAAAACATTATGAGAGCTACCTAATTTTCTCCATCTGTATTTAGTACTTGACTTTACTGACTTTAGAAGTGCACTATCTAAACATTAAAATAAAATAAATTTTATAGGACAGTACATCTTCATGATTATTATGTCAATAGTTAATGGTATGGTATGGGATACACAGCACTGTATAGCATTGGGATGCATAGCTAGGCCTATTTTAAGAGTGACTCTCAAGCAACCAGAAACGATCTTTATCCAACATGATCCAACATTCCCCTTGGGTAATGGTTAATTAGTCTACTGTACTTTGAAAAAAGTCCTGTATCGCCTCTTCCTTCCAACGGGGACGCAGGCTGCCCTGCGAGTTGGAATCCCGGGCAGGCGTTGCCGTGGAAACCACAGCGCACCTTCCTCTGGTCAACCCCGCCCAGTCCTGTCCTGCTAGTCAAAAATAAGGGACAGGGCCTGAAAATAAGGGACACAAATTTTAGGGCCAAAATAAGGGACGTCCCTTAGAATAAGGGACATATGGGAACCCTACTTCAAAAACCACACAGCTGAATAAAATGCAAGCCGTTTATTTAAGATAATTAAAAGCAGTTGCAGTAAAAAGCAATTCACAATAAAAGGTAAATCCAAATAGGTAGAAAAGGTAGGTAGGAACAGATAATCCAGGAAAATAATCCAAAGAGTCCATGAAAACAAATACTGGAAGCTCCAAAGCAAAAACCTCGAAGTACTTGAGCATAAATCAAACAAAGCACTTCAACATGAAATAACAAGGCACTTAATTCAGGAATCTATCCAAGGCAAGGCATCCAGGAACCTGAGACGAGATCTTGACCTAATTCCAACATTGCTTTGTCTGGCTACAGATTCTGCACTTGACACTGTTATCCTCTATTATCTACTGTATATCCCAAGCAGCCATGAAAGGATTTTTTTCTCAGCCTTGAATCTCCTGTTCGCCTCTCCTGCAATCTGGCAGAGCGCCTGAGAGCCTGGTTTGTTTTGCTTTGCTGATTGAAAACCCTTCTCCTGTTCACTGGCTCATTAATTTCTGCAGCCGGACCAGGCGCTGAGCAATTCAGTCCCAGAGAACAGACCATCATCCCCAAACCCTTCAGAAACATTCCCATGAGAAGAGTCACTTTGAACATGAACCACATTGTCATTCCCTGCATCTAGCGCAACCTCATCATTAGACCCATGAACCTCATTGCCATTCTCATCATCCAGAGCAGTGCTTCCCAACTGGTGTGCTGTGAGCAATCATCTGGTGTGCCGTGGGAAATTGGAAACTCCAATACCCTTTCTTCCCCCTCCTGCCGAACACTTTTTCTTCTCCACTCGGGCTCCCTTCTTCCCAGCCTCACTCTGCTCGCTTTGCTTACGCTGCTGCTTCTGCCGTCATTTTGATCCGAGGGGGCAGCGTGTGTGTGTTCAGGAGGGGAGGAGGGAAGGGAGGAAAACGTGACCTGTGCGGGCGCTACTGCCAGACTCGCCCCATGTCTCCCTCCCTCCCGAGTGAGAAGAAAAAGTAAGTGTTCGGAAGGGGGGGAAGAAAGGGCGCGAAAAGGAAGGGGGACGAAAAGGTCTCTGTCGAAAGCTGGCATGGGAAAACTTGGACCTTCCAGGTGTTTTGGACTCCAACTCCCACCATTCCCAGCAGCCTCAGGCCCTTTTCCTTTTCCCCCTCAGCCACTTAAGCAAGAAAGGGCCTCAGGCTGTTAGGAATGGTGGGAGTTGAAGTTTTCTGCCATTCCTGCCAGGATATCTATGTTGTGTTCATCGAAACAGGCCCAGGTTTCACACTGAGTGTATAAATACATTTTAAAACATATTAACTATATGTATTACTGTGTTAGAGTGTCATTTTGGTTGGTTGTCTGCCCCAGGATTTTGTAAATGTAAAAAATGTGCCGCGGCCCAAAGAAGGTTGAAAAACACTGAACCAGAGTACCCTAATCATGAAGATATGGTCCATCCTTGAATGATTACAAAATATACAAAACTGAATTCAATAGTATCATTTTATATTATATAGCCTTCTGTAAAGATATTATTTAAATCTTCTAATGTTGCACTCGGTTCGCTGTGGTTCCAACCTGTGAAACCATAAACACAACACTGTAATGAATATCATACAAACTTATAAACGAAAATAGCCAGTGTATTTATATAATGTGGTTAAGTATAGTCAGGATTATATACAGTGTTACCAACTTGGTATCAGATACATCAGTAATATCTTGCAGTTGGAGTCCAAACTGCTCCCAGTTCAATAAGGAAAAATGTATCTGACACCATAGAACAGTGTTTCCCAACCTCTGTTCCACGGCACACTAGTGTTCCATTAGCGATCACCTGGTGTGACGCAGAAAAATCTCTCTTCCCTGGCCCCGCCCCCTGGCTTGGCCCTCGGCCCCCCTCCCCTCTCCTCCTCCTTCCCTGCCTCTGCTGGGTCTGCCCTTCGCCGCTCCATTCAGTGCCATTCGTCCTGCGCTGCTCGTCCTGCGCTCCCTGGCCCCGCCCCCTGGCTTGGCCCTCGGCCCCCCTCTCCTCCTCCTTCCCTGCCTCTGCCAGCAGCCCCACATCCTCCTCGGAGCCCGCCATCGGTGAGTCGGAAAGGCTCCTCCGGGGAAAGAGCAGCCCTCCCTGGCTCCCCTCTCCATCTATTGTTGTTGTTGTGCCTGCGAGTCATCCCCGAGCCTTCTTCTTTTTGAGTTTTGTTGGTTCAGAAGATTTTACAGAAGAGGCAGAGAGAGAGAGAGAGAGGCAGAGAGGGGGGGGCAGAGCTCTCCAGAGATCTAGACTTAGAATGACTGCAGCTCAAGGCTACTTTCATTGCTATGGGACAACCTGGCAGTTGTGGTTTGGTGAGGTTTAGGCAGAGACGGCAAAGCTACAACTCCCTCTAATTCCGTAGCATTCAGTCTAAAGTGGTGTCAACTCCATCAGTTCTTAAGCGTGTAAGCGGCTGAGGGGGGAAAGGAAGGGGCCTGAGGCTGTTAGGAGTGGTGGGAGTTGATGTCCAAAGCACCTGGAGGGCCCAAGTTTGCCCATGCCTGGTGTAGATGCACCCATAACTCCAATGCTGAAATTACTTATCTATATTGGTTCATCTACTATTAACTCCAAAACTCAAGGTCAATGCCCACCAAACTCTTATAGCAGGCCTGTCCAACAGGCAGCCTGCGGGCCGTACACGGCCCACCAGCCCCTTGGACCCGGCCCCCCAACTCCAACAATTTAAAAAAATTCCGAGAAAAATTCAAAAAAAAGTGCGCATGCGCGCCCCCAGAGTGACGCTGTAGGAGGGAGGGCGGAGCAAAGGGGGCTCCCCTTTGCTCCTCCCTCCCTTTTACAGCGTCACACCGAACAACAGAAACGGCGAAATCGCCGTTCCTCTTGCCCGGTTTGACGCTGTAGAAGGGAGGGAGGCGCAAAGGGGAGCCCTCTTGCTCCTCCCTTCCTTCTCTACAGCGATCAAACCGGGCAAGAGGGATGGCGAATCGCCGTTCCTCTTGCCCCCGGGCTTGACGCTAGAAGGGAGGGAGGTGCAAAGGGGAGCCCCTCTTTGCTCCTCCCTTCCTTCTCTACAGCATCAAACCGGGCAAGAGGGATGGTGAAATCGCCGTTCCTCTTCCCCGGTTTGACGCTGTAGAAGGGAGGGAGGTGCAAAGGGGAACACCTCTTTGCTCCGCCCTCCCTCCTACAGCGTCACTCCGGGCGGCAGAAGTGGCGAAATCGCCCCCGCGATCGGCCCCGCCCCCGCTTCGGCCCGCCAGGTGCTCAGTCACCGGACTTCCGGCTCTTGGGCCCGTAGAAGTTGGACAGCACTGTCTATACCATTTTCCCTTGGTTATGGGAGTTCTGTGTGGGATGTTTGATTCCATTCCATCATTGGTGGAGTTCGGAGTGCTCTTTGATTGCGAGTGAACTATAACTCTATTAACTATATGTATTACTGTGTTAGAGTGTCATTTTGGTTAGTGGTGTGCCCCAGGATTTTGTAAATATAAAAAGTGTGCCGCGGCTCAAAAAAGGTTGGGAAAACACTGCCATAGAAATTATAAGACAACTGAAAAATGGAAAGGGAAACAAAAATGGAAAGATTTTTCCTTCTGATCTTCACAGCAAACACTCTCCGTTCCTTTCAGAAAGAGACGGAGACATTCTTGGGTCCCAGCAACATATATTAAGATGCCTGGGATTTTTGCAGGCCTGGGAAGTGAAGTTATATTACTTCCTACAAAGTTGGAATTCTGCATTGTGGTCTGTTCTCAACTTATATCGGATCGCAGTGTAAAGCCCACAATTTATAGAAGCGGCAGTATTTGATATTCACATGAGTTCAATTTTTTTGGCAACGATCCGACTCACAGGGGGGAAGGAGAGAAGCAAGAATTACCAACTAGATCGAGAAACTTTGACAAAGACAACCACGTACAAGGTAGATTGCACACATCTCGTGTTACTGTACTCCTGGGGCAGGGAAGCCTGAAAAACAAATCAATATATGTCCAAATTCCTAAGAGCTGAGAGAATTTGAGAAGAAGGAGAAAGAAAAACAATTTCTGTGTGGACGAGGACTATTGGCTTGGCCCAGCAGGGCTCCTGTGTTCTGAAGCATTCCCTGGCTGAACCGCTTCCCTTTCTTCTTTCCTTCCTTTTCTATCCAAAGGAGATGCTTATTCAGCAAGGCTAACCACAGGTGCTGAAAGCATAGCAGCATGCCAAGCATGGCAGTGATACAAATGAGACATTTCTAAGGGGAGGGACATGGACCAGGGTTAGGAAAGATAAAGAACACGAGAAACATCAAACCCCCAATTAAATTTCCAGAGATACTGCTTTTGCATTTCTACTACGTTCAGTTCAAAGGAATCGGGAAGATGTTCCTCTTATGGGCAAACCCCCAATAACGGAATGGAAATGGTATCATTTAATTCTAATTCTTTTTTTATTTGGTGCTCACGTTTTATAGGCATCTTTTCTATAAAAATGAAGGGTAAAAATAGCTAAGATAACAATATAGCAATTGATTGCTCACTGAAGCGGTGAACAGGGAGCATACAACCCCCCTGTTGTGCCAGCTCCATCGGCTGCCAGTCTGCTACCAAGCACAATTCAAAGTGCTGGCTTTAGCCTATCAAGCCCTAAATGGTTCCGGCCCACCTTACCTATCTGAACGGCTACCAGTATTAAAAATTCTAAAATCAGGACAGTAAATAAAGAGGAACACTCAAAACCAGGGGAATTCCAGACAAGAAACAATCAGGACCAGCTGATAACTTCCCAACAAAGGATTTCCCCAGGCAGGAAGAAGGCAAACCTTGAAACTTCTAGGCCAGGAATGCCCACACTTTTTCAGCATGCGAGCTACTTTTTAAAAAACCAAATCAAGAAGATTTACCTTGCGCACGCCGCTTCTCCCGCGCGCTGCTCCTCCCGCGGGGCATTGCAGGGACAATGGAGCACGAGGCGGGGCCTTCGAATACCCCACCTCGCGCTCCCTCGTACCTGCTGCCGGCTCCTCCCATGGGCATTGCGGGAACGATGGAGCGCTAGGCGGGGCCTTCGAAAGCCCCGCCTCGTGCTCCCTCGTACCCGCTGCCGGCTCCTCTCGCGGGGCATTGCAGGAACGACGGAGCGCCAGGCGGGGCCTTCGAAAGCCCCGTCTCGCGCTCCCTTGTACCCGCTGCCAGCTCCTCTCGTGGGGCATTGCGAAAACGACGGAGCACGAGGCAGGGCCTTCAAAAGCCCCGCCTCGCGCTCCCTCGTACCTGCTGCTGGCTCCTCTCATGGGGCATTGCGGGAACAACGGAGCACGAGGCGGGGCCTTCAAAAGCCCCACCTCGCGCTCCCTCGTACCTGCTGCCGGCTCCTCCCATGGGCATTGCGGGAACGATGGAGCGCTAGGCGGGGCCTTCGAAAGCCCCGCCTCGCGCTCCCTAATACCCGCTGCCGGCTCCTCTCGTGGGGTATTGCGAGAACGACGGAGCACGAGGCGGGGCCTTCAAAAGCCTTCTCCTCTCACGGGCATTGCCGGCTCCTCTCACGGGGCATTGCGGGAATGACGGAGCGCTAAACGAGGCCTTTGAAAGCCCCACCTCGCGCTCCCTCGTACCCGCTGCCGGCTCCTCTCGCAGGGCATTGCGGGAACGACGGAGCGTGAGGCGGGGCCTTCGAAAGCCCCGCCTTGCGCTCCCTCGTACCCGCTGCCGGTTCCTCTCGTGGGGCATTGTGAGAACGACAAAGCACGAGGCGGGGCCTTCCAAAGTCCCGCCTCGCGCTCCCTCGTACCTGCTGCCGGCTCCTCTTACGGGGCATTGCGGGAACGACGGAGCGCGAGGCGGGGCCTTCAAAAGCCCCGCCTTGCGCTCCCTCGTACCTGCTGTCGGCTCCTCTCGTGGGGCATTGCGAGAACGACGGAGCGCGAGGCAGGGCCGCAGAAGGAGCACCGTGCGGAAGGTGCCCCACGCGCTGGGATCGACCTCCTTTAGACCCACGATCGACTGGTCGATCGCGATCGACTGGTCGATCGCGATCGACTTCGTGGGCAGCCCTGTTCTAGGCCATTAAATGCTGCTGTCGCACTCCAGGCAAGAAGGGGACCCTCTAGACGTAACCACACAACACCAGCACTAAAATATAGTCATTTATTAAAAGCAGATAATTCCACAATGCAAGGAAGAATAAAAGATTCAAAGAAAACACATCTGTAATCCAAACAAGAAGGTTGCAGGAGCCAAAAGCAGTACAGGTGAATATAATCCAAACAGGAAGGTTTCAGGAGCAAAAGAGTCCATGAGAATGCAATATAGTCCTAAGAACCAAAATCCTAAAAAGCACAAAACTATAATCCCCAAGGCATAGCAGAGTTCTTGAGTCCGTGAGCATGAATACGATTAATTGCAAAGAACCTTTCCTGAATAGACGTTGCCCAGAACTAAAACATTGCACAGCAAAAGGTATCTAAATATCAACCAAACCACTTTCGATTCTCTAATTAAAACATAGGCCTTGAATTTTGCCCATTAAAATTCCTTCTCTGCTGACTGCACTATCAATGCAGGTGTTGCTTATCTCACTGTAGTTTACACAGACAAGTTCCCAGAGAATCTTTGCTCATGAAAATTCCCATCCCCTGTATCAGTTTGCACTGCAGGTCCCCCATTCTGGTAGCCAAAGAAGCCACAAGCCCAACAGCTAATCAAGGTGGCCTATTGAAACATTCACCCCTAGCTACAGCAGACAAGAGCTCTTTGTCCCACCCTGGACATTCCACAGATATATAAACCCCATTTTCCTAGTTTCCAAAAGACCTCACAACCTCCGAGGATGCCTGCCATAGATGCAGGTGAAACGTCACAAGAGAAGGCTTCTGGAACATGGCCGTACAGCCCGGAACATTCACGACAACCCAGTGATTCTGGCCATGAAAGCCTTTGACAACACATAAAATATTTCCTCTCCAGTTAATTAGAGCAGTGTTTCCCAACCAGTGTGCCGGGGCACACTAGTGTGCCGTGAGCGATCATCAGGTGTGCCGTGGGAAATTAGACCTCCAGGAAGGGGGGGAGAGTCTAGTGTGTTGAAGTATAAAAACCCTAAGAAACCTACCTCGATAAAGGCACAAACTTACAAACACCCCCCTCCCCACCCGTTGTCTACTTGGTCTCTCCCTCTCCATGCATTGGGAAGGCCGACCTCCCTTTCCCCAAGTAGAGACCTCCTCTTGCCTCCTGGGGGTTCTGTGTGGGAAGCTTGGCCCAGTTCTATCATTGGTGGGGTTCAGAATGCCCTTTGATTGTAGGGGAACTATAAATCCCAGCAACTACAACTCCCAAATATCAAGGTCTATTTCCCCTAAACTCCATCTGCGTTCATATTTGGGCATATTGAGTATTCACGCCAAGTTTGGTCCTGATCCAACATTGTTTGAGTCCACAGTGCTCTCTGGATATAGGTGAACTACAACTCCAAAACCCAAGGTCAATGCCCACCAAACTCTTATAGTATTTTCTCTTGGTTATGGGAGTTCTGTGTGGGAAGTCTTTCTGCCAGGATATCTATGTTGTGTTCATCGAAACAGGCCCAGGTTTCACACTGAGTGTATAAATACATTTAAAAACATATTAACTCTATGTATTACTGTGTTAGAGTGTCATTTTGTGTCATTTTGGTTGGTGGTGTCCCCCAGGATTTTGCAAATGTAAAAAGTGTGCCGCGGCTCAAAACAGGTTGGGAAACACTGAATTAGAGAAACAAATTTGAAAACTTGACAGGCTTTTATTTTATTTTACTGACTATAACCCCCATACAATGATAACACCCAGTCATATCTTGCATTTCTTCTCCACATTCTGCAAACTTCCCTCTTTCAAATATTGCAATCTACAATCAAATGTGAGACAGGCATTAATTGGACTCAAACGGCTGTCAATCCCAGGTGAGTTTTCTCCTCATTCAGGTTCCTCACCTGCATCAAGACTTTGCAAGCCACACATGTTAGCGAAAGGAAAGCCTCCTCCCCAGTAGTCTGTTGTCCCAGTTAGCTGTTCAGGAAGCAAGACACAGGGGTTTGCTTAAATTGAGTTGACAGGACAAGCCCCTGACAATGCAATCTTAAACCTTGTGCAAGCAGTTCTGATACGAACACAAAAGCCAGCTATCAAGGGAAAAGACTAGAAGAGTACAGTAGCTGTGCAGCGAAAACACACGAATCCAGTAGCACCCTGAAAGGACGACCGTATTTCATCGATTCTAAGATGCCATCAATTGTAAGGCGCATCCTAATTTCAGTACTACCACCAACAAAACTGCACAAGATTTACCCGCAGTTCTTAAGAAGCACTCTATTTTTAGAGATCATAGAATCATAGAGTTGGAAGAGACCACATGGGGCATTCAGTCCAACCCGCTGCCTTGCAGGAAAAGTAAAATAAAGGTATACCTGACAGACGGCCATCCAGCCTCTGGTTAAAATCCTCCAAGGAAGGAGCTTCCACCACATTCCAAGGCACCGGGAATGTGGCGCAGCTGGCTAAGTGTCAGCTGCATAAGATCTCTCTGACCAGTAGGTCATGAGTTCGAGGCCTGCCCGGGTCGAGGTGGGTGCTCGACCTTTAAGTGTAGCCTGCTGTCGACCTTTGCAGCCCGAAAGACAAGGTACCACATTAAGTAGGGAGGCAAATTTTGACTGAATTATGAGGCCATTAAAAGAACTCCAGGAACTCTGAGGAATGCGGAAGGAACAACAAGGGACGCCATGGACGCTGAGAGATGAGGAGTGCGTCAGCTCCCCCTGGTGGCCAGAGCTTGCCTCTGTTCGTCTATGTGTGTGTATGTGGAAACGGCAGGGATTGTCTGCTAAGTATGTGTATCTGTAATCCGCTCTGAGTCCCCTTCAGGGTGAGAAGAGCAGAATATAAATAAACTAGCTGTACCCGGCACACGTTGCTGTGCCCTATTTAGGAGATGCGAGAATGTCTCAGTATGTAAGGGTTGGAATTGATGTTACTTACGGTCTTGGTGGGGTCATGGCTGTGTAGTTGTGGGTTCTGGTGGGTGGGATTTGTAGGGGTTTAAATTTTCTGTGGGAAGTGAATTGGGTGTTTGTGTTGGAGACTGCCTCAGGCCTTTGCCTTATCCTCCTCTGCCAGTTTAGAGGGTCGGAATGTTCATGTTGGCTGGCCAATAGAGGCGTTATGCAAATACTCCCTCACTGGCAATCAATCATGTTGTCAGAATGTGGAGGCTGGGAGATTGGCTGGCGGCCGCAGAGGACGCTGGGAAATGTAGTTTTTTTGTATTGTTGTTTTGGGGGCCTTCTAGGTTTTGTGGGGGAAAGTTTATTTGCTAAAAACCTACCTTGCCTGAGGCCTATTTTTGTTGCCAAGTTTGGTGTCTCTGTCTTGTAAGGTTTCTCTGTCTAGGACGGTTGTTCCATGACGGGACCTCCTTTATATAATAGATAAATAAGGCAGAGACTTCCAGTATCGGACAGCTTTTATAGTCAGGATGTTCTTCCTAATGTTCTGGTGGAATCTCCTTTTCTGTAATGTCTCCAAGAATGCTTCCTCTTCTTTATGTCAGCCTTTCATATATTTAAACACGGTGATGTCTCCTCTTAACCTTCTCTTCTGCAGGCTAAAACATCCCCAGCTCTTTATGACGTTCCAGCTTCGAGTCAATATCCCTCTTAAATTGTGACTTCTGGTCACAGGGCACAAAATGGACTGGGATCACTCCTGGGACCTGTCGGCTGAGGGGTCTGTGGACGGTTGGTCGGCGGCGGAGGAGAGACCGACGATGCACGATGTGGGGGTGACGGGGAGACCATGTGCTGTGCTGGAGCTTCCAGAGACTGTGGGAAGGCCCGACAGCCTGGGGCTGAAGAGGCCGAATTCCCCGAAGCCCGGGAGAGGCATCCTGGCCCTCCAGCAGCGCCCCGAGCACCAGGAGATCCATGAAGATGCCACTGTTTCTCCCTCTCGGAGAGACAAGCCTTGAGTAAATTGGCAGCCGACCTTGAAGTCGCCAATGTGGAGACCACCGTCTTGAAGGCGGATGTCACCAGGAAAGCTTCCTCCCAGCAACCCATCGGTCACTCTCGACGTAGACGTGGTTGTAGAGCTGGGAGGAAGCAGAGGGGGCGCCAGTCACAGAGCGCCACATCCGGCAATGACAAGAGAGTTTTACAGCGGAAGGAGTGCAGAGCGCCAGCTGCGGCTGCCCAGAACAGCAAGCGGACTGAAACACGGGCGCCGGAAGCTGAACCGGAGGAACATTTGAAACACAGAGCCAACCGACGTGAACTTAAGCCCCAGAGTTTTCTGGGGTCTGATAGCCAGGAGCTGGAGCCGGACTGGAAATTTAAACTCTCCTAAAGGAGCCCAGTACAGAACAGCAAGGGTCTCCTAAATCGCCACGGTTGAGACCCCTCTTCGCCATCTGACTGGAGTCATCCCCCCCCCCCCCCATCACTTGGAGGTATGGCCACATTGAGCCTTTAAAATGGGCCTTTAAAACCAGACTATAGGGCTGCTCGGTCCCTAACCTTACCTACGGCCCCTAAACTGACAATCAATCCCACCTGATATGCAACCCTTAGCCCACCTCCACCTTTTTAGTATTTAGTATTTATTATAATTTAGTGTTAGGTAATGTGTTGGTTATTATATGTGTATTCTATGTTGGATTGTGTTTATGCATACTATTGTAAACCGCTCCGAGCCTTCGGGGAGTGGCGTTCTATAAATGTGAAGCATAAATAAATAAATAAAATAGAATATCCTGGATGCAATTGGCCATATCTGAAAAAATGAGATTAGGGACGCCCAGGAAGGCATACAGCCTATATACCACGAGGGGAAATTGGCTCCTACAAGCCTCTTTCTCAAAGAGCGAGTCAAAATTGGGGAGAAACCCTAAACTTCACAGTCAACACGGCCAACAGTCTTGATGGTCCACGAGGCCCCTTCCAGCTCTATGATTCTAAAAATGGCCCATGTATTAAAAACAACTTGCAGCAACCCAGTAAAAAGTTTTCATTAGGCATGTGTGTCTTATTTGATTGATAAGGAAGCAAACACAAACCTATAACAGGGTCTTACTTACATCTTGGTTGGAGGGAGAAAAGAACAGCTGACACTTCTTTCCTCATCTAGGCATCCATTCAAGAAGGCAAGAGACCCCACCTCTCTATTCAGCTTCCAAAGGGAAGAGGCAGGCCCGGATCACCCATGGACTCAAGGAAGCCAGGCGTGTCGCGGAGGAGGAGGAAAGGAAGCCCCGCCTCCGGGGGCGAGCCTTCCCTTCCTTCCTCCTCGCCATGCGCTTCCCTCATCCTCCTCACCGATGCGCCCGGCTTCCTTGACTCAAGTCTCAACCAGTGTGCCGTGGCACACTAGTGTGCCGTGACGGATCTCCTGCTGTGCCGCGAGAGAAGCTCTCTGCCCCCTCCCCCCCCCTCCTGCCGAACTCCTGCTGCTTGGGGGAGGAGGAGGAAGGGCAGTGGCGAAGAAAAAGAAGAAGGGACCAGGGCGCCGCCTCCTTCGGCCATTTCCCCAGCCAGCCTCCAATCTGCCATGACTCCCACCATGACTCTCGCCCCTCGCTCGCTGAAGCCATGTGGAGGAGGTGCCCCGCCCACTGAAGCCCGTCCACTGCTCATGCTCCTCCTCTGTAAAAGAGCTGAAGCTGGGGGGAGGGGCGGGGCATGGCGCGGCCTGTAGGAGAGCTGAAGCTGGGGGGAGGGGGTGGGGCTTGGCGCGACCTGGCTCTGGCCCCTCCCCCGGCTTCGGCACTCCCAGCAGCTGCTCCAGCCTTGAGGGGACAGTGCCAAGCCAGCATTGTGCTGGCTCTGGCACCGCTGGCTTGGCACTGCCCCCTCAAGGCTGGAGCAGCTGCTGGAGTGCCGGCCGGGTAGGGCGGCATGGCGCAGCCTGGCTCCGCCCCCTCCCTGGCTTCGCACTCCCAGCAGCTGCTCCCAGCAGGCCACCAACCCCCAGCCGTTCTTTACTGTGTTAGTGTGTCATTTTGTGTCATTTTGGTTGGTGGTGTGCCCCCTGATTTTTTTAATGTTAAAAGTGTGCCGCGGCTCAAAAAAGGTTGGGAAACACTGGCCTAGGGCACCAAAATTGGTTAATCCGGGCCTGGGAAGAGGGTTGAGTTATTGGCTGCAAGTTCCAATCAAGAGCTAATTATTAAATTGAGATATCTGTTAAAAAAATACCAGAGGGATATTAAACATGTCCCATTCCTATTCAGACCTGAGCCTGCCAGTACTTGTCCTTTCTCCCAATTGCTTAAACGCAGCCCTAGATACTGATACAGAGGGTGGAGAGCTCTTTATTTGATCGAATGTACAATATTAGTACAAAGTTGAAGACTACAAGGCCAGCATGAAATGTTATGGGAAGGCTGGCACTCCTTTAAGAACATATGCAAGGGCAATCTCATATCTCCACCTCCCAGAATCAGCAATCAAGCTATAAGGTGGAGCTGTATGTAACGCTGTCTGAAAACAGAGCAAAGTCCGATGTGGCTCCAATATAATCATCATGAATATAAGAATCACTGCATTCCTCTTTCATACATAACAAGATATGTTGCTTGAAAAGGACTCAAAGCCTTGAAACAAGGCAGTGGACGAGTTTCAAGAGAATCATTGCATTTTTACATATGGGACTGAGACGCAGCTGGCTGGTTGTCAGCTGCATAAGATCTCTACTGACCAAAAGGTCATGAGTTTGAGGCCTGTCAGGGTCAGGGTGAGCTCTCGACCAATTTGTGTAGCTTGTTGTCGACCTTTGCAACCCGAAAGACAGTTGCTTCTGTCAAGTAGGAAATTTAGGAACCACTTTGTGGGGAGGCTAAATTTAACTGATTTCTGGAATGTTAAATTGCCTCTATGTCTGTCTATATATGTTGTATGTCAATGGCATTGAATGTTTGCCTGTATATGTGCATTGTGATCCGCCCTGAGTCCCCTGCGGGGTGAGAAGGGCGGAATAGAAATGACGTAAATAAATAAATACGTAGTTTAACATTCAGCTTTTACAGAGAGACGATGTTTAATCTAGGACTAGCTCAGTTCCCTCTACCACAAAAAAGGCTAACCTTTTTTTAACCCTGTTCCTAAAGTTTACTTTAGATCAACAATAGAAAGGACAGAGGAACCAAAATCCTCATTAGTCCTGTGGGAGAAGAAAGCACGGAGTTCAACAATGCATCTCCAAAATTATTTTCTGAAAAGAACAAGTTCCAACTGTGTGGGCTCAAGTGTCACCTCTCCACCAAACAAAATTAAAAATGGAAAGAGCAGAAAGGGTGATCGTAGTAGCTTACGCTCTTTGCCACGAAAGTGAAAGAAAATAGGGCGTAAATACGACAGAAAGCTCTGACTGACGAGCAGATGCATGTAAGTGCCAGACAAGGACAAACTTTGGGAGAAGAAATAGAATTACTGAGTTGGAAGAGACCACAAGGGCCACCCATTCTGCCATGCAGGCATGTACAAGGATGCCTACACAATTTTAGAAGGCCTCTCAGCTCCTGGGCCCCCTGTACAATGAGGCCCCATGCTGTGGGCACAATATTTGTAGACTGTACCAGCCAGTTTCACCGCCACATTGCATTGCTCTGTTACATCTGTTACAGCCCTACAATTACATCCCATATGCATCTTGATCAGTGGTTTCCAACCTGTGGTCCGTTGACCACCAGTGGTCCACAAGAACAAAAATATAGTCTACGGCAGGGGTGCCCACACTTTTTCAGCATGCAAGCTACTTTTATAACAACCAAGTCGCAAAGATCTACCTGGCGCGCTACCGCCACGCGCGCTCCTCTGACGCCCGCACGCTCCCGACGCCACCTTCCGCCCGCGCGGGGCTTCTTCCGACAATGAGGCTTTAGTGGGCAGGCCCTGGCGCCCGTCTCTTGACACGGTATGGCGACGAGACCGCCCATTGGTTGCTCCTGGGGGGGGGGGGCGATAGCAAGGCGAAGGCGCGTGCAGTGATAGGATGCGAGGCTGAGGGAGGGAGGGAGTGTGTGTGTGAGTGAGTGAGAGAGAAGTCCTCACCGGAGGAGGATGGTCCCCGTGGTGGGGCTGCAGCTGACAAGCGCGCCCTCGACGCCGGTGTGTGAAGCCTGGACACCCTACCCAGCGGCAGAAGCTTGCTCGTGCCTGATTGAGTCACGGCGGAGAACGGCCCCTGTCCCCGGCGCCGCTCTCCACCATGAGTCTGGCCCCTCGCTCGCTGAGGCCATGCGGAGGAGGAGCATGAGGGGTGGATGGGCTTCAGTGGCCGAGGCTGAAGCCTGTCCACCACTCATGCTCCTCCTCCTCCATGCGGCCTCAGCGAGCGAGAGGCAGGAGTCATGGTGGAGAGCGGCCCCCGTCCCTGCTCTTTGCCATGACTCCAGCCCCTCGCTCGCTGAGGCCGCGTGGAGGAGGAGGAACATGAGCGGTGGATGGGCTTCAGTAGGCGGGGCTGAAGCCCGTCCACTGCTCATGCTCCCCCTCCTCCGCGCAGCCTCAGCGAGCGAGGGGCCGGAGTCATGGCGGGAGTCATGGCGGAGAGCGGCCCCTGTCCCCGGTGCCGCTCTCCGCCATGACTCCAGCCCCTCGCTCGCTGAGGAGAGGTGGACGGGCTTCAGTGGGCAGGGCTGAAGCCTGTCCACCGCTCATGCTCCTCCTCCTCTGTGCGGCCTCAGCGAGCAAGGGACCGGAGTCATGGCGGAGAGCGGGACCGGGGATGGGGAATTGCCGCCTTCTCCCTCTCCCCCACCGCCCCTTTCGCCCGTGAGCCACTACCCGTGGCAATGGGAACGGCTGAGACTGGCGACGGGACCCTGGGCCGGAGCCTGGGTTTGGTGGCGGCCCTTGGCCTGCTCTACTGCCTGAGGGGCCCGCTTGCCAAGTTTGGTCCAGATCCATCATTGTTTGAGTCCACAGTGCTCTCTGGATGTAGGTGAACTACAACTCCAAAACTCAAGGTCAATTAACTATATGTATTACTGTGTTAGAGTGTATTTTTGTTTGGTGGCGTGCCCCCGGATTTTTTAAATGTTAAAAGTGTGCTGCAGCTCAAGAAAGTTTGGGAAACACTGCCTTATGCTGTCAAGAATTCAATGACTACACGTTGCTTAAGTTGCATTGACTGACCGTCTGCGCAGGGTTCCATACTTTGCACTTTAACAACACAAACGTTCAATGCTAAGGCTTCCTACCAAAATAGAACTGTAGAGGAGAGTCTACTGAACAAGCCAGTACCTGCCGCATACCAGTACTGCCATCTACATGCAGCCGCTTGCACAGCTGATGCGGAGTTATGGGCTTGAGTGTCACCAGTACGCTGACAACACTCAGCTCATTCTGAGGGTGGAGGACAGGTCTGGCCCCGTCCCCGATAATTTCCAGCGCTGCCTCGAAGCCGTTACTGGATGGCTGCGAGGCAGAAGGTTGAGGGTGAATCCGGCGAAGACGGAGATCTTGTGGCCGGGTCGTCCGGGCGGTAGGGATGTCCAGCTTCCGACCCTGGATGGTGCGGCGTTATGCCCATCGTCTTCCGTGAAGAGCCTGGGGGTCCACTTGGATTCCCAGCTGACCATGGAGACCCAGGTCTCTGCGGTCAGCAAGATTGCCTTCTTCCATCTCCGACAGGCAAGGAGGCTGGCCCCCTACCTGTCCCGGTCTGACCTGGCCACGGTGATCCAAGTCACGGTCATCTCGAGGCCAGATTACTGTAACGCTCTTTACGTTGGCCTTCCTCTGTCGGTAACCCGGAAGCTCAGGCTGGTGCAGAACACTGCCGCCCGGCTCCTGTCTGGCTCCCCAGCAGGATGCCACATAACACCCATTTTGCAGGATCTGCACTGGCTGCCTATCGAGCACCGGATTACCTTCAAAGTGTTGGTTCTTACCTTTAAGGCCTTACACAGCCTGGGGCCAGCATATCTGAGGGACCGTCTCACCCCATACTACCCTTCTAGATCACTTCGCTCGGAGGATTCTAATTTCCTAGCTGTCCCCTCCGCTAAAGTGGCCAAAAGAACTGCCACTCGCCGAAGGGCCTTCTCGGTCATAGCGCCGATATTGTGGAATGCCCTTCCGCCAGCCACACGGGCTATCCATGACTTACTCCCATTTAGGCGGGCATGTAAGACTCACCTCTTCTGGCTGGCTTTCCAGGTATAGGCCCAGCGGGTCCCCAAGCCATACCAATGTTGCCAGACCGTCTTAATTATTTTAACTGTGTCTTTAATGATGTTTTATTGTGTATTTTTATCTTGTATTTTGTATCGCATTTTAGAGTGTATATGTTTATTGTACTTTGTCTTGCTTTCTGGCTGTGAGCTGCCCCGAGCCTATTTGGGAGTGGCGGCATAAAAGCTGAGTAAATAAATAAATAAATAAATAAATAAATAAATAAATCTGTTGAGGAGTTACCAAGGTGGAGGCATTACTTTTCACTCAACCCTCGTAATATAAGAAACACATCTGTTCTAGTAAAAGAATTTTCCAAGGGAGCTGGTAATCTGGAAACCCCAACTAAGTCTTCAGCTTGAAGCAAGGCATTGTGATGACCCAGTAACATTTTGTCTGTTATTTCTATTCAGCCTGCCGTTCACACATACAAAGAGATTGGGCAGCTGACAAAAGAATAACGCTTCGTTAACCTTCTGCAGATTCAATAGCACTATTGTTAAATAGAAGGAATGAAAGCCGTTACTGATAGTGCAAAACCAGAGCGGGAAGAGCATCCCATTCCGACCCAATGAATTAACCCGAAGAGGATATTTCTCCATACAGGCACATTCCTCCCTACATCCCTCCAAGCAGACAGGAAGCATCAACAATCAGACACCCATGAACCTGAGACTTAATGCATTGCTATTTACGCATTGTTTGCCTTGCTGAAATACACACAACGATGGTTACATAATAGAACAATTATGATGTAAGCTTCTAAACTACACTGAATTTATAATATTCGCACATAACTCGACCTCGTGTAGAAGTCGAGGGCAGGCTTTGAAATCAAAATTATGGATTTTCATATGACCCACAGATAAAGTCGAGGTGGAGCCCATCACTGGCATTTTTTGTAGCTAGACATTCAAAAAGGCCTTTGGCCACACTATTCAGATATTTTCTGATATTAGTTAATGCAGTGTTTTTCAACCTTTCTTGAGTCGTGGCACATTTTTTACATTTACAAAATCCTGGGGCACACCACCAACCAAAATGACACAAAATGACACTCTAACACAGTAATACATATAGTTAATATGTTTTAAAATGTATTTATACACTCAGTGTGAAACCTGGGCCTGTTTTGAAGAACGCAACATAGATATCCTGGCAGGGATGGCAGAAAGACACAAACTTCCCACACAGAACTCCCATAACCAAGAGAAAATACAATATGAGTTTGGTGGGCATTGACCTTGAGTTTTGGAGTTGTAGTTCACCTACACCCAGAGAGCACTGTGGACTCAAATAATGATGGATCAGGACCAAACTTGGCATGAATACTCAATATGCCTAAATATGAACGCAGATGGAGTTCAGGGGAAATAGACATTGACATTTGGGAGTTGTAGTTGCTGGGATTTATAGTTCCCCTACAATCAAAGAGCATTCTGAACCCCACCAATGATAGAACTGGGCCAGACTTCCCACACAGAACCCCCAGGAGGCAATAGGAGGTCTCTACTTGGGGAAAGGGAGGCGGGTCTTCCCAATGCATGGAGAGGGAGAGACCAAGTAGATAACGGGTGGGGAGGGGGCCTTTATCGAGGTAGGTTTCTTAGGGTTTTTATACTTTAACACACTAGACTCCCCCCCCCCCCCATCCTGGAGGTTCCAATTTCCCACGGCACACCTGATGATCGCTCACGGCACACTAGTGTGCCCCGGCACACTGGTTGGGAAACACTGGGATAAACTATACTAAGGAATGTAGACGCCGCCCCACTATTGGGTGAAGCCTATTATTTCATTACATTTTTATGACAACACCAATTAGTTCCTTTTGGAATGCTTTAAGAGCAAAAAATGTGATGATGATGATGATGATGATAGAGTAAAACAATGTAGATGCAATAACAATAAGAATAGAGTAAAAGAATACATGTAATAATAGGGTAAAATGATAAATGTAATAATTATAAAATAATAATAGAGTATAATAATGTAAATATAATCATAACAATAATAGAGTAAAATAATAAATGGAATAACAATCAATAGAAATAATAATAACAACAATGAATAGAGTATAAAATAATAAATGTAACAATAATAAATGTAATAGAGTAAAATAATAAATGTAATAACAACAATAATCGAGTAGAATAATAAAGATAAATAGAGTAAAATAAGGTAAATGTCATAATAGAGTAAAATAATAAATGTAATAATAATAGAAAAAATATGTAAATGTAATAATAATAATAAATATAGTAAAATAATAAATGCAAACAGAGTGTTGGCTGTACTGTACATATGCAAGCCCTATGATGACTTAATTGAACCCTTTCAGTTACATATAAACACACACAGACATACATATCTACTCAGCTTCAATGCAAATAGCAGAAAGCTCACCTTGGTTTATATATATCCTTCACTGGGACTTGGAAAGAGAAACTAAACTAGAGGATTATGCCTTCAGATACTGCAAGCATTTGCAAGTTAGTGTACTTGGCTGGCTCAAACCTGACATTGCATAAATCAGTGTTTCTCAACCAGTGTGCCGTGGCACACTAGTGTGCCGTGAGCGATCATCGGGTGTGCCGAGAAAAGCTCTCTGCCCCCTTCCTTCCCCTCCTCCTGCCGAACTCCTGCTGCTTGGGAGAGGAGGAGGAAGGGCCGAGTGGCGGTGAAGAAAAAGAAGAAGGGGCCGGGCGCCGCTCCTTCGGCCGCTTCCCAGCCAGCCTCCAATCCGCCATGACTCCCGCCACGACTCTCACCCCTCGCTCGCCGAAGCCGCGCGGAGAAGCCCCGCCTACTGAAGCCCGTCCACCGCTCATGCTTCTCCTCTGAGGGAGAACTGAAGCCAGGGGAGGGGGCGGAGCATGGCGCGGCCTGGCTCCGCCCCCTCCCTCCGGCTTCAGCGCTCCCACAGCTTCGCCAGCCTTGAGGGTGCAGTTCCAAGCCAGCATTGTGCTGGCTCTCCCACCGCTGGCTTGGCACTGCCCCCTCCAGGCTGGCAAAGCTGTGGGAGAACTGAAGCCGTGTGGAGGGGGTGGGCCATGGCCTGGCCTGGCTCCTCCCCCTCCCCCAGCTTCAGCACTCCCAGCAGCTGCTCCCAGCAGGTCACCATCTCCCAGCCGTTCTTTACTGTGTTAGAGTGTCATTTTGTGTCATTTTGGTTGGTGGTGTGCCCCCAGATTTTTTTAATGTTAAAAGTGTGCCGCGGCTCAAAAAAGGTTGGGAAACACTGGCATAAATCAAGACAGGGAAGGGAGGAGATTCCCAATAAACACATGCCAGAGAGAGAGAAAATATTTTTTATTATACTATAGCAATTTTTCTCAACCTGGGGGTCATGAGGGAGGTTTCAGAGGGGTCACCTAAGACCATCAGAAAACTCATAGGTCTGATAATCTTAGGAACTCTTTTGGCAGAGAAGGCTAAAGATCTCTCCTCCTGTCCTTCTCTTCCTTTTTGGTGTTTGTGAACTACAACTCCCAGAATTCAAAAACAGCCCCCCCCCCCCCAATCCCACCAGTATTCAATGTTGGCCTTGTAGGTACGGTGCCAAGTTTGGTGCACATCCATTGTGGGCTGGGTTCAGATTACTGCAACGCACTCTACGTGGGGCTGCCATTGAAGACGGTTCGGAAATTGCAATTAGTCCAATGGGCGGCAGCCAGATTACTAACAGGAGCTACTTACGGGGAGGACACCACCCCCTGTTGTGTCAGCTCCATTGGCTGCCTGTCCACTTCAGAGCTCAATTCAAGGTGCTGGTTTTGAACTACAAAGCTCTATACGGTTCTGGACCAGCTTACTTGTTGGAGCGCATCTGCCCCTACGTCCCTTCCCGCAATTTAAGATCTTCCGGGGAGACCCTGCTCTCACTCCCACCAGCAACTCAAATGTGGCTGACCAGGATGGGAGACAGGGCCTTCTCAGCTGTGCCCCCCCCCGCCCCCCGCCCTATGGAACGCGCTTCCAAGTGAAATCCGATTGACCCCAACCCTCCTGGCATTTAGAAGGAAGCTAAAATCTTGGTTTTGGGACCAGGCCTTTGCACATTAGCTTAAGCAACGTCTTGACTGGAATGGATTAGTGATTGCGACAGATTTGAGGATATGGCTTATTGTTCTTATCAATTTGGAACTGTGGACGGGGTATTGTTCTAATTTAATTGCTGTTGATTATTGTTTTAATCTTACGGCTATTGTTTAACGTTGTATTTATGGTTTATATTGTATTGATTGTGACATTGGATTGCCTTTGTTAACCACTCTGAGTCCCCCCTCGGGGGTTGAGAAGGGCGGGGTAAATACACTGTAAATAAATAATAAATAAATATTAAATGTATGCCAGAGAGAGAGAAAAGGTCTTGGATTTTCTCTTCAATTGTATTTACAATACAATCTATACTAGTGTTTTAAATAAAAATAAATAAATATTAAATGACGCGGCACACTAGTGTTTTCTCTTCAATTGAGCCTCCTGCTGTGTTTCCCAACCGCGAGAAAAGATCTCTGCCCCCTCCTGCTGTGCTTCCTCCCCCTTCCTCCCTCCTCCTGCCGAACTCCTGCTGTTTGGGGGAGGAGGAGGAAGGGCCAGGCGGCGGCGAAGAAAAAGAAGAAGGGGCCAGGGCGTCGCCTCCTTCAGCTATTTCCTCAGCCAGCCTCCAATCCGCCCTGACTCCCGCCATGACTCCCGCCCCTCGCTTGCTGAAGCCGCGCGGCGGAGGAGCCCCGCCCACTGCACCCCGTCCACCTCTCATGCTCCTCCTCTGTGGGAGAGCTGAAGCCAGGGGGAGGGGGCGGGGCATGGCACAGCCTGGCTCCGCCCCCTACTCCGACTTCAGTGCTTCCACAGCTTTGCCAGCCTTGAGGGGGGATTGCCAAGCCAGCGGGGCCTGAAGCCAGGGGGAGGGGGAGGGGGAGGGGCATGGCGCAGCCTGGCTCCGCCCCCTCCTCCGACTTCAGTGCTTCCACAGCTTCGCCAGCCTTGAGGGGGGATTGCCAAGCCAGCGGTGGCAGAGCCAGCACAATGGTGCGGCCTAGCTCCGCCCCCTCCACCCGGCTTCAGCGCTCCCACAGCTTCGCCAGCCTTGAGGGGGCATTGCCAAGCCAGCGGGGCCTGAAGCCAGGGGGAGGGGGCGGGGCATGGCGCAGCCTGGCTCCGCCCCCTCCTCCGACTTCAGTGCTTCCACAGCTTCGCCAGCCTTGAGGGGGGATTGCCAAGCCAGCGGTGGCAGAGCCAGCACAATGGTGCGACCTAGCTCCGCCCCCTCCACCCGGCTTCAGCGCTCCCACAGCCGCCAGCCTTGAGGGGCATTGCCAAGCCAGCGGGCCCTGAAGCCAGGGGAGGGGCGGCATGGCGCAGCCTGGCTCCGCCCCCTCCTCCGACTTCAGTGCTTCCACAGCTTCGCCAGCCTTGAGGGGGGATTGCCAAGCCAGCAGTGGCAGAGCCAGCACAATGGTGCGACCTAGCTCCGCCCCCTCCACCCGGCTTCAGCGCTCCCACAGCTTCGCCAGCCTTGAGGGGGCATTGCCAAGCCAGCGGGGGCCTGAAGCCAGGGGGAGGGGGAGGGGCATGACGCGGCCTGGCCATGGCCCCCTCTCCCCAGCTTCGGCACTCCCAGCAGGCCACCATCCCCGAGCCGTTCTTTACTGTGTTAGAGTGGCATTTTGTGTCATTTTGGTTGGTGGTGTGCTTCCAGATTTTTTTAATGTTAAAAGTGTGCCGCGGCTCAAAAAAGTTTGGGAAACACTGATCTATACACATAAAAAAGGTGAAGAATGATATGAAGCTTAGAAAATTTAACCTGGTTACAATATTTTCAGATTAGGAAGATATATGAACAAGATAAAAAAAACGGCTTTCATGGTAAAGAAGACTTTTGGGAACAATTGATGAAATCGGAGAGGAAAAACATATCCAAATTGTATAATAAACTTATAGATTGGGAGACAGAAACAGAAGAAGTTAAAATGGTATGGTAATCTGGGCTAAAAACATTGGCAGACAAATTAAATTACAGGAATGGAACAAAATATAGAATAAAAAATTGAAGTACACGTACGCCTCTGATTTTAAAGAAAATTGGTTAAAGATGTTTCATAGGTGGTACATAACCCCCCAAAAAATTGGCATCATGTATAATAAAAGCCATTCCGAGTGTTGGAAATTTAAGTCACATATGGGAAGTTATTTCCGTATGTGGTGGTCGTGTCCAAAAACCAACGAGTATTGGAGAAATATTCACAAAGAAACCCAATCTATATTACAGTTGAAATTTCCATTAAAGCCGGAATATTATCTATTGCAGGGCTGCCCAATAGGCGGCCCGCGGGCTGTACACGGCCCGCCAGCACCTTGGACGCGGCCCCCTACCCTCCTGGGATAAATAGTATTTGAAAAAAAAATAGGAAAAAAAATTTGGGAAAAAAACATTTGGGGGGGCCGCTCGGGGGGGCTCTCGCGGGCATGCGCGGGAGGGCGGGAGGACGCCTCGCCTCTCCTGCGTGGCGGCCTGCCCCTTTTCGGCGGGGCTGGGTGACGTCAGACGCCGGCGCCGAGGAGGAGGAGGAGGAGGTGAGGAGGAAGAGGTGGAAGGAACCCTGCGCCACGCCAGCATCCCTTTTCGGCGGGGCTTGGTGACGTCAGCAAGCCTCGCCGAAAAGGGGCAGGCTGCGCAGGACGCCGGCGTGGTGACGTCAGGCATGGTGACGTCAGCACGCCGTCAGGAGCGGCCCCGCCCCCGTGAACGACCCCACCCCCCGCTCCGGCCCCCAGGTCATCAGTGACCAGAACTCCGGCCCCTGGGCCAAAAGAAGTTGGACAGCCCTGATCTATTGGGGTTGAATGATAAGGAGTTAAAACTAGAGGAAAACAAAGATATACTTTCTACATATATGTCAACAGCAGCTCTAATGGTTTTTGCCAAAGAATGGAAATCAGACCAAATACCCAAAATGGACCAATGGATAGACAAGATTTATAGTATAAAAGATATGGCCAAATTAACATTTTACTTGAGGAAAAACATGGGAAATCCAAGAAGACTAACAGATTGGACTCTGTTATATGAGTACAAAAAAACTGAAAGACTGACAGGAAACACCCATTAAGAGGATGAACGGAGGTCGGCATGTATATATTTGATTTTCACTTACTATCCCCTCTTTCTCCCTTTCCCGCTACTCTTTCCTTCCCATACCCTTCCATACGCTTCTCTTATCTGACCCACACACCTTACCCTGTAACTAAGTAGACCCCCCTACTAGCCATCCCCGGGAAGTTTTTGTCACCTACTATGTTTTCTTTTCATTTAATGTGTCACTACTACTTAAAAAACAATTAATTATTTTTTTTAAAAAAAGAATGATATGAAGCTCAGAAGCACACAATGAAATGCTATGCAACAGGGCCGTCCAAAGGGCGGCCCGCGGGCCGGAGGCGCCCCCAGCCTGTTGGACACGGCCCCCGCTACCCTCCTGAAAGAATTTTTTAAAAATATATTTTTAAATTTTAAATATATATATATATATATATATTTTTAAAAATGGCGGTCGGGGGGGGAGGAGGAGGTGGCGGGGCAGGGAGAAGGAAGGGAGCCAGCTCCTCCTCCTTACCTTGCCCCCTCCGTCCCCCTCTCCGCCCCGCCGCTGCGAAGCCTGGATGGCTCGCGGGGGAAGCGAGCGCCCGGTTCTTGCTTCCCCGCGAGCCATCCAGCCATCCAGACCAGAGGGACGCGAGAGCCGGGCGAAAACCCTCCCGCAAGCCTGGATGGCTCGCGGGGGAAGCGAGCGCCCGGTTCTTGCTTCCCCGCGAGCCATCTTCCTCGCAGCTGCCCCTCTCCCCAAAGCGTCGCAACAGCTGTTGTGATGCTTTGGGCGAGGGGCGGAGCCGCGAAGGCTCCCATGGCTCCTCCTTCTCTCCCAAAGCGTCACAACATTTTGTGACGTCCCTATTGTGACGCTTTGGGAGAGGGGGCGGAGCTGCGTGGCCGGGGGCGTGGCTGAGTGGCCCGCCCAGGTGATCACTCACCAGAAGTCCGGCCCTTGGGCTGGCAGAAGTTGGACAGCCCTGCTATATAAGATGAAGTATTTTTGTGCTCAAAAGCTGCCCCGATAACAGACAAGCTTGCCTCTAACCACACCACATAAACTTTAGTCAAATAGGCACCAACTTCCTTTAACATTATTCCACATTCTATTAAACTCATATATACAAATATACCTTTGGGTTTTTTAAAAAAATAGAGGCAATATTCAGGCAATATAATTAGAGAACGGCGTCAGCGCAAGATCCAATTTAGGAAACTAATTATTCAGCACTGTTAACTTAGACTAATGCGCTGAAAAGATACAGACTGTTACTTATATTTTAATACTTACGATGCAAAAGCAGTGGGCTAAATTTAGCACGTAACCCAATCTCAATATTCTATCAGAGCACTCTAAACGATGAAAATTACCAGCTCCCATGAGGATTTCAGACTACGCACATATTTATTCAGCTCCCACAACCCGTTCACAACGTTAGAACCTGGGTGAAATCTTTCAACTACTCCTCTTTTATATGTTTTTCATTCTTCCAGAGATAAAGATCTACTTCATTTGCACATTACATAAGTCAGAGGAGGGAGCAAAACTCGCTTACGGTGTCAGATATTGAGAAAGTATGAGGCCGAAGGAGAGAACACAGAAATACTTGCATCTTTGGCCTCCAACTTCTGTATTACCAATGAGGGCTTGAAGGATTTTGCTATTCAAAACATATTGAGAGAGAATTTCAACAGGACAATCTGAGGTTGCTGTGAATTTTCCAAGATGTATGGCCATGTTCCAGAAGCATTCTCTCCTGACGTTTCGCCCACATCTATACTAACTAACTAACTAATTGTATTATTTATGATTCGCCCCCCACAAATGTGCTCTGGGCGACTTACACAGCTAGGCATCTACAATACTAAAATATTAAAAATTTAAAATATTAAAATGTTAAAATATGGGAATAGACAGGTTCCAAGTCACTGATTGTCACTTATGCATATGCTCTTCTAAATAGCCATGTCTTAAGTGCCGCCAGAAATGAAGGCAGGTCGAAGATGGCTCTTTGGTCTGGCGGCAGAGAGTTCCACAGGACAGGGGCCACAACGGAAAAGATCTCTGTCTCGTGGACTCCAGATGAGCCTCTCTCAGACCCGGGACACAGAGAAGGTTCTCGTAGGCTGGCCGTGGTGCTCTCGGATGGATAGATGGTATCAGACGGTCTTTTAGGTATGTAGGACCCTGGCCCCGCAAGGCCTTAAGTGTCAGGGTCAGGGCCTTATAAAGGACTCTGTACTCGACCGGCAGCCAATGTAAATGCTGTAAGGATGGCGTTATGTGACACCTCATACATGTTTTCGTGAGGAGCCTGGCGGCAGCGTTCTATCCAATCTGGAGCTTGCGAGTTACTGACCGAGGTAGACCCACGTATAAAGCATTGCAATAGTCCAGCCTTGATGTAACCGTGGCATGAATCACCGTGGCCAGCTCCTCCGTTGGTAGATAGGGCGCCAGTTGCCTCGCTTGACGTAGGTGGAAGAAGGCCCTTTTCCTCGTGGAGGCGATCTGGGCCTCCATCGTCATTTTAGACAGGTATCCTCAGAGGTTGTGAGGTCTGTTGGAAACCAGGCAAGAGAGGTTTATATATCTGTGGAATGATTGTCCAGGGTGGGAGAAAGAACTCTTGCCTCTTTGAGGCAAGTATGAACGTTGCAAATGGCCACCTGGATTAGCCCTGAATGGCCTTGCAGCTTCAACACCTGGATGATTCCTGCCTGGGGGAATCCTTTGTTGGGAGGTGATTAGCTGTCCCTGATTGTTTTTTGTCTGGACTTCCTCTGCTTTTTGAGTGTTGCTCTTTATTTACAATGCTGATTTTAGAGTTTTTAAATACTGGTACAGTATACCAGTTGGATGTGTCCTTCGAGCCTGTGCAATGGATTTTTCTGGTGGAGCGCAGCGTGCACAAAACTGGCCTCACCCTTTAAACCAAAGGTTCATCTGCCGGGGCCTAGCAAGCTTGGACGGTGGCAGCGAGGTCCTCAGGTCGTAGGTTTGGTTCGAGTTTCCTTCTCTTAGACGATTGACCTTATAGGTTTAGACGAGCACCATCTGCCCGGATTTGAAATTAAGAGTTTTCCTTCTCCTAGGATAGTTGCCAAAAGGTTGGAGAGCCCATCCTGCCCGTTGACACTCTTTATCAGACCCTTGAGTTGTGACCTGTCTGGCATGGGAGGCCCCTTCAGTGGCTATTATGCCACCGCCAGCATAGCTCACAACTTCATTTGGGTACGCAAGCCTCTCCCCCACTGCAAAGGGGCGCCAATGGTGCATTTGGAAGGCTTCACAAAAAAGTCTGGAGCAACAAGCACCTGAGGCAAAGTACCAAAATCAGTGTGTACAGAGCTATCGTACTGTCTATTCTCCTCTATGGGTCTGAAACATGGGTCACCTATCGCCAACACCTACGACTCCTCGAACACTTTCATCAGCGCTGCCTTCGCACAATCCTATATATACACTGGACCGACTATGTGACGAATGTTGCTGTCCTTGAGCAAGCAGGGATCACCAGCATTGAGGCCATGCTATTGAGAACACAGCTGCGCTGGGCAGGGCACGTCTCTAGGATGGAGGACCACCGCCTCCCAAAGATACTGCTCTACGGTGAACTCGCCATGGGTCAGCGCAAGAGAGGCGCCCCCAAAAAGAGATATAAGGACTCCCTGAAACAACATCTCAGGCTCAGCCAGATTGATCACCAACAATGGTCCACCCTGGCCTCACATCGGGAGGCATGGAGACGCACTATCCACAATGCTGCGGCCTCTTTCGAGAAGACACGCCGAATGGGTCTCAGTCTAGTTGCCATCATCTTGGTTTCACTGCTTTTGCACTTTCTTCTTTCACCTTGGTTAGAAGGCTCCTCAGCTCCTCCTCGCTTTCCGCCAACAAAGTGGCATCATCTGCATATCTAAAGTTGTTATTGTTTCTTCCAGCAGTTTTCAGCTTTGGATTGGTCAAGCCCTGCACATCGCATGACGTGTTCTGCATACAAGTTGAACAGATTGGGAGAGACCATACAGCCCTGTCATACTCCTTTCTCAGGATAGATGGATGGATATAGACAGATAGACAGACAGATTACATCTCTGGGGATTTCTAGGTCTTTCAAAATGGATGATCATAGAGTTTCCCATAGAAATCTTTAGATCCTACATGACACGAGGGTTTGACAAGATGGCTCAAGTGGTCTCTTCCAATTCTATTATTCTTTGATTCTATGGTCCTCCAGCAAGACTGGAGGATGTTAACCCTAGGGTCACACTCGAGGGTCTAGAACAGTGTTTCCCAACCATACAGTACGTTTCATAGATCTGTGTGGCCTCTTTCGCTGCCTGCCTCCTCCCTCCGCAAAAGCAGAGCACTGGGCGGAAGTGATTGAGTCGGCGTTTTCGCGTTGGCTTGGATTTCTCGCGAAAACAGCCAAAGCCGGAATCTCCACGTCGGTGAATTGGGCAGTGAGCAAACCTGGGAGCATTGGGAGGCTGAAGCATTCACAGGTTTCCAAGAAACAAATTGAGCCTCTCTGCCTGGAAATGGTTTGGGTTTTTTTTACTATTTTACTGGATTTTTCGAGAGTTGCCTCCCCCCCCCCCCTTCCCGGGCAAAGGAACTGTTTATAACAGCTTCATGACATCCATAGTTAACTGGAAGCAAGTTTCACTCAAGATGAAATTTCACAAAGGTCTGTAGAACAGGGCTGTCCAACCGGTGGCCCGGGGGGGGGGCGTATACGGCCCCCCAGCCCCTTCCCTACGGCCCCCTAAGCTTTTAAATAAAAAATATAAATAAAAAATTAATTAAATAATAATATCAAAAAAATTTACCCACTTCCGGGTTTCGGAGCAAGTATCGCGAGACTACGGAAGCCACACAGGATTTCGCTCTCAACGCGAAATCTCGCCTGCATTGTGAGCGAAAACCCGTGGGGGTTCCGTAGTCTCGCGATACTCCTGTTGCCGAAATCTTGGCTACTTAATCCCTGTGGCCCACGCAGACATGATTTGTACCTTCCCAGCTGCTGCCTCGGTCGGTCGTCACCTCTGCTCGTGGTCCGGCTGGTCCTGGATCCCGCGTGTTTGGGAAGGTAGGCTAACCTTTATGTTATTATTATGTAATTGTGTATTTGAATGCCCACCCTGCATTTAATGTTAGTAAAAGATTATATTTGACTGTATGGATGCACCTTTTGAATGCCCACCCTGCATTTAATGTTAGTAAAAGATTATATTTGACTGTATGGATGCACCTTTTGAATGCCCACCCTGCATTTTATCTCAGTAAAAGATTATATTTGACTGTATGCATGCCTCTTATGAGTAGTAAACCGGAGGCAGAGCCGGGGTTGGGGGCGGGGGCAGACACTACGGCCCCCCAGGTCATCAGTGACCGGAATTCAGGCCCCTGGGCCGGTAGAAGTTGGACAGCCCTGCTGTAAAACAAGCCCTTTGAGGAGTGGCTTGAAGAGCTGGGCATGTTTAGCCTGAAGAAGAGAAGACATGATAGCCATGTATAAGAATATAACAGAGAGCGATATATATGTTGTGTTCATCGAAACAGGCCCAGGTTTCACACTGAGTGTATAAATACATTAAAAAACATATTAACTATATGTATTACTGTGTTAGAGTGTCATTTTGTGTCATTTTGGTTGGTGCTGTGCCCCAGGATTTTGTAAATGTAAAAAATGTGCCGCGGCTCAAAAAAAAGGTTGAAAAACAGTGGTCTTTGTCACTTCTTATTCTGCTTTCAGTTTTAGAAGTCTACAGAGAAGCAATTTTGGAAGAGTGGGGTGGAAAGAAAGACAAGTTGCAATGTGCAAATAACATTTGGTGATCTCCCTATCATTCATCCGACAGCTCTTCCAGGAAGGAGGTAGTGGCTGACAACTGCTTAGTCACTGTCTTACTAGCGAGACCATCAGAAATTGGGCAGTGACTACATTGAAATCCGCCTGTGAGGCAAGTGGCTGAACGCACTGATTGAAAGAAAAATCCCAGACATGTGTCAGTACGATTGTGAGTGAGAAGGGGAAATCAAAGCTGTGATTCTAAGGAAAGAGCTATTCCTCTTTAGTGCCACAGGGGAAGAGATAAATCTAACAACTCCCTTGGAATAGTCTGAGTCTCAGACAGGGTTATGTGGAGCCAGCATGGTGCAATGGTTTGGGTGTTGGGTTATGACTTGCTGTTTTACAAGGCCTTCTCTGCCAAAGTGTCCTGATGCCTCACCAAAGTACAAACCCCAAGACTCCACAGAATTGACCCATGGCAATTCAACTGGTATCAGTCCATACTATAATTCTAATTATAATATTGATCCACCTTTAGTCTACTTCAGACCCGCACAACCTATGCCCATCCAGGAGTTTTGGACTTCAACTACCAGAATTCCTGACCACTGGACAAGCTGGCAAGGTCTTCTGAGAAGTGGAGTCTGGAGGGCCACAGGTTGTGCAAGCCTGGTCAACTTCGTCAGATCCAGTTAGTCTCAAAGGTAAAAATCCAGCATGGTGTAGTGCAGAATTCTGGGGATTGGGACCCCTGGGGAGGTCACGAGGGGGTGTCAGAGGGGTTGCCAAAAAACATCAGAAAACACAACATTTTTCTGTTGGTTGTGGGGGTTCTGCGTGGAAAGTTTGGACCATTCTATAGTTGGTGAGGTTTGGAATGCTCTTTGATTGTAGGTGAACTATAAATCCCAGCATCTACAACTCCCAAATATCTAGGTCTATTTCCCCCAAACTCCTTCAGTGTTCACATTTGAGCATATGGAGTATTCGTGCCAAGTTTGGTCCAGATCCATCTTTGAGTCTCTTCTTGGGAGGAGAGCAATGACCAATCTCGAGAAAATAGTGAAGAGTAGAGACATCACACTGGCAACGAAGATCTGCATAGTTAAAGCAATAGTATTCGACATAGTACAGGCCAGGATTACCCACAAGGCCAATCTAGGCCATGGCCTAGGGGTGCAAGCCGGGGGGGGGGGCACAGATCACGGACCAAACAAAGAAAAAATGTTGAAACAAAAATGCAACGCGCATGGAGATGAGGAAGGAAGGATACCGGAGGTCCTCCTTTTCGGCGCCGCCCCTGCCCCTTCTGAATACCAACTCCTGCTTCTGCTATTGTTGCGCAAATGGCATATGTGCAGAGGCTCTCGACACTGGCGTCGACGTCGACAGGAGGAACAATTAACTCCCTCGATGCCGACAGCATCCACTTGCTGGCTCCTTCAGTGCAAGTACAGGAAACTCCATTGCGCAGTCTGCAAATGGCCTAACACCATGAAAGCTGGTATTCCTCCTCCAACACAAGGAGACTCCTCCTTACTGGAGAGAGAAGCGCAACTGCTGGCTACGGCACATGTGCAAACCCCAGTACAGGAGGGAAACCCAACGCGACAAGCCCCGGTATCGGGGAGAAGCGCAGCGTCGGTACAGCTGCTGACTACAACACATGCGTAATCCCCGATACCGGGTAGGAGCCAAGTGCCTCAAGCCCCGGCATCGGGGAGAAGGCTCCTCCCCCCATGTCTGCATCCATAGTGCCTGCCGAGAGGGAAACTCCTGTGGCGGACCTAGTGGGGCCACACCGGGAGAGCTGGATGCGGGGCCCTAAGGGGGGCGAGCGGATGAAAAGATGTAGGGGAGGGTGTGGTAGAGGTTGGCCTAAAGGGGGCGCAATTCCAAAGTGTGGCCTAGGGTTCAAAAAGGTGTTAATCTGGGCCTGCCGTAGTAACCTATGGATGTGAGAGGTGGACCATAAGAAAGGCTGAGCGAAGGAGGAGAGATGCTTTTGAACTGTGGTGTTGGAGGGAAATTCTGAGAGTGCCTTGGACCGTGAGAAGATCCAACCAGTCCATACTCCAGGAAATAAAGCCCGGCTGCTCATTAGAGGGAAGGATATTAGAGGCAAAGATGAAGTACTTTGGCCACATCACGAAAAGACAGGAAAGCTTATAGAAAAGAATGATGCTGGGGAAAATGGAAAGAAAAAGGAAGAGGGGGTGACCAAGGGCAAGGTGGATGGATGGTATCTTTGAAGTGACTGGCTTCATTCTGAAGGAGTTGGGGGTGGTGACGGCAGACAGGGAGCCCTGGCGAGGGCTGGTCCATGAGGTCACAAAGAGTTGGAAGTGACTAAACAAATAAAGAACAACTGGATATAGGTGAACTACAACGTCAAAACTCAAGATCAATGCCAACCAAGTATTTTCTGTTGGTCACGGGAGTTCGGTGTGTCAAGTTTGTTGGAGTTCGGAATTGACAGAATCAATCTCCCCCTCCCCCCACAACCCCACCGGTATTCAGATTGGTGCGTATTGGGTATTTATGCCAAATTTGGTCCAGTTAATCAAAATACACCCCATGTATCAGATATTTACATTACAAGTCATAACAGGAGCAAAGTTACAGTTATGAAGTAGCAACGACAATAATGTTATGGTTGGGGGTCATCACAACATGAAGAACTGTATTAAGAGGTTGTGGCATAAGAAAGGTTGAGAACCACTGGTGTAGTAGTGGTTTTGAATGTTGTATATCAGTGTTTCCTAACCAGTGTGCTGTGGCACACTAGTGTGCCATGAGCGATCATCAGGTGTGCCGTGGGAAATTGGAACCTCCAATCCCCTTTCTTCCCCCTTCTGCCGAACACTTTTTCTTCTCCACTCGAGCTCCCTTCTTCCCAGCCTCGCTCTGCTCGCTTTGCTCACGCTGCCGCTTCTGCCGCCATTTTGATCCGAGGGGGCAGCGTGAGCATGTTCAGAAGGGGGGGGAGGGAGGAAGACGTGGGGCGAGTCTGCGCAGTAGCGCCCGCACGGGTCATGTCAAAACGAGGCAAAGTGAGCAGAGCGAGGCTGGGAAGAAGGGAGCCCGAGTGGAGAAGAAAAAGTAAGTGTTCGGCAGGAGGGGGAAGAAAGGGCGCGAAGGGGAAGGGGGAGGAAGAGGTCTCTGTCGAAAGCTGGCATGGGCAAACTTGGATCTTCCAGGTGTTTTGGCCTCCAACTCCCACCATTCCTAGCAGCCTCGGGCCCTTTTCCTTTCCCCCCCCTCAGCCACTTAAGCAGGAAAGGGCCTCAGGCTGTTAGGAATGGTGGGAGTTGAAGTCCAAAGCACCCAGAGGGCCGAGGTTTTCCCATGCCTGTTTTAGGGGACTTAAAGTGGTGAGCCTCCTTCCAACATTGTGATTCTGGATAGAAAACAAACAACAACATAACATAACATTGTTTGAGTCCACAGTGCTCTCTGGGTGTAGGTGAACTACAACTTCCAACTCAAGGTCAATTCCCAAGCAACCCTTTCAGTACTTTCTGTTGGTAATGAGAGTTCAATATGCCAAATTTGGTTCAATTCCATTGTTGCAAGAGTTCAGGATGCTCTTTGATTGTGTGTTAACTATAAATCCCAGAAACGGTAACTCCCAAATGTCAAGGTCTATTTTCCCCAAACTCCATCTGTGTTCACATTTGGGCATATTGAGTATTCATGTTTGGTCCTGATTTGTTTGTCCTGCTCTCTGGATCCAAAACTCATCAATGCCCACCAAACTCTTAGTCCACAGTGCTCTCTTCCTGGGATATCTAGGTGTTCACTACACAGGCTTTCCAAAACTCATTAAAAACATATTAACTATATGTATTACTGTGTTAGAGTGTCATTTTGTGTCATTTTGGTTGGTGGCGTGCCCCAGGATTTTATAAATGTAAAAATGTGCCGCAGCTCTAAAAAATGTTGAAAAACACTGTTGTCTATCGATGACTTCAGAGACAAGGTTCGGATCCCTGCTCAGTCACTGGGTGGCCCTGGGCAAGCCACACTCTTTCACCCTAAAAGGAAGGCAAAGGCCAAACAACTAAGACCAGGAAAACCCAGTGGAAACCTTAGACCGGTCGGGACTTGAAGGCACTCAACTATGTGGAGAAACCAGACTGAGAAGGCCATCTCACCCTGCTGCATTTCAGTTCCTTCTTCAAATAAGACTTGCAAGGACAGACCGCGGCTATGAAACAGCCAGCCATTTCTTTGCCAAGAGTGAGCAAGATGCAATTTGGGTAAATTATGGGAGAGTTGGGTTTTCCATTCCCCTTGTTGCTCCTCTCTCCCTCCCTCCCCTGCCCTGAGCACACATTATAGATGTGCCAAAACGCTTTCCCTCCTTGCAAAGGTTGGTTAAAAGGTCTGAACTTGCAACTTCTGCATAGACAACTCACTTACGAAAACCGACAGAGGAACTGAGTTGATTAATCACTTCCTTCTCGCCCGATAAAGCCAAGCCTTCCTTCAGTTCCCAGTCCCACCTCTGCTTTGCATTTTGAGACTCACATTTTCCACTGCTTTCCCCCCTTCTGCTCAAACTCTCTCCTGTCCGGCTCATTCCAAATCCCAAGGCACTAACTCAAATCCCAAGGCACTAACTGCGGCTGGAGTTCAGGAGCTCAACACAACTTCTCCGCACTGGAAATTCATCTTTTCCTTCTTGATACGATTGCAAATTTGTGGGCAGGAAATTCTCAAATATCTGCTTGGCCCCAGACCGCTGCTCTACTATAGTTACACAAGTTCTCTGGCCGAAAAGGAAGCACTGTACGGGGGGCCCTTGGTACCCACCGAGGTTTGGATGCTCTATTTCAGGGCGGCCCAGCTGGCGGCCCGGGGGGGCCGTATACGGCCCCCCAGCCCCTTCCCTACGGCCCCCTAAACTTTTAAATAAAAATTCCACACGGGTTTCGCTATCAATGCGAGATCACGCCAGCGTTGACAGCGAAATCCCGTGTGGATTGCGTATTCTCGCGATACTCTTCGGCTACTCTACTACTGGATCGCTGAGGCCCACAGACGCGATTAGGACCTTCTTCGACTCAGGCGGTCGTCGCCTCTCTCGTCGTCCGGGTACTCCTGGATCCTGCGCGTTTGGAAAAGGTAGGCGTAAGCTGGTGGCTCCTCAGGGGGCTCCTCATTCCCTCCCCCATCTCCCCTCATGTATTAAATATAAAATTAAATATATTTAAAGATGAAATAAGGGGAGATGGGATACATTAAAATAAGGGGGAGGATGGAATTAAATATATTTAATACTAAATAAAAATAAGGAGAGGGAGGATGGAATTAAATATATTTAATATTAAATAAAAATAAGGGGAGGAGGATGGAATTAAATATATTTAATATTAAATAAAAATAAGGGGAGAGTGGAGGATGGAATTAAATATATTTAATATTAAATAAAAATAAGGGGAGAGTGGAGGATGGAATTAAATATATTTAATATTAAATAAAAATAAGGGGGAGGGGAGGATGGAATTAAATATATTTAATATTAAATAAAAATAAGGGGAGAGGGGAGGATGGAATTAAATATATTTAATATTAAATAAAAATAAGGGGAGAGGGAGGATGGAAATAAATATATTTAATATTAAATAAAAATAAGGGGAGAGGGGAGGATGGAAATAAATATATTTAATATTAAATAAAAATAAGGGGAGAGGGGAGGATGGAATTAAATATATTTAATATTAAATAAAAATAAGGGGAGAGGGGAGGATGGAATTAAATATATTTAATATTAAATAAAAATAAGGGGAGAGGGGAGGATGGAAATAAATATATTTAATATTAAATAAAAATAAGGGGAGAGGGGAGGATGGAATTAAATATATTTAATATTAAATAAAAATAAGGGGAGAGAGGAGGATAAAATTAAATATATTTAATATTAAATTAAAATAAGGGGAGAGGGCGCCGGGGGACAGGGCGGGGAGGGGGCAGAGCCGGGGGTGGAGCCAGGGGCGGGGGCAGACCCTACGGCCCCCAGGTCATCAGTGACTGGAATTCAGGCCCCTGGGCCGGTAGAAGTTGGACAGCCCTGCTCTATTTATTTATTTATTTATTTACTTATTTAGTTGCTATGCTTCTATACCGCCTCTCTCAGCCCGAAGGCGACTCGAGGCGGTGAACAAGCGGCAGCAAGTGCCCACACACAATACATCATAATAAGATAAAAACAGTCATATAAAAACCATATAAATTAACAGTTAAAATTACAAAATACAAATCTTAGCTCCACAATCTTAAAATCGGTTTCGGTTTCGTTGTAATACTAATCCTTTGATCTCGATTAATTAAAGTTCGCTTGCTTAAACAGCCAAGTGTTGACTTTCTTACGAAATGTCAGGGGGGAGGGCCGATCTGATGTCACTAGGAAGAGAGTTCCAAAGCCGAGGAGCCACCACTGAAAAGGCCCTGTCTCTTGTCCCCGCCAGAAGCGCCTGCAAAGCAGGCGGGACCGAGAGCAGGGCCTCTCCAGATGATCTTAAGCATCTTGATGGTTCATAGGGAGAGATGCGTTCGGACACGTAAGTTGGACCAGAATCGTTTAGAGCAGTGGTTCTCAACCTTCCTAATGCCGTGACCCCTTAATACAGTTCCTCATGTTGTGGTGGCCCCCAAACATAAAGTTATTTTCATTGGGCATTGAACTTGAGTTTTAGAGTTGTAGTCCACCTACATACAGACAGCGCTGTAGGCTCAAACCATGGTGGATCTGGAGCAAACTTGCCACAGATACTCAAAAATGCCCAAATGTAAACACTGGTGGAGTTTGGCGAAAATAGACCTTGACAACTGGGAGTTGTAGTTGCTGGGATGTATAGTTCACCTAAAATTAAAGAGCATTCTGAACCCCACCAACAATGGAATTGAACCAAACTTCCCACATAGATCCCCATGAACAACAAAAATACTGTGTTTTCTGGTGGTCTTTGGGGACCCCTCTGACATCCCTCGTGACCCCCAAGGGGTCCCGACCCTAGGTTGAGAAAACGCTGGTTTAGAGCTTTAAAGGCCAAAACCAGCACTTTGAATTGTGCCCGGTAGCAGACTGGTAGCCAGTGGAGCTGATACAATAGGGGAGTTGTACGCTCCCTGAGTGCCGCTCCTGATATCAACCTGGCTGCTGTCCGTTGGACCAATTGAAGCTTCCGAGCAGTCTTCAAAGGCAGGCCCACGTAGAGAGCGTTGCAGTAATCTATACAGGATGTAACCAGAGCATGGACTACCGTGGCCAAGTCAGACTTCCCAAGGTACGGGCGCAGCTAGCACACAAGTTTTAATTGTGCGAATGCTCCCCTGGTCACCGTCGAAACCTGGGGTTCCAGGCTCAGCGATGAATCCAGGATCACATAGGTTTGGATGCTCAAATCCATAGGTGCTCAAGTCCCATTGCATCTGTCAAGTAGGAGATAAAGGTACCACATTAAGTGGGGAGGCAAATTTTGACTGATTATGAGGCCATTAAAGAACTCTAGGAACGCTGAGGAATGCAGAAGGAACAACAAGGGATGCTGGCAATGCTGAGAGATGAGGAGAGCATCCGCTCCCCCTGGTGACCAGAGTTTGCCTCTGTTCGTCTATATGTGTGTATGTGGAAACGGCAGGGATTGCCTGCTAAGTATGTGTACCTGTAATCCATTCTGAGTCCCCTTCAGGGTGAGAAGAGCGTAATATAAATGAAGTAAATAAATAAATAAGTGTTTTTGGGTCAATTTGGCCTTATTTTTGTGTTGTTGAATAAACTTTACTTTGAACTCTATTGGGCGTAGCACTTTAAGACTCTCTGTGTTGCGGCAATGACAAGCTTCAATATTAGAGATTCTCAAACAGCTATCTAAAAATGTATAACCTCAACCTTCCTTCTCCTCAAATGAACTAAATCTCGGCATCTATACCTCCCATGACAGTAGACTCTCTTATTTTATGGCCTCATTATTAGAAAATTTTCTTTTCTATAGTTCAATGTCCAATCAGCCTAGAATTAGGAAAAGTCATCTAGATTTCCAATATTTGGGAAACAATGAGGTATAAACATAACAATACTTATGATATGGCCTGAGGGCTAATCAATAAAATTACTACGATATAATAATACAGTACAGCAATTATAAAAATCTTGTCCCTAATTTGATAAGGTTTTAATCACTGAATTCCTGTCTTTCTGGTAGCTTACCTAATGCTTTTTTGAAACGGTATATTTATTTATTTTTATTTATTTATTATTTGGTCTTGTATTCCGCCCCTCCCTGCAGGCTCGGGGCGGGTCACAACATATAAAACAGGCGGCATGTGGTAGCCATGCAGCCATACAATAAAAATACAATAAAAACAATAAAACATTAAAACATTACAAGTCACATCACGAGGTATTAAAGGAAATGCAGACATTTCCTAGGACCCGAGGCACCGGTATATTGGCAGCTGTAAGCAGTCACCCTTACCAATGAGCCTAGTCAAAGGCTAGTCTGAACAGTATAGTCTTAACAGCCCTCCGAAAGGGGATGAGCTCTGAAATAGCCCGGGTGTCGTCTGAGAGGGAGTTCCATAACACCGGGGCTGCTACGGAGAAGGCTCTCTGCCTGGTTGTAGACAGATGGCAGGAGCGGATTGATGGTACCAGCAACAGATTCTGTTCCTCTGAACGTAGTGATCTCGGGGGAATGTATGGGGCAAGGCGGTCCCTCAGGTACGCAGGCCCTAGGCCGTGCAAGGCCTTAAAGGTTAACACCAGCACCTTGAAGGCAATTCGGTGCTCCATAGGAAGCCAGTGCAGTTGTCGAAGAGTGGGCGTGATGTGCTCCCTTGCCGGCGTTCCCGCTAGCAAGCGAGCAGCGGCGTTCTGCACTAGCTTGAGCTTCCGGATTGTCGCCAAGGGAAGGCTGACGTAGAGGGCGTTACAGTAGTCCAGTTTCGAGATGACCGTCGCTTGGATCACCGCAGCCAGGTCGTCCCTGGACAGGTAGGGTGCCAGTCGCCTAGCCTGTCGTGGAGTGGAAGAACGCCCGTCCTGCTGACCACGGAGACCTGAGTCTCCGTGGTCAGCAGGGGGTCCAGTTGAACACCTAAGCTCTTAACCAGGGATGACGGGCTAAGACGCTCGCCATCCAGGGTAGGCAACCGGCACTCATCCAGCCCAGGGTGACCAGGCCACAAGATCTCCGTCTTCGACAGGTTCAACTTCAGCCGGCTGGCACGCAGCCAACCAGTCACGGCTTCAAGGCAGAGATGGAAACAATCGGGTACGGAGTCCGGCCTGCCGTCCATTCTCAGCAGAAGCTGGGTGTCATCAGCGTACACTCCAGACCAAAGTCGCGGGCCAGCTGGGCCAGGGGGCGCATATAGATGTTGAATAATAAGGGGAAGAGGATGGCCCCTGGGGACCCACAGTTAAGTGGGAGCCTCCCAGAGACCTCCCCGCCCCCCTCCACACGCTGTCCCCGGTCCCGGAGGAAGGAGGCCACCCATTTAAGGGCAGTCCCCCCAACTCCGGACACGGCCACACGGTGGGTCAACAAGGCGTGATCTACGGTATCAAACGCTGCTGTCAGGTCTAACAGAACAAGCAGGGCTGATCCACCCCGGTCCAGCTGGCGGCGAAGTTGGTCTGTAATGGCGACAAGCACGGTCTCCGTCCCATGCCCAATGCGGAAGCCGGACTGGAAGGGATCAAGTCCAGCTGTGTCTTCTAAGAACTGCTGCAGCTGATCCGCTGCTGCCCTCTCAATTACTTTGCCTAAGAAAGGCAAGTTGCACACATCACAAAGTTTACACCCGATATGGTATGTGTGTCTAGATTTTAAAAGAGGCTCCTTTCTACTTTCTGGATATTCATGAAATCAGTAAGGCCTTCGAGAAGGTCCTCTATAACTTTCTAGTCCAATGTGGGCTAGGCAAAACTATGGTTAGGTGGTTCTGAAATTGGTTAAGCGAACGAACTCAAAGGGTGATTCTCCCCAATGCTTCATTCTAATCTACATTATTTATTTATTTATTTACTATATTTACTATATATTACACATCATTAAGATTAACATATTAATATATCAAGAAATATTCATATATTAATATCATAATTATATTATAGTGTATATATATAGACATTATAATATATTGAAATTATAATATAATATAACGTTATATTATATTACTTATTATAGTATTATAAATTTATTTTAAAATAATAATAAAAACCACTAAAATAAGATGAAATGAAATTCCAGAAGACAAGGTGCGAACCAAGATGAAGGGTGACATCCTGAAGAGAGGAAGGGTCCCAAGATGGAATGGCCCAATGGACCCAGCCCAGAGGATGGCAAAGCGGATCCAGCCGCTACCGCAGCAGAGGGAAGCAGAGCAGCAAGCAGTCAAAGGCTGCAGGCCTCCGCCCATTCTCGCCCCCAGCCGTTCCCCAGCTGATCGCCCTGCTATGGAGTGCCATTGCCGCCATCCCATTTCAGGCTCTGTGGGGCCTGTGTTGGCAGACAGGCCGTAGGAGCGGCGGCTTTGGAGTGCCTGCCATCCCTGGAGGCGATCTGGGCCTGCAGGGGGAGCACTCGGCGATCTGAGGCGGCTGTTCACCCTGGCGACCCAGAAGACGATCGAGTCTTCCGGGTCGCCAGGGCGCTAAGCCCTCGCAGGTCCCGGAGTGCTCCTGCTGCAGGCTCGGATCGCCTCCAGGGATGGCAGGCACTCCAAAGCCGCCGCTCCTCCAGCCGGTCTGCTGACACAGGCCCCACAGAGCCCGAAATGGGATGGCGGCAGCGGCACCCCTTCCTCTTGGCCCTGCCCCCAACGCCCTTCTCCCCGGGCTGGACAGAAGCGGCTGCCGGGCCGGATCTGGCCCGCGGGCCGTAGGTTGGCCGCCCCTGATCTTTATTAATGACTTAGATGAAGGGTTAGAAGGCATGATCATCAAGTTTGCAGACGGGACCAAATTGGGAGGGAAAGCCAATACTCAAGAGAACACGAGCAGAATTCAAAACGATCTTAACAGATTAGAGAGATGATTGGCCAAAACTAACAAAATGAAGTTCAACAAAGACAACTGCAGGAGACTCCACTTAGGCCGAAAACATGAGATGCAAAGATATGCATTGTGCCATGGGGCACAATCCATGGCTCGACAATAGTATGTCTGAAAAAGATCTTGGAGAACAAGCTTAACATGAGCCAACAATGTCATGCGGTGGCAAAAAAAAAAAGCCAATGGGATTCTGGCCTGCATACATAGGAGTCCAGTGCCCAGATCCAGGGAAGTCATGCTCCCCATGCTCCATTCTGCCTTGGTCAGACCACACCTGGAATCACACTGTGTCCAATTCTGGGCAACTCAACTGAAGGGAGACCTTGACTCTAAGCTAGAATGTGTCCAGAGAAAGAGGGTGACTCAAATGATCAAGGGTCTGGAGAACAAGCCCTATGAGGAGCGGCTGAAAAAGCTAGGCAAGTTTAACCTGCAGAAGAGAAGGCTGAGAGGAGACATGATGAGGGCCATATGTCGGGGATGCTTTGAATGCAATTTTTCTACTTCTTGGCAGAATTGGGTTGGACTGGATGGCCCAATAAGTCTCTTCCTACTCTGGGATTCTATCTGTATACTTTAATAAAGCGGAATGTTTGTATGTATGTATGTGTGCGGAGGGCGGATATGTGGCAGCTATTTGCATAAAGTCCTTTGATTGGCCATCCTTGGCACTCCAAAATTCTAAGGCACCAGACAGAGGGCATTGATAGCCACTGATTAGCCAGCATCCCAGAATCCAGGCCTCTACATTCAAACAACAGGATTTCTTCCCACTGAGGGGAAAAATGCACCATCAACATTCCCTCCCACTTGGCTCTGTGAAAACAAATGGATTCCTGTTCTCTCCTCCCCCTCAGCTTTTAGAAAACGGCTGCCTGCCATTCGGCCTTTTACCAATTACCAGCAGAGCAGGCCAGAACATTACAGGCCCCAAAAGAGAGTTTAGGGCAGGATGGGCCACGAATGATGGGATTTGCATCCCAATTCACTTCCCAGAAAACACTGTAGCCCCTACAAATCACAAACCAGGCCCAAAATTTACAGTAAGGCTTCATTAACTTGATTTTCCTGACTAGGCCTCAGTTAATGGGACATTGTGTATGGCCAGGCCCCAAAAGAGAGTTTAGGGCAGGATTGGCTACGAATGATGGGAATTGCAGTACCTTCACCCAATGAACTTCCCAGAAAACAAATTCACCCAATGAACTTCCCAGAAAACAAGCCCCTACAAATCACAAACCAGCCCCAAAATTTACAGTACGGCTTCATTAACTTGATTTCCCTGACTAGGCCTCAGTTAATGGGACATTGTGTATGGCCTGAATTAAAAGTAACCAACCTTGGCACACTGAGCCCCTATGACCCATGATTCATTCTACTGCAGTTTGGAGTAGGGAGGACCATGGATGATGGGACTTGAAGTACCATCACAGGTTATGAGATTTGTAGTGCTTTCAAACTCTTCATTCCCCACAGACCAAGGCGGCCCTGAACCACAACAGCAAACTTGGCACACAGTACCCCCATGACCCACACTCCATCCTACTGCAGTTTAGAGGAGGATGGACCATGAAGGATGGGATTTCAAGTACATCCATTCACTTCCCAAGCCCGCTGCGACCCTCATCCAGTGCATAATCATGACCACACTTCGCACAAAAAGCCCCCGTGACCCAATGGACGTCCTGATGCAGTTTGGAGGGCCGACCACGGATGATGGGACTTGAAGTACCTCCACTCACTTCCCAAGACTGCTGCGACCCTCATTCATTGACTGATCAAGACCAAACTTGGCACACAAAGCCCTCATGACCCACTCTATATCCTGGTGCTGTTTGGAGGGGGATGGACCATGGATGACGGGACTTGAAGTACCTTCACTCACCTTCTGAGATTACTGCGACCCTCATCCAATGAATGATCAACACCAAACGTGGCACTAAGAGCCCCCATGACCCACTCTACATCCTGGTGCTGTTGGGAGGGGGATGGACCATGGCCAATGGGACTTGCAGTACCTTCACTAACTTCCCGAGACCACTGCAAGCCACATACACATCTAATAGGAACCAACCTTGGCACACAATGCCTTCCTCAAATAACCCGGGCACCGCCGGGTCCTCAGCTAGTAATTCTATGAAACTGAAGTGACTAGAATTATAGCAGTTCAGTACCCTTTTTAAAAGAGTATAAGCAGCTAAAATTTGCAAGTATCCTCCAGGAGCCTTTGATTCACTCCTTTAGTAATAATCTCCAACTCAAACAAGCTCTTAAGTATAACTGCATTTGCTTATCAGCATCCCTTGCTACCCGTTGCTTTCCCGGCCTTCCATCGTCTCCATGGCCAGCAAGGCTGCTTTTTTCCACCTCCGCCAGGCAAGGAGGCTGGCCCCCTACCTCTCCCGGAGCGACCTAGCCACGGTGATCCAAGCCACGGTCATCTCAAGGCTAGACTACTGTAACGCGCTTTACGTTGGCCTGCCTATGTCGTCGATCCGGAAGCTCAAGCTGGTGCAGAACACTGCCGCCCGGCTCCTGTCTGGGGCACCAGCAGGATGCCGTATAACACCAATTTTGCAGGATCTGCACTGGCTGCCTATTGAGCACCGGGTCGCCTTCAAAGTGCTGGTTCTTACCTTCAAGGCCATACACGGCCTGGGGCCAGCGTATCTGAGGGACCGTCTCACCCCATATTGCCCAGCGAGATCACTTCGGTCGAAGAGGCCAACCTGTTGGTAGTACCATCTGTAAAGTCGGCACATCTAACATCGACCCGCCGAGGGCGTTCTCTATTATAGCTCCCACACTATGGGACGCCCTCCGGCCGAAGCCAAGCCCTGAGAGAGCTGCTGCCATTTAGACGGGCCTGCAAAACTCATTTGTTTAGGCAGGCCTTCGGCGAGTAGGCCTCGTCTATACTCTCTGGGCTGTGATATCTCCTGCTGCTCAATTGTTATATTGCATTTTGCTGTTTAATTGTTTTAACTGTTTTTAACTGTTTTTATGTTTTAACCTGTGGCGTTGTGCCACTGGCTCTGTGAGCCGCCGCGAGCCCCCGGGAGTCGGCGGCGAAGAAGCCCCAATAAATAAAATAAATAAATAAATAAATAAATCGTATATATTTAGATTGTAAGCTCTTCAAGGCAGGGGTCTGGGCTTTTGCTCATGTTACTGTATAAACACCATACATATTCACAGTGACCTTTCAGGGGACTGACAGCCATGAAACACAAATGAGCAACTCATGGAATATTATTCAGCAGTAATGTATGTTTTCACAAGGAAGTGAGTGAGTAACCTCACTCCAAAATAATTTCCAAGACAATATATGGGTATAAACACACAGAAGAAAGATCAGAAAAACCCAAGTCTCCTCGATTTCTAAAATATTAAGATATTATTTAGAAAACTACCCCCCCCCAACCCACACACACCCTTTCACTATCCTGTTTTATAATACTGTATGGGCTCACTTTAAAGAGATTCTTTTAACTACCATACATACTAAAATAATAATAGAGTAAAATAATGGAAATGTAATAATAACAGTAATACTAGAGTAATAATAGAATCAAATAATGTAAATGTAATAATAAAAAGAGAGTAAATTAATTAGTGTAATAATAATAATGTAAAATCACAAATGTAATACCAATAATAGAGTAACATAATAAATGTAATAAAATAATGAGTAAAATAATGTAAATGTAATTATAACAATAATGAATAGAGTAAAATAAGAAATATAATAATACCCATAATAGAGTAAAATAATAAATGTAATAGAGTAAAATAAATGTAATGATAATAATAGAGTAAAATAAATGAAATAGTAGAGTAAAATAAGAAATGCAATAATAATAATAAAGTACAATAATGTAAATGTAATAACAATATTAATAGAGTAAAATAATAAATGTAATAATAAGCGTAAAATAATGTAAATATAATAATAATGAATAGAGTAAACTAATAAATGTAATAATAATAATAGAGTAGAAGAATAAATGGAATAATAGAGTAAAATAGGAAATATAATAATAATAAATAGCGTAAAATAATAAATGTAATAATAGTAAAAATAAATAGATTAAAATAATAAACGCAACAAAAATAGAATAAAATAATGTAGTAATAATAGAGTAAAATAATAAATTTAATAATAATAGAGTAAAATAATAAATGGAATAATAGTAAAAATAAATAGATTAAAATAATAAACACAACAAAATTAGAATAAAATAATGTAATAATAGTGTAAAATAATAAATTTAATAATAATAGAGTAAAATAATAAATGGAATAATAGAGTAGAATAGGAAATATAATAATAAATAGCATAAATTAATAAATGTAATAATAGTAAAAATAAATATATTAAAATAATAAACGCAACAAAAATAGAATAAAATAATGTAATAATAATAGAGTAAAATAATAAATGTAATAATCGAGTAAAATAATAAATGTAATCATAGAGTAAAATAATAAACATAATAGAATAAAGAAATAAATAACTTTGATAGACCCGGGGGTGTCAGACTTAAAAAGGGATGAAAATCTCATTTTATATTCAAATATATACAGTAATCAGGAACATTTTTTCTGGATCTGAGCAATGGTGAATTAAAACAAACAAATGGCTCTAACTTTCACTCTGAGACGCAACAGACTAACTTCATATCTTTCTCTCTATTCTTGATTTATTTTTTTTTCAAGAACCTTCACAACAATGGAGCCACAATTGCGTTATTCTCTGGTAATGACCATGTCTTTAAAGTTGCTTCCAGGAAAAGCATGCCTCCACAGCCACTTCTCATGCCACTCCTATCCCGGCCAAAGAAAATAACTTCCTTGCCTCCCTTCCTCCACGCTCAAGCGAGAAATAAAAACTCTTTCACGGGGGAAAGATGGAAAAAGTTCTGTTGATTTACAGTAATGCAAACAAGCTGAGTTTAAACTCACTGTAATCTGGTTCAAGTAACAATTGAAAGTACTTTGACCTATGGTCTTCTTATCTTCAGAACAGAAATAGGTGGAGCACAGCATGAAGGTTCAAGCGGGGAAAGGACTGCTGTGACATCCTCATGACATCTGATGCAAGCCCGAGCCAGTCTAGTTCCTCTTTTAGATGATATGACACATGGCAGGGCTCTCAATATTATCTCTCTCGTCTAAGGGAAGCTGGGTGTCTTCTTAAAAGGCCATTCTGTCATTTCTAAAAGTATGTGTTTTTAAAGATTACAGCCAACATGGTTCTATAGTGCCTAGATCAGTCTTTCTCAACCAGTGTGCCCTGGCACACTAGTGTGCCGTGACAGACCTCCTGCTGTGCCGCGAGAAAAGCTCTCTGCCCCCCTTCCTCCCCCCTCCTGCCGAACTCCTGCTGCTTGTGGGAGGAGGAGGAAGGGCCGGGCGGCGGTGAAGAAAAAGAAGAAGAGACCGGGCCGCCGCCTCCTTCAGCCGTTTCCCCAGCCAGCCTCCAATCCGCCATGACTCCAGCCATGACTCTCGCCCCTCGCTCACTGAAGCCGGGTGGAGGAGGAGCCCCACCCACTGAAGCCCGTCCACCATTCATGCTCCTCCTCTGTAGGAGAGCTGAAGATGGGGGGAGGGGGCGGGACATGGCGCGGCCTGTAGGAGAGCTGAAGCTGGGGAGAGGGAGGGGCATGGTGCAGCCTGTAGGAGAGCTGAAGCTGGGGGTAGGGGAGAGGCGGGGGCGCATGGTGCAGCCTGTAGGAAAGCTGAAGCTGGGGAGGGGGAGGCGGGCAGGGGCCTGGGGAGCTGATGGGGGAGGGGCGGGGCATGGCAGCCTGTAGGAGAGCTGAAGCTGGGGGAGGGGCAGGGCATGGTGCAGCCTGTAGGAGAGCTGAAGCTGGGGGGAGGGGAGGGGCGGGGCATGGCGCGGCCTGTAGGAGAGCTGAAGCTGGGGAGAGGGGAGGGGGCAGGGCATGGTGCAGCCTGTAGGAGAGCTGAAGCTGGGGGGAGGGGGCGGGGCATGGCGCGGCCGGGAGGAGAGCTGAAGCTGGGGAGGGGGAGGGCGGGGCATGGCACAGCCTGTAGGAGAGCTGAAGCTGGGGGAGTGGGCGGGGCATGGTGCGGCCTGTAGGAGAGCTGAAGCTGGGGGAGTGGGCGGGGCATGGCGCAGCCTGTCGGAGAGCTGAAGCTGGGGGAGTGGGCGGGGCATGGCGCGGCCTGTAGCAGAGCTGAGGGGGGGGGGCATGGCATGGCGCGGCCTGTAGGAGAGCTGAAGATGGGGGGAGGGGGCGGGGCATGGCACAGCCTGTAGGAGAGCTGAAGCTGGGGGAGGGGGCGGGGCATGGTGCAGCCTGTAGGAGAGCTGAAGCTGGGGGAGGGGAGGGAGGGGGGGCATGGCACGGCCTGTAGGAGAGCTGAAGCTGGGGGGGGGGAGGGGCATGGCACGGCCTGTAGGAGAGCTGAAGCTGGGGAGGGAGGGGGCAGGGCATGGTGCAGCCTGTAGGAGAGCTGAAGCTGGGGGGAGGGGGCGGGGCATGGCGCAGCCTGTAGGAGAGCTGAAGCTGGGGGGGGGGGCGGGGCATGGCGCGGCCTGTAGGGAGAGCTGAATCTGGGGGGAGGGGAGGGGCGGGGCATGGCGCGGCCTGGCTCAGCCCCCTACCCCGGCTTCGGCACACCCAGCAGCTGCTCCAGCCTTGAGGGGACAGTGCCAAGCCAGCATTGTGCTGGCTCTGGCACCGCTGGCTTGGCACTGCCCCTCAAGGCTGGAGCAGCTGCTGGGAGAGGTGAAGCCGGGGGTAGCCTGGCTCCGCCCCCTCCCTGGCTTCGGCACTCCCAGCAGCTGCTCCCAGCAGGCCACCAACCCCCAGCCGTTCTTTACTGTGTTAGTGTCTCATTTTGGTTGGTGGTGTGCCCCCCGGATTTTTTTAATGTTAAAAGTGTGCCGCGGCTCAAAAAAGGTTGGGAAACACTGGCCTAGATCCAGGGAAGTCGTGCTACCCATGCTCTATTCTGCCTTTCAGACCACAGCTAGAATCACACTGTGTCCAATTCTGGACACCTCAATTGGCTCTAAGCTGGAATGTGTCCAGAGGAGGGTGATCAGAGAAGGCTGAAGACCTTGTAAAGGCCCCTACGTCCCACCCTGTAACTTAAGGCTCTGCTCTCGCTCACGCCAACATCACAAACTCGGCTGGTGGGGACGAGGGACAGGGCCTTCTTGGCGGTGGCCCCCACCTGTGGAACATGCTTCCAAATGAGATACAATCGACCCCATCCCTCCTGGCTTTCAGGAAGAAATTAAAATTGTGGTTGTGGGATCAGGTTTTCGGTCAGCAGACATATACCAGCACTTTTGTTGGAATTGACTGGAAAGATGATTTATATGAAGACACGGTGTTTTAAGTAATCTGTGTTTTATATTGTCCACTTAATGGCTTATGTATTTTTTTTATTTTATGCATTTTAACGGTTAATGGTTGGCTTAATAATCATTGTTTTAATTTTTCTTGTAAAGGCATCAAATCGCCGCCATATAAGCCATCCTGAGCCCCTCCCCCGGGGTTGAGAACTGACGGGGTATAAATAGCAGAAATAAAATAAATAAACCGGACTGATTGTACAAGGCAGTTGTACCCCATTACTTTGGAGCAGGGATGGACAACCTACGGCCCGCGGGCCGGATGCGGCCCAGCAGCCAATTCTGTCCGGCCCGGGGAGAAGGGCACTGGGGGCGGGGCCAAGAGAAAGGGGTGCCACTGCCGCCAGTCCATCGCAGGCTCTGTGGGGCCTGTGTTGGAAGACAGGCCGGAGAAGCAGCAGCTTTGGAGTGCCTGACATCTCTGGAGGAGATCCGGGCCTGCAGCGGGAGCATTCGGGGACCTATGGCGGCAGATCGCCCTGGCAACCCGGAAGACTTGATCGTCTTCCAAGTCGCCAAGGCGATCAGCCGCCTCAGATTGCCGACTGCTCCCCCTGCTGGTCCAGATCGCCTCCAGGGATGGCAGGCACTCCATAGCAGGGTGATCAGCTGGGGAACGGCTGGGGCGTGAGCGGGCAGAGGCCTGCAGCCTCCGATTGCCTGCTGCTCCGCTCTCCTTTGCTGTGGCGGCAGCTGGGTCTGCTTTGCCATCCGCTGGGCTGGGTCCATTGGGCCATTCCATCTTGGTTCGCACCTTGTCTTCTTGAATTTCATTTCATTTTATTTTAGTGGTTTTTATTATTATTTTATAATAATTTATAATAATAATATAATAATATAATAAATAATATGTTATATTATATTATAATTTCAATATATTATAATGTCTATATATATATACTATAATATAATAATTATGATATTAATACTAATAATATGAATATTTCTTGATATACTAATCTTGCCGGGAGGGGCTACGAGGCCCCCTGGGCACGATCATAAATAGCTCCCTTGAGCAAGGAGTCTTCCCAGGGGGATTGAAAGAGGCTATGGTAAGACCGCTGCTGAAGAAGCCGAATCTAGCTCCTTCGGCTCCCTCCAATTACAGGCCTGTTTCCAACTTGCCTTTCATAGGCAAAGTAATTGAGAGGGCAGCAGCGGATCAGCTGCAGCGGTTCTTAGAAGACACAGCTGGACTTGATCCCTTCCAGTCCAGCTTCTATATTGGGCATGGGGCGGAGACCGTGCTTGTCGCCATTACAGACCAACTTCGCCGCCAGCTGGACCGGGGTGGATCAGCCCTGCTTGTTCTGTTAGACCTGACAGCAGCGTTTGATACTGTAGATCACGCCTTGTTGACCCACCGTGTGGTTGTGTCCGGAGTTGGGGGGACTGCCCTTAAATGGGTGGCCTCCTTCCTCCGGGACCGGGGACAGCGTGTGGAGGGGGGGGGGGGGGTCTCCGGGAGGCTCCCACTTAACTGTGGGGTCCCCCAGGGGGCCATCCTCTCCCCCTTATTATTCAACATTTATATGCGCCCCCTGGCCCAGCTGGCCCGCGACTTTGGTCTGGAGTGTTACCAGTACGCTGATGACACCCAGCTTCTGCTGAGAATGGACGGCAGGCCGGACTCCGTACCCGATTGTTTCCATCGTTGCCTCGGAGCCATGACTGGTTGGCTGCGTGCCAGCCGGCTGAAGGTGAACCCGTCGAAGAGTGAGATCTTGTGGCCCGGTCGCCCTGGGCTGGATGAGTGCCGGTTGCCTACCCTGGATGGTGAGCGTCTCAGCCCGTCATCCTTGGTTAAGAGCTTAGGTGTTCAATTGGACCCCTTGCTGACCATGGAGACTCAGGTCTCCGTGGTCAGCAAGACGGCGTTCTTCCACCTACGACAGGCTAGGCGACTGGCACCCTACCTGTCCAGGCACGATCTGGCCACGGTGATCCAAGCGACGGTCATCTCGAGGTTGGACTACTGTAACGCCCTCTACGTAGGTCTTCCCTTGGCGACAATCCGGAAGCTCAAGCTAGTGCAGAATGCCGCTGCTCACTTGCTAGCGGGAACGCCGGCAAGGGAGCACATTACGCCCACTCTCCGACAACTGCACTGGCTTCCTATGGAGCACCGAATTGTTTTCAAGGTGTTGGTGTTAACCTTTAAGGCCCTGTACGGCCTAGGGCCTGCGTACCTGAGGGACCGCCTTGCCCCATACATTCCCCTGAGATCACTACATTCAGAGGAACAAAATCTGTTGTTGGTGCCAACAATCCGCTCCTGCCATCTGTCCACAACCAGGCAGGGAGCTTTTTCCGTAGCAGCTCTGGTGCTATGGAACTCCCTGCCAAGTGATATCCGGACCATACAAGATCTAATCCCCTTTCGGAGGGCGGTTAAGACCATGCTGTTCAAATTAGCCTTTGATTAGACCACCGGACAGGGTGACTGTCCTTACAGTTGCCTAATATACTGGCGTCTCGGGTTTCTGGAAATGTATGCGTTTCTTAATACCAATACGCGATGTGACTCGTATTGTTTTAATGTTTTAATATTTTACTGTTTTATTGTATGGCTGCATGGCCACCACATGCCGCCGGTTTTATATGTTGTGACCCGCCCCGAGCCTGCAGGGAGGAGCGGAATACAAAACCAAATAATAAATAATAAATAAATAAATAAATGTTAATATTAATGATGTGTAATATATAGTAAATATAGCAAATAAATAAATAAATGATTAAATAATGTAGATTAGAATGTAGTTCAGCCTTTAGGTGCGGCCCTCCATAATATTTTTTGGCTCTCGTGTGGCCCCTTGGAAAAAATAATTGTCCACCCCTGCTTTGGAGACTAGGATTCCATTCTTCTCTTGGCCATGGAAATCAACTGGGTGACCTTGAGCGAGCCACACACTATCAGTCCCAGAAAACTCAGGATAAGTTTGCCTTACAGTCACCATAAGGAAGAAACAGCAACAAAACCATCACAAACACAGGGTGGAAATGTTAACAGGCAAGCATTAAAGCTGTTTTGTAAGTCTCAGGGACAACATTTGCTTTTTTTAAAAAAGAATCTAATGCTTTTACTATCAGGAACTGTCAACATTTACGCGTTCCAGCATAACACAGCTTTGCCATCTCCTTCCTTTTCAGCAGAAAAAGGGAATTTTTTTTAATTAGAAGGATTCAGCATACAATCTGAGAAATTCAGCGAAAGACAGCTACACAGCTGGCAAAAAGGATTCCGAGAGCAATTAGGATGGCTGCCACTCCTACTTAATCTTTATTTAGCTTCAAAAAATATGCTCGAAACAATCCCGAACAAAGACAGTGAAAATATTACGAGATAAGCACATAGAGAACCTTAAATGATTCAATTTAAGAAACACCCAAAGCATTTAAAATAAACAGCCGCACCGTACGACTGTATTAAGCGGCACATTGATTCAGTTCCTTTCTAAGAAAAGTATTTTCCAAGAGCAAACTTTGCTAGGCAAGTGGGCTTATTAACAAAAGACCCTCCCCATGAATGTACAGCAGAGTAACTTATTAGCAGCAGCGTGACCCAGCACCATAATATTATAATATTATTTATTTATTTACTTTATTTATATTCCGCTCTTCTCGCCCCGAAGGGGACTCAGAGCGGATTACAGGTACACATACTTAGCAGACAATGCCTGCCGTTTCCACATACACAGTACACACAGTACACACATATAGACAAATAGAGGTAAACTCTGGCCACCAGGGGGAGCTGACGCACTCCTCATCTCTCAGCGTTCCCAGCGTCCCTTGTTGTTCCTTCCGCGTTCCTCAGCATTCCTGGAGTTCTTTAATGGCCTCATAATTCAGTCAAAACTTGCCTCCCCACTTAATGTCGTACCTTAATCTCCTTTGCCAGATGCAACTGTCTTTCAGGCTGCAAAGGTCGACAGCAGGCTACACTTAAAGGTCGAGCACCCACCTCGACCCGGGCAGGCCTCGAACTCATGACCTACTGGTCAGAGAGATCTTATGCAGCTGACACTGAGCCAGTTGCGCCACATTCCCGGTGCTATATAATATTATAGCAAAATAATATGGTTTCACTATTTACAAAAGCAAGGTTTCCATAACACAAATTATAATAATAATAATAATAAACAACTTTATTTATACCCCGCCAACCATGGGGCGGTTAACATAAGGCCAAGCCCAGACAACAAATTTCAACAAAACTAAAAATCAAAACATCAACAGTGAACACAAAGGAAATACATATAAATACAGAACAATATACAAATAGGTGCCTACAATCACAAATGACAAGACGGGCCGCATGCGCAGATATAACATGTTAAAAACTCAGGGTGAGATAAGTGGAGTAGCTTTTTTGAGAAAGAGAACAAATGTAAACAAGGGGGGAGGGAATGGACTCCAAAAAGAACGGGGACATTGAGGGGAGCTACGGTAAACATTAGATGACTACTCTCCGAAGGCACAGTGGAAGAGCCAGGTTTTAAGATGTTTTTTAAAGGTCTCCAGAGTGGAGGCTTTCTTGATTACTCCAGGCAAGGAGTTCCAGAGTTGGGGGCCCACAGCGAAGAAGGCCCTCTTCCCTTGTGCCCACCAGACGAGTCTGTGAGACTGGCAGGGGCGACAGGAGGACCTCCCCCGAGGAGCGAAGGGTTCGAGCTGGTTCATGGAGAGAGATCCGATCATGAAGGTAGGTGGGTCCCGAACCATTTAAGGTTTTATAGGTGATCACCTGCCCCTTGAATTGGGACCGGAAAATGATCGGCAGCCAGTGGAGCTCTTTAAACAGGGGGTTGACCGCTCCCTGTAACTTGCCCCAGTTATTAATCTGGCTGCTTATCGCTGGACAAGTTGAAGTTTCCGGACCATCTTCAAGGGTAGCCCCACGTAGAGCGCATTGCAGTAATCCAGTCTAGACATAACCAAGGCATGGACCACCATGGTTAAGTCAGACTTCACGAGGTATGGTCGCAGTTGGCGCACAAGTTTTAGCTGTGCAAAGGCCCTCCCGGACACCGCTGACACCTGTGCATTAAGCGTCAGCCCTGAACCCAGGAGGACCCCCAAACTGCGGACCTGTGACTTCAGGGGGAGTGCAACCCAATACCCCGGTCAGACGAACGACTGACCTGGAGGACCTCTGTCTTATTAGGATTGATCCTCAAATAAAGTTCAACCTTCACACATGAGGCTTACCTCAGACTGAGGCATTTCTCCCACTGAGGCCTTCTCAGCCTGGCTCATCTCTCACACGAAGGCAAAGTAACACTGAGGCCTTTCCCCCATAGATACCTCTCACAGACTGAGACTAACTAACACTGAGGCCTTTTCTCACAGAGGCCTTCTCTCACACTGAGGGCTACCTCACACTGAGGCCTTTCTCCCACTGAGGCCTACTCAGACTGGCTCATCTTTCACACTAAGGCGAAGTAACACTGAGGCCTTTCTCCCATAGATACCTCTCATAGACTGAAACCAACTAACACTGAGGTCTTTTGTCACACTGAGGGCTACCTCACACTGAGGCCTTTCTCCCACTGAGGCCTTCTCAGACTGACTCATCTCTCATACTAAGGTGAAGTAACACTGAGGCCTTTCTCCCATAGATACCTCTCACAGACTGAGACCAACTAACACTGAGGCCTTTTCTCACACTGAGGGCTACCTCACACTGAGGCCTTTCTCCCACTGAGGCCTTCTCAGACTGACTCATCTCTCATACCTCTCACAGACTGAGACCAACTAACACTGAGGCCTTTTCTCACACTGAGGGCTACCTCACACTGAGGCCTTCTCAGACTGACTCATCTCTCATACTAAGGCGAAGTAACACTGAGGCCTTTCTCCCATAGATACCTCTCACAGACTGAGACCAACTAACACTGAAGCCTTTTCTCACATTGAGGGCTACCTCACACTGAGGCCTTTCTCCCACTGAGGCCTTCTCAGACTGACTCATCTCTCACACTAAGGCGAAGTAACACTGAGGCCTTTCTCCCATAGATACCTCTCACAGACTGAGACCAACTAACAGTGAAGCCTTTTCTCACAGAGGCCTGCTCTCACACTGAGGCCTACTATTACACTGAGGCCTCCCTCAGACTAAGGGCTACTAAGCTACAGGCACACCTGCTGCTAATATTGAACGGAAGCTTTTGCTGAGTCATTGTATACATGTAACCCTTTCAGTGCTTGACACACATTTTTGTAATTAAAAATACCTAGTTAAGTTTTAATATTTCTGACAAAGTGGTCCTGATTTCTTTTTTTAAATCAAACTATTTGACAAACAAATGCTTAAACTTGAATAAGTGATTGAACTATTTAACAAACTAAGTCGGTCTGAATTAAGACTTCAACAATAAAAACCCACAAATAAAGGCACGAGAAGTAAACAGAGGGAATACCTATGAGGCTTATTGGAAGCAGCAAGTCCTTCTCCACAAACAGAATTATTTACATTGGCATTCCAGTCATCTCTTTAAATATCGGCTGGCAGCAACATTTTGCGTGCATTCATCCTGATTCAGAACAATAAAGTAATTCAGTATTACAACCATGCTAATAGGAAAAAATGTACTACTTCTGATAGTAAGCTCAATGTAGCACACCCACTACATAGTTCAGCCTAGTAGAAAATTGACCATTTTTGTTCCCCTTGTTGGTCACAAAACCCTCAGACTTATTATAGGCGCCAATGGCTGGAATCCCGTTGGCAAGTCCCAACTAGATTAGACCCATTATATCAACAGCTAAATAATGAGTCCACGCATAAGTAAATCCAATGAATTCAATAGCTTGACTTTAGTTGGGGTAACTATAGGATTTGGGCAAGATTTCCAGAAGCTACTAGGAAAGCCAGTGCAGTCGAAAGGGCACATGTGTGTATACTCAGTTAACAACTACAGTATTTACAAATGTAAAATCAAGGTAACATAATCTATATATATAAAGGAAGGGTCGTCATGGAAAGACCGTCCCAAACAGAGAAACCTTACAACGCAGAAATACCAAACTTGCCAACAGAAATAGGCCTCAAGCAAGGTATGTTTGTAGCAAAGAAACTTTCCCACCCCAAACCTAAAAGGCCCCCAAAACAATGAGTTTAAAAAAACTACATTTCCCAGCATCCTCCGGGGCTGCCAACGACTCTCCCAGCCTCTACATTCTGACAACATGATTGGCTGCCAATAAGGGCGGATTTGCATAACTCCTGTACTGGCCAGCCAACATGAACATTCCGACCCATAATAAACTGTCAGAGGAGGATAAGGCAAAGGGCTGAGACTTTCTCGCATCTCCTAAATAGGGCACAGCAACGCGTGCCGGGTACAGCTAGTCTGTTATAGAACTCTAATATGCCAATGATAACGTAATATGTGCACATTCAGAAGACCTATGAACCATTCTTTGTAGAAGCATACGAGAAGCTCAGACTCTCACTGAACATCGGGAAAACCAAAGTGCTCTTCCAGCAGTCACCAGCCAATTCCTCTGAAATGCCAGAAAATACAGCTTAATGGTGTAACATTAGAAAATGTGGACGATTTCCTCTACCTTAGCAACCACCTCTCCACAAAAGTCAACATTGACACTGAAATTGTCCCCCTAACCCTGTTATACGCCTCCGAAATATGGACAGTCTACAGGCGTCACACTCAACTCCTAGAACGATTCCATCAGCATTGCCTCCAGAAAACCTTGCAAATCTCTTGGGAAGACAGGCGGACAAATGTTAGCATGCTGGAAGAAGCAAAGACCATCAGCACTGAAGCGATGCTCCTCTGCCATCAACTCTGCTGAACTGAATGCCACGTTGTCCGAATGCCTGATCACCATCTCCCAAAGCAGTTATCAACGGAAAATGTAATGTTAGTAAACAGGAAAAGAGATATAAAGATGGGCTTAAAACTAACCTTAAAAACTGTGACATAGACACCAAGAACTGGGAAGTTCTGGCCCTTAAGCGCTCTAACTGGAGATCAGCTGTGACCAGTAGTGCTGTGGAAGATGAAGAGGCACGAATGGAGGGCAAAAGGGAGAAACATGCAAAGAGGAAGGCACATCAAGCGAACCCCGACTGCCTTCCACCTGGAAACCGATGCCCTTACTGTGAGAGAACATGCGGGTCAAGAATAGGGCTCCACGGTCATCTACGTATCCACATCCAAGACACTACACTTGGAAGGCCATCATACTTGGAGAACGAGTAATCACCCAGGTAAGTACCATATTTTCTGGTGTATAAGACTACTTTTTAACCTAGGAAAGTCTTCTCAAAAGTCAGTTGTCGTCTTATACGTGGGAGTCGTCTTATAGAGCGGGTTCTGAGAGTAGTCTTATATGCAAGAGTCATCTCATACGCCATGAGTTATCTTATAGAGCGGGTGCTGAAACTTCCAATCCAGATTGGAGAATCTGTGGTTGTCGCATAAGGCTGGGGGGCTCAAAATGGCAGTGGCCACGTCCCTGCACATGCAGCAACTGTATGAAAGCATCAAAGGCGACGCTGTACAAGTACGGTAGAAGAAAATCCATTCAGCAGGATTCGTGGACTTCATGCAGTCTCGATGGTGAGGTGAAGGGGCGCCTCACCGGGAAGGTGTGAGTGAAGGGCAGAGCAAGCTACAGGCGTCTGGGGCGCCCGGGGTATGGAAAAAAGAGATAGAGTGGCTCTGGGCCCAGAAAAACACACCTCTTTTACCTGTCTGGCCTGCCCTTGTGTCCTATTGCCGTCCCTCCTCCTCTGCCTCTCAGATCTCTCTCCTGAAGACTGCAGTGAAGCGGTACAGGTGCAAGATCTGAGAGGCAGAGAAGGAGGGGATACAGTAATAGGAAAATTACTGTATTGAAATCAAATCTGATGCTTTAAAATATTTATTTGGTTTGTGTTGGAAGAGGGGTAGTCCTATAGGGCTAGTATATCCCAAACTCTATATTTTAACTGGAAAAGTTGGGGGTCGTTTTATAAGCCCAGTCGTCTTATATGCCAGAAAATACGGTCTGTATTTACAAATAAGTGCTATATCAAAAATAAGAAAATAGTGCCCCACTAAATTTTAGTCGTGTGCATTTCCCATCAACTTTAGCAAGAATAGCCATTGGCAAGAAACAACATTTATTTATTTATTTATTTACTTATTGGACTTATATACCGCCACTCCCAAAGGGCTCGGGGCGGCTTACAACACAATTATACAGATACAATAGATAAAACACAAGTAAAACACAGTTCAAAGTCACAAGCATTCAAAAGCCTGCCTGAAAAGATGTATCTTGCATGCTCTACGAAAGGTGGTTAAATTTCGCAGAGCCCGTATCTCTGGCGGAAGAGCATTCCACAACACCGAGGCAAGGATAGAAAAGGCCCTTCGCCTAGTTGATGTCAGGTGGAAAGATTTCACGCAGGGGATGCCTAGAAGATTCTGGTCTTCTGAGCGTAGTGATCTCGGAGGGTTATATGGAATCAGGCGATCCTGGCCCCAGACCATATAAGGCCTTAAAAGTTAGAACTAACACCTTGAAGGTGATCCGGTATTCAATTGGGAGCCAGTGCAGATCGTGCAGTATTGGTGTTATACGGCTGCACACAGGCTCCTCCGTGAGGAGACGAGCTGCAGAGTTCTGCACTAGCTTAAGTTTCCGGATCACAGTCAAGGGAAGGCAAATGTAAAGAGTGTTACAGTAGTCAAGTCTTGAGATGACCGTGGCCTGGATTACCATGGCTAGGTCATTCCAGGACAGATAGGGAGCCAGACGCCTCGCCTGTCAACATGAGTTGAAATCCAAGAATAATCTTGAGGCCCCTATCTTCCCCACAAATAAACTGAAGGCAATACATCCACTAGCTTCAAACATCAGTCTTTTCTGTTTGCAGGATGTCAAACAGCTTTACACTCTTGAAAAAAGCAGTTCCGGAAACGTACATTTAGCCTTAAAGCAAGAAGCATTTTCTCGAGCGCCCATTCAACGCAACCTGACAAGTAGGCACGTGAAGCCATCCCCATGGAAGAGAACTCCGAATCCTCTCTGGAACCAGCTTCCTGTTTACTGTTCTTACCAAATCATACTAACCAAGGATCTCATTTAATAAAAAAAATATTTTGCTAATTTATTTATTTATTTTATTTACTTCATTTCTATTCCGCCCTTCTCACCCCGTAGGGCAGTCTTTCTCAAGCAGTGTGCCGTGGCACACTAGTGTGCCGTGACGGACCTCCTGCTGTGCCGTGAGAAAAGCTCTCTGCCCCCCTTCCTCCCCCCCCTGCCAAACTCCTGCTGCTTGGGGAGGAGGAGGAAGGGCCAGGCAGTGGCAAAGAAAAAGAAGAAGGGACCGGGGCGCAGCCTCCTTCGGCCGTTTCCCCAGCCAGCCTCCAATCCTACATGACTCCCACCATGACTCTCGCCCCTCGCTCGCTGAAGCCGCGTGGAGGAGGAGCCCCACCCACTAAAGCCCGTCCACCATTCATGCTCCTCCTCTGTAGGAGAACTGAAGCTGGGGGGAGGGGGCTGGGCATGGCGCGGCCTGGCTCTGCCCCCTCCCCCGGCTTCGGCACTCCCAGCAGCTGCTCCAGCCTTGAGGGGACAGTGCCAGCATTGTGCTGGCTCTGGCACCGCTGGCTTGGCACTGCCCCTAAGGCTGGAGCAGCTGCTGGGGAGGTGAAGCCGGGGGGTAGGGGCGGGGCATGGTGCAGCCTGGCTCCGCCCCTTCCCGGCTTTGGCACTCCCAGCAGCTCCCAGCAGGCCACCAACCCCCAACCGTTCTTTACTGTGTTAGAGTCTCATTTTGTGTCATTTTGGTTGGTGGTGTGCCTCCAGATTTTTTAATGTTAAAAGTGTGCCGCGGCTCAAAAAAGGTTGGGAAACACTGCCGTAGGGGACTCAGGGTGGTTTACTATGTACACATTACATTTAGACACACAAACACACAAGACAGACAGAGGCAATTTAACATCTGGCCACCAGGGGGAGCTGTCGCACTCCTTCATTCGTTTTCTGGAGATCTTTTTTATTGCCTCGTAAATCAGTTAAATTTAGCCTCCCGACTAAGTGGTACCTTAATTTCTTACTTGACAGATGCAACTGTCTTTTGGGTTGCAAAGGTCGACAACAGGCTACACAACAGGTCGAGAGCCCACCTCGACCCGGGCAGGCCTCGAATTCATGACCTTTTAGTCAGTAGAGATGTTATGCAGCTGACACCCAGACACATTCAAAGACTGCAATCAATGCAAGCACTAACTAATCACCAAGACTTGCCACCAGATCTCACCAAAACTCATTTTGTAGGTATTTGCTATTCTGAGCATTCGTTTTATTCATTTCATCGCAGGACGAAGTTAGCTGTGTCGCTTGCAACCTGCGTCTCAGAAACAGCAATGAGAAATAGCCCGTTCAAGTGTCTAAGCATGGCTCGAGGAGTAAGAATTGGGTCACTGTTTTTCAAAATCCTTCCCATTTGATTGCATGGTCTTTTTTAAAAAATCATTTGGAAATATTTTTCTCATCCTCTCACTTCCCGTTTAAAGTGAGTCTTACACAAGAAAAAGAACAGCTACTGAAATAAAAAAAATGTTACCACACTGTAGTTGTTTGCACAGTCACTAGGTTTGTTGCATACTTCTGGAATCTGTTATATTCATTACATTCCTCAAGAATGCACTCCTTTAATCCTTCAGGCATTTTTCATCTACCGGTAGTTAAAGTTGTATGCCATTGTAAGATCTTGCCAGGTACATTCTACTGAAGCTAGGCTTCCATTGAGATACCTCTGCCTTATGACGACTCTTTTCAGGGGTAGATTTGCCTCACTTCCTGTTCTCTCACCCCTGTTCTTAACTATGAGTCGCTTGCAACTCGGGGATTGTGTAAAGTCTTTTCTCTCCCTTTTCCTCTCCTTTGCTCCAGTTCCTCCTGTTTTATCTCATACATTTGGCTCACCCTTTGTGTTCGATTTTGTTGTGTTGTTTTTATATTCTTTGTCGTACTTGTTATTTTATATTTATTTGATGTAATTCTGTTATTCTGTGTTTAATCATGTTGTATTATTTTGGGTTTGGCCTCATGTTAGCCGCCCCGAGTCGCCTTTGGGGAGATGGTGGCGGGTTATAAATAAAGATGATGATGATGATTATTATAGATTTTCCGAATAGTGTAGATCAGGGCTGCCCAGGAAGATGATCACGATCAACCAATCAATCGCGGGACCGAAGGAGGTGGATCGCAGCTGGATGGGGCGCTTCTGCTCTGCGCGCGCACACCTTTTGCCCGCGCGCACCTTCCATGCTGCGATCCGTCCACGTTTCCTTCCGGACGAGAGAGAAGCAGGGCGCTCCTCTCTCTCGCTGGCAGCGGAGGCTCTAGGGTTGCTTCCAAGTGAGAGGTAGGCGGAGCGTGAGGCGGGGCCTCCAGAGGTCCCCCCCCCTCTCCTCGGCTTCAGCTCTACCAGCAGCTTCTCCAGCCTTGAGGAGGGCAGGGCCAAGCCAGCCTTGTGCTAGCTATGCCACCACTGGCTTGGCATTGCCATCCTCAAGCCTGGAGAAGCTGCTGGTAGAGCTGAAGCCAGAGGGGGCTGGAGCCAGGCCGTGCCAAGCCCCGCCCCCTCCCTGGCTTCAGCTCTATCAGCAGCTTCTCCAGCCTTGAGGAGGTAGGTACCGTAGATCTTTCTGACTTGGTTTTATTATAAGTAGCTCGCATGCTGAAAAAGTGTGGGCACCCCTGGTGTAGACCCTTCCTTTGTATTAGTTTGGGTGGAGCTTGAAATTCCCCCAGAAGCCAGCCTTAGATGGGCTATTCAATTTCCCTGTATAGAGCTCTCTTGCTGGACTCCTCCTCTTTTCTACAGCACAGCTACTGTTCTTTAGGCTTGGGATTGTCTGTTAATCTTAGGCCTAGCAATCCAAAAACAGGCATCCTTAGCACTTGCACTCAGCAATATTTTTATACCAGCAGTCCAAAGGATCTTATGACCAGGATAAGCTTCACAAGAAAGAAGATTAAGACAGTTTATAACCATCGCTTTGTACCAGAGCAGCAAATTCCACGAGAAGGCCTTACTGGTACGAGAAGGCCTTACTGGTACCAGTCTTTCTCAACCAGTGTGCCGTGGCACACTAGTGTGCCGTGACAGACCTCCTGCTGTGGGGCAAGAAAAGCTCTCTGCCCCCCTTCCTCCCCCCTCCTGCCGAACTCCTGCTGCTTGGGGGAGGAGGAGGAAGGGCCGGGCGGCGACGAAGAAGAAGAAGGGACCGGGGCGCCGCCTCCTTCGGCCATTTCCCCAGCCAGCCTCCAATCCGCCATGACTCCCACCATGACTCTCGCCCCTCACTCCCTGAAGCCACGTGGAGGAGCCCCACCCACTGAAGCCCATCCACCGCTCATGCTCCTCCTCCGCGCGGCTCAGTGAGTGAAGGGTGGAGTCATGGCGGAGAGCGGCACTGGGGAGGGGGCCAAGACTCCCACCCTCGCTCGCACTGCCTCAAGGCTGGAGAAGCTGTGGGAGAGCTGAAGCCAGGGGAGGGCATGGCAGGGCATGGCTCCGCCCCATCCTCCCGGCTTCAGCTCTCCACAGCTTCTCCAGCCATGAGGACAGTGCCAAGCCAGCATTGTGCTGGCTCTGCCACTGCTGGCTTGGCACTGCCCCCTCAAGGCTGGAGAAGCTGTGGAGAGCTGAAGCCAGGGGAGGGGAGGGGCATGGCCGGGCATGGCTCCGCCCCATCCTCCCGGCTTCAGCTCTCCCACAGCTGCTCCAGCCTTGAGGGGACAGTGCCAAGCCAGCATTGTGCTGGCTCTGGCACCGCTGGCTTGGCACTGCCCCCTCAAGGCTGAAGCAGCTGCTGGGAGAGGTGAAGCCGGTGGTAGGGGGCGGGGCATGGCGCAGCCTGGCTCTGCCCCCTCCCCGGCTTCGGCACTCCCAACAGCTGCTCCCAGCAGGCCACCATCCCCCAAGCGTTCTTTACTGTGTTAGAGTGTCATTTTGTGTCATTTTGGTTGGTGGTGTGCCCCCGGATTTTTTTAATGTTAAAAGTGTGCCGTGGCTCAAAAAAGGTTGGGAAACACTGATTTAGACTATTATGTTTATTCATATCATGATCTGACGCTCAATATATCCCGTATGCATGGGGGTATTGGGATAATGATACAAAAGGTTTGCTAGGGTAGAGCCTCTCTCACTCAGACTCAGCCCCCTCCCCGGCGTGAATCAAAATCCTGGCTACGGGGCCTGTACCAAAGGCAGAAGATTCCAGAGAGACGTCTGCAGGCAGCAAAGGCTCCTTTTGCAATGTCTTGTTTTAATTTACCTTATGATAGTCCCAGGTGGAGTTAACCCTTTATTCATTTTGTTTGCAGGAAACTCATTTTTGTTATCTTTTCACCTTGCCTAAAGGGCCCCTGTCTGCTAAGGGTCCTAATCTTAACAGAAGGTATACAGATAGCCCCCGAGTAAAGCCAGACACCATAGTTTTCCCCCAAAGACTCGGTCATGCCATCACAGACTGCCTGTACACATTATGAGTTAACCCGAATGTGGTACCCAAATCTAAACAGAAAATTAATTTAGGTTTCAAAAATATCTAAAAGTAGTTTAATACATATGTTTGTGATAATTTTGTGCACGAAACCAAGTTTTTGTACATTGAACCAATATAAAGCAAAGGTGTCATTGTCTCAGCCATTCACATGGACATTTTTGGATTTTGAACCAATTGGATTTCGGAATTACGGATAAGGGATACTCAACCTGTATCACTGAGAGCATTAGGATTACTCCCACTAAGGATTACAGGTTCATGCCCAAGTAAAGACACACAAAGGCGCCCTGAACTTCCAGTAGGTCAGGTAAGGGAAACCTCCACCAATGCAAAAATACGATCTCCTCCTTCCAACCTTTTTCGCTCACTTCCTTTCCCCAAACAGGCCTATTCAAAAGAGTCTCCACTGATTCTCAGTCACCCCAACACTCCATATAACATCTGCTCTTGGACTGAACACTTGCATAAGGAACGTCTATTAAGGAAAGGCTCTTCGGCCACACACTTGGTTATGGAGTCAATGCACAGCTATTATAAGGTAATAAGGCCATAGAAATAAATTGGGATGAAGTGCATTAACATGATAGGAGTCCTGGGAAAGGCTCAACAAGAGTACAGCTTCCAAGTGGGTTAATTGTAGGAACATTTGGTATCTATACTGTTACTATTACTATAAGTAACTGGTAACCTTTTATTGTCTACTATGCAAATTCCATATGTATTGTTTTGTGTGTGCGCTCTTTTTTATTTTGGACTTGCAACGGCCTTTGGTCAAAAGCAATAAATTTTATACAAGGTTACTATTACTACTAAATTTATTATTTTAGTCTATTATTTTTATTACATTTACTATTTTATTCTATTTATTATTGTTATTACATTTACATTATTTTACTCTATTTTATTATTTTACTCTATTATTATTACATTGTTACTCTATATTATTTTTACTGCATTTATTTTTGTTATTATTGCATTTATTATTGTACTCGGTTTATTATTACATTAATTATTTTAGACCAGTGATTTTCAACCAGTGTGCCGCAGAACACTAGTGTGCCGTGAGAGATCATCGGGTGTGCCGTGGGAAATTATTTTTGAACTACATTCATATATAAATTATAAGTTGCATATGTCCCTTTAAGAAATGTTACCATAGCACTCTCACGTCACCTAAGAAGTGACACGAGAGTGCTATGGTCGCGCCATCTTGGATTCGCTCAGACGCGGCTATGTAAACAAAGTTAGAGTTAGGGCTGCAGCTGCGCGTCAAGTGACAGTGGCAATCTGGGATCACAGCCCCAGGTTTCACACTAAGTGAGTGTATAAATACATTTAAAAACATATTAACTATATGTATTACTGTGTTAGAGTGTCATGTTGTGTCATTTTGGTTGGTGGTGTGCCCCAGGATTTTGTAAATGTAAAAAATGTGCCACGACTCAAGAAAGGTTGAAAATCACTGTTTTAGACTATTATTATATTTATTACGTTACTACATTTTTATTCTCCACCTTCGGGGGTGGAGAAGGGCAGGTTATAAATAATTTAAATAAATAAATAAATACTTTATTATTACTACATTCATTTTTACTCTATTTTTATTATTTCACAGCCTTTAATTATTGTTGTTATTGAATTTATTTTTGTACTCCATTATTATTATATTTATTATTTTACTCTATAATCATTACGTTTATTTTTACTCTATTTTTATTATTTTACTCTACCGTTGTTACTACATTTATTATTATTCTCTATTATTACATTTATTACTTTATTATTACATTTATAATTTTACTCTATTAATAGTATTACATTTATTATTTTACTCTATTATTACATTTCCAATATTTTACTCTACTGTTATCTTTATTACATGTATTATTTTACTGTATTATTATTATTCCTTTGGCTTTCTGATTAACAACCCATTTTCTAAAATGAAAATTGCATTCATCAGACGTTGTTTAACCATAGAATACATTAACACTTGCTAATCAAAAACCGGTAGCCATTCCGAGGTTGTCTCTAATGTTTTAATTATGTGTAAGTCCAAGGAACGAGGAAAGGTGGAAGACATTTCAGGAAGCGTACACATACAGATGCTGTGCTTGACCTCAGTTTAATCACATAGCATACATGCAATTCTGATTTGCTGGACATAAGAGAGTCGTTCAAATAGGAGCATCACTGGGGTAATCACGAAAACAAACGATCCTCCGCCAGAACAGAAAAACGGTCGCAAAAAATGTGATTTACAGCATTAGCTCTGAAAACGAAATTAAATGAACTCAAATGCATTTGAGAAAGCCGAACAGCAACTCATTATCAACCTTTTTTCTATCAATCAAGAAGGACAGAGACAGAATCATCACTGCTTAAGGAGTTAATACAGCATCTCCAAAAACACACACACACACACACACAAACACACAACTATCCAATTTCATGACAAACACCAAATCTCTGAATTCATATTTGCCTTCTCTGTTTGCCCCCCGTCTTTTTGAAGATGGACTTCTGGGCTCTGCAACTGAAGGGAGATGTTGACAAGCTGGATTGTGTCCAGAGGAGGACGATGCAAAGGATCAAGGGTTTGGAGAACAAGCCCTATGAGGAGTGGCTTAAAGAGCTGGGCTTGTTTAGCCTTCAGAAGAGAAGGTTGAGAGGGGACAGGTGAGGGCCAGGTATAAATATGTGAGGCGAAGTCATAGGGAGGAGGGAGGCTTGTTTTCTGCTGCCCTGGAGACTAGGACGCAATGGAGCAATGGCTTCAAACTATAGGAAAGGAGATTCCACCTGAACTTCCTGACTGTGAGAGCTGTTCAGCAGTGGAACTCTCTGCCTCGTAATGTGGTGGAGGCTTTTAAGCAGAGCCTGGATGGCCATCTGTCAGGGGTGTTTTGAATGCGGCTTCCCTACTTCTTGGCAGAAGGGAGTTGGACTGGATGGCCCTCGAGGTCTCTTCCAACTCTAGGACTCTATGGCTCTAATTATTTTGAAAACAGAACTACGGAATTCCCTGGCCGTAAGCAGCAGCCCTAAACTTGGAAGATTCACTGAAATCTATGGGACAAGGTCCAGGAGAAGTATATTTAGGACTGCAAGGTTAAGGCTTCATTTGCTGCTCTATTAACAGCCACAGATTACCAAAAGTCAGTGACATTTGAGGCACTGCTTCTTATTAAAGGTAAGGTGCCAAGTCCTTTTAAAAATCCAAGCAAGCTGTTAAAGATTTCAGAAAATCCATTACTAAAGCAATTTTATCAAGCTACACCATGATGAACACTGCATATATATATATATACTGTATATATATATATACACACACACACACATTCACACAGTATATTTATGTATACATACACACACACACACACATATATATATAGCCTCACCGTACAGCTGTAACGTAAGAGTGAAGGGATGTGCATCTGTAGGGATGTGCCCAGAACATATCCCCATAATTTATTTATTTACATCATTTTTACCCCGCTCTTCTCACAGGGGGACTCAGAGCGGCCAACAATGGCAATGATTTGATGCCGCAATAAATTACAATAAAAACACATAAATATCATAGATTAGAAGAATACCGATAAGAAATATAAACAAAGAAAGGAACGCTGTCGGCAACTAATAGTCAAAAAGAGCAACGGGGGTGTCTCATGCTTGAGAAAGAAGATTTAGACGAAAATGTATGATTAGTGCAGAATGAGAATGGAAGTCAACATTTCCTATTGTATTCTTACCCCTTCCCCCTATCCCCTATTCCCTCCCCTCCTGTTGTGATGATGTAAGTCTTATAAATATAAAAATTTGTCAATAAAAATTATTTCAAAAAAAAATAAAAAATCATAGATTAAAAACAACATTAGTAAACAGTCATAAAGCCTTTTCCATTACAACAGTGTTTCCCAACCAATGTGCCATGGCACACTAGTGTGCCGCGAGAGATCATCAGGTGTGCCGTGGGAAATTAGATTCTTATCTATCTGATCTATATATATAAAGGAAGAGTCGTCATGGAAAGACCGTCCCAAACAGAGAAACCTTACAACGCAGAGACACCAAACTTGCCAACATAAATAGGCCTCAAACAAGGTACGTTTGTAGCAAAGAAACTTTCCCCCAAAAAACCTAAAAGGCCCCTAAAACAACGAGTAAAGAAAAACAACATTTCCCAGCATCCTCCGGGGCTGCCAACGACTCTCCCAGCCTCTACATTCTGACAACATGATTGGCTGCCAATAAGGGTGGATTTGCATAACTCCTGTACTGGCCAGCCAACATGAACATTCCGACCCATAATAAACTGTCAGAAGAGGATAAGGCAAAGGGCTGAGGCACAAACACAAAAACCCCATTCACTTCCCACAGAAAATTTAAACCCCTACAAATCACAGACCACGCCCAAAATTGACAGTAAGGCTTCATTAAGTTAATTTCCCTGACTAGGCCTCACTTAATGGAATGCTGTTTATGCTCTGAATTGACAGAAAGGCTGCATTAACTTGATTTTCCCGACTAGCCCTCAGCTCATTGGACATTGTGTATGGCCTGAATTTACAGTAACCTACCTTGGCACACAGAGCCCCTATGACCCACGCTACATTCTACTACAGTTTGGAGGAGGGTGGACCATGGATTATGGGACTTGAAGTAACTCCATGGATAATGGGATTTGTAGTACTACAAAACCCATCATTCCCCACAGACCACTGTGTCCAAGAACCAAGACCGATAAAGACCAAACTTAGCAAACAATGCATCCCATGACCCACACTCCATCCGACTGCAGATTAGAGGAGGACACACCATGGATAATGGGATTTCAAGTACCTCCACTCACTTCCAAAGTACCCCACCCACACACGCATCAACCTCTACATCAACACAGCAGATAGAAAGACAAAAAACATTGTATATCCACAAGCTATGCAGAACGCCAGCAACACCAGACAACAACAATTCCACAGGACTTCAACATCCCACCCACCAAAACAATCCACAACAACACAGCCATGACCCCAACAACACCATAACTAACAACAACAACAACCCTTACATACTCAGACTTCCTCGCATCTCCAAAATAGGGCACAGCAACGCGTGCTGGGTACAGCTAGTGTCATATATAAAGTTTGCTACTTTGTCTCCAGAACCTCAGCGCGCGGGTCCTTGTTTCCAGGAGGGCCGCGCAGTAGGGTGGACCTGTTTGGGCCCGTTCCCTTCCATTCCGCTCCAGCGGGAAGCACTTCCGGTCCAGTCCAGCCCAGCCCTGTTGGCGCTATGCGAGGTGTGAGTCAGAGAGCAGCGGAGCCCGAGCACTGAAGGCAGGCAGGCAGGCACATGTAAATAATAATAATCTCAAAGACAGAAACAGGAAAGACATCTTTCCCCATCTTGAGACCTGAAAAGGCTTGGATGGTCACCAAAGATGCTGAAACAGAAGAACCAGTAGTCTGACTTAATATAATTACGTTTCTCAATGCATTCTGGCCCTCGCAAAATAAGCAACTAAGTCCCACATATTCCTAAACTCTATTCAGTTCAATTGTCTTCACCTCTCCAGTTCTTCCTTACAACAACCACCCAGGGAGGCATTCGCACCGAAAGAAACCGACTGCACAGATGTCACACATTTCCACGGTTCAGAGGCAAGTAAGGACTTTGTATCTTCCAAGTCCCAGCCCACTACTCTAAGCCAAAACAGGCTCGCTGATTTCCTCATCACACGCCGAGGAAAGAGAATATGAGCTGGGCCTCGTACCAGCTGGTTCCTGCAACACTAAGCCATAGTTTTGTGTGGTGTCTGAACTGAGCCTTTGTTTCCCCCATTCATGGCGAGCAACACAGATGCCGGAGCAGCCGTGCAAAAAGTCTTGAGCCAACAGCACAACCTCACAACCCCATCAGCCCTTTTAGCCCCTGACCCCTGCAGATCTCAAAGGCAATTTCACCATATAGAGCAGTGTTTCCCAACCAGTGTGCCGTGAGCGATGATCAGGTGTGCCGTGGGAAATTGGAACCTCCAGGAGGGGCGGGGGGAGAGTCTAGTGTGTTGAAGTATAAAAACCCTAAGAAACCTACCTCGATAAAGGTACAAAATTACAAACAACCCCCTCCCCTCCACACCCGTTGTCTACTTGGTCTCTCCCTCTCCATGCATTGGGAAGGCCCGCCTCCCTTTCCCAAAGCAGAGACCTCCTCTTGCCTCCTGGGGGGTTCTGTGTGGGAAGTTTGGCCCAGTTATATCATTGGTGGGGTTCAGAATGCTCTTTGATTGTAGGGGAACTATAAATCCCAACAACTACAACTCCCAAATGTCCAGGTCTATTTCCCCTGAACTCCATCTGCGTTCATATTTGGGGATATTGAGTATTCATGCCAAGTTTGGCCCTGATCCAACATTGTTTGAGTCCACAGTGCTCTCTGGATATAGGTGAACTACAACTCCAAAACTCAAGGTCAATGCCCACCAAACTCTTATAGCATTTTCTCTTGGTTATGGGAGTTCTGTGTGGGGAGTTTGTGTCTTTCTGCCATTCCTGCCAGGACATCTATGTTGAGTTCATTGAAACCGGGGGTAGGTTTCACACCGAGTGTATAAATACATTTAAAAACATATTACCTATATGTATTACTGTGTTAGAGTGTCATTTTGTGTCATTTTGGTTGGTGGTGTGCCCCAGGATTTTGCAAATGTAAAAAGTGTGCCGCGGCTCAAAAAGGTTGGGAAATACTGATATAGAGTGTGCGACATTTTTAGATGCCTCACTTCTTACAACTGGGAAGAGAAAGGCCACAACAATTCCTTCCATGGGCCACGAGCACCAGAAAAGCAATCAGAAAGCACTTTACTCCAAATAATAATAACAACAATAGCCAGCATAGTGACCTTGTTTGCTGTGTACTAATCTTGTTGTGTTTATAATAATAATAGGATTTAAAGATAGAACTGCAAAGACTCTGGCACAAGCCAGTCAAGGTGGTCCCAGTGGTGATCGGCACACTGGGTGCAGTGCCTAAAGACCTTGGCCTGCACTTAAAAACAATCGGTGCTGGCAAAATTACCACCTGTCAGCAGCAAAAGACCCCCTTACTCGGATCTGCATGCATTATTTGTTGATACATCATACCGCCCTAGACACTTGGGAAGTGTTTGATGTGTGAGCAAATACAAAAGCCAGCATGGTAATCTTGTTTGCTGTGTATTAATCTTGTTATGCATCAAATAATAATAATAATACTATATTTCTATACCACCCCTCTCAGCCCAGAGGCGGCTCGAGGTGGTTTACATATGGCAATCAATGCCCACAATATAAAATACAATAAAAAACAATAGTAATAAAACCATATAAATTTAATTAGCAATTAAAACCATAAAATACAATTATCAGCGTATTCTCTTCATATGCAGTAAGAAATAATCTTAAAATAGTTTTTTTTTCCAGCCAGGAACAGAGAGGTTTTCAGTGTGTACCTCAAAATGCAACATGGGGCAACGGAGACGGAACAGATAAAAACCTGCATGATAAAGTGGGCACAAAACGTCGGCCGCGCCATCACGATGCAAGAATGGGAGAAGATCTGGCAGAAGAACATCAAAATTGCTTATGCCACCGATTTGAAGGAAAATTGGTACAAAATGTTCTTCAGGTGGTACATGACTCCCTACAAACTGGGTAGGATGTACAGGGCGGCCCAGTCAGCATGTTGGAAGTGCGGAACACAGACAGGCACCTTCTACCACATGTGGTGGTCCTGCCAGGAAGCTTCGAACTTCTGGAAAACAATCTTCGCACAGATTCAAAAGATCCTGAAGAGCACACTGGAGAGGACGCCAGAGGCCTGTCTACTAGGAATAGTAGATGAAGGAGGCCTGGCTGATGAAAACGAGGAACGACTATTCTGGTTCTTCTCCACAGCAGCAAGGATGGTGTTCGCGAAGAACTGGAAATCGAAAGGCACGCCCGGCCTTGGAGAATGGGTGGACAAAGTCCAGGACATTATGAACATGGATAGGCTCTCCTATTACATGAGTGACCTGGGGGGAAAGGGCCTGCGCAGAACAGACTGGTCCCTCTTCAGGGCCTACCTACAGAGCCGGGGCTCTGAGAGTCATAACTAGACCGCTAGTTACGGATGCAAGATGCTTCAAGTCCAGACAGGAGGCACCCCCCCTCTCATTTGAAACAACAAGGACAATACAAAGAGATCGGAAGCCCGACAAAATTCCCCCCCCTCTTCCCCGGTTTACCCCTCTCTCCCGACCCTCCACCAAACCCATCCTCGACCAACCCCCCTTCCTCGTCTTGCTTCCCCCACTCCCTGCCTCTTTTCCCAAACTTTCTCTATACCTTCCTACTGTCCTATCCCTCAATTTGTTCCACCTCTTTTATTGTTATGAAAACCCAATAAATATATTTGAAAAAAAAAATGCAACATGTCCTCTCAGGTGCCTCGCCGAGTTTAATTCGTTTACTCTCCAAAGGGCAGGGGTGCCCACACTTTTTCAGCATGCGAGCTACTTATAATAAAACCAAGTCAGGATTATCTACCTACCTCCTCACGGCTGGAGAGGGGTGGGGGCGGGGCTTGGTGCAGCCTGGCCCCCCCCCCCCCCGGCTTCCGCTCTACCAGGGGCTTCTCCAGGCTTGAGGATGGCAATGCCAAGCCAGTGGTGGCTTAGCTAGCACAAGGCTGGCTTGGCACTGCCATCCTCAAGCCTGGAGAAGCTGCTGGTAGAGCGGAAGCCGGGGGGGGGGGCGGAGCCAGGCCGCACCAAGCCCCGTCCCTTCCCCTCTGGCTTCGGCACTCCCAGCAGGTTCTCCAGGCTTGAGGATGGCAATGCTAAGCCAGTGGTGTGCCGAAGCGCCAACGACGACGCCGTCCCCGAAGAGCCCCGCTGGAGCCGAGGCCAAGCTCAGGCCGGGCGCGGTGGCTCTCCCATCCGCGGGGCGGGACGCTCGGGCCCTCCGCAGGCCGAGGACGGAGCCAGGAGGGGCTTTCCTGCCTCACTCCTCCTCCCTCCCTCTGAGAGAATGGGGCTGGCCTGGAAGCAGCCGCGAGGGAGGAGGAGGCGCGCGCCCAGGCCGGCCGCAAATCCCGTGGGATCCGAGATTTCGGCAGCTGTCATGAGACTACGCAGCCACAGACGGGATTTCGACCTCCCTCTCGCGATGTTTGCCTAAACCCGGAAGTAGGTATTTTTTTTATTTTTTTATTTTTAATTTGTATTTTATTTAAACAAGTTAGGGGGCCGTAGGGAAGGGGCTCGGGGGCCATGTACGGCCTCAGGGCCGCCTGTTGGACAGCCCTGTCCCAGAATATCAAGGCAGAAAATCCCACATTATCTACTTTAAACTGGGATAGATTTATTTATTTACAAAAGGGGTGCTCACACTTTTTCAGTATGCCAGCTACTTATAAAACAACCAAGTCAAAATGATCTACCTACCCACTACTCAGAGAGCCAAAAAAGCAAAATATTTGGACATTTCAGTGAGAGCCATATAATATATTTTAAGGCTGAATTCAACTAAATGTGAGCATAATAAGCCCCTGAATTTACTCATAAAGATGATAATATTCATTCAGCCTCTGCTACTACTACTACTACTAATAATAATAATAACAACAATAGGTTCCTAGAGTAGAAGGAGACGCCCAAGGGCCATCCAGTCCAACCTCCTTCTTCCATAAGGGAAAAACACAATCAAAGCATTCCTCACAGATGGCCATTCAGCCTCTGATAATAATAACAATAATAACAACAACAATGGGTTCCTAGAATAGAAGGAGACCTCCAAGGGCCATCCAGTCCAACCTCCTTCTGCACCTGGGCGGCGTCGGGAGCCTGCGGGGCGGGACTGAGCCTTCCTCCCACCCTGCCAGCGATCTACCAGGGTGCCCTACGAGATCTACCAGTAGATCGTGATCTACCTAATGAGCACCCCTGATTTACAACATTTCTACCTCACCTTTCTCACCCCGGAGGGGACTCAAGTAGACTTTTACATACAGGCAACAATTCGATGCCTTAAAACACAATATACACTGAAATGAATTTAAAAGTACATTAAAAGCAATTAAAGTATTTAAAAACAATACATTCAGAGTTAAACACGTAATCGAGGAGCGTAATCCGGTCCGCTCCAATGGTCATTGCACATTCTTCCAAGTCTATCTTTTGCACAAGTTCTCTAAAGGCTTGGTCACAAGTTTTCACTCTGGTGAGTGATCTAATACCTCTGGAGAGACAGTTCCATAGTCAAGGTGTCACCCCTGAGAAGGCCCTGTCTCTTTTCCTGTCAATCACGCCTACAAAGGAGGTGGGACCAAGAACAGGGCCTTCCCAGATGATCTTAAACTCCACAGTGGTTCATAGAGGGAAATACGTTCGGACAGGGAAGTTGGGCCAAAACCCTTTAGGGCATTTCTCAAACTGGGGGTCGCGAGGGGGTGTCGGTGGAGTTGTCAAAGACCATCAGAAAACACATTATTTTCTGTTGCTCATTGGGGGTTCTGTGTGGGAAGTTTGGCTCAATTCTTTTGTTGGTGCGCTTCAGAATACTCTTTGATTGTAGATGAACTATACATCCCAGCAACTACAAATCTCAAATGTCAAGATCTATTTCCCCCAAACTCCACCAGTGTTCACAGTTGGACATATTCAGTACTCGTACCAAGTTTGGTCCAGATCCATCATTGTTTGAGTCCACAATGCTCTCTGGATGTAGGTGAACTACAACTCCAAAACTCAAGGTCAATCGCCACCAAACCCTTCAAGTATTTTCTCTTGGTCAACAGCAGCAACTACAACTCCCAAATGACAAAATCAATCCCCAACCAACCCCACCAGTATTCAAATTTGGACGTATGGGGTATTTGTGCCAAATTTGGTCCAGTAAATGAAAATACATCCTGCATATCAGATATTTACATTACAATTTGCAACAGTAGCAAAATGACAATAATAGCAACAAAAATAATTTTATGGGTGGGGGCCACCACAACATGAGGAACAGTATTAAGGGGGCACAGCATTAAGAAAGTTGAGAAACGCCGCTCTAAAGGCTTAGTCACAAAGTCACATTTTCATTTTCTTCCTGAAGGCCGTGGTGGGGGATGCGTGGTTGGTCTAATATCCCTGGGGAGGGAGTTCGACAGCTGAGGGGCCACCACTGAGAAGGCCGTGTCTCTTGTCCCTGTCAATCACGCCTGCGAGGGAGGCGGGACCAAGAGCAGGGCCTCCCCAGATGATCTTAAACTTGGAGGTATTTCATAGAGCAGTGATTCTCAACCTGGGGGTCGGGACCCCTGGAGGGGTCACGAGGGGGTGTCGGAGGGGTCGCCAAAGATCATCAGAACACACAGTATTTTCTGCCGATCATGGGGTATGTGTATGGGAAGTTTGGCCCAATTCTATCTTTGGTGGAGTTCAAATGGCTCTTTGATTGTAGGTGAACTATAAATCCCAACAACTACAACTCCCAAAGGTCAAGTCTATTTTCCCCAAACTCCACCAGTGTTCACATTTGGGCATATTGATATTCATGCAAAGTTTAGTCCAAATCCATCATTGTTTTGAGTTGACAGTGCTCTCGGGATGTAGGTGAACTAAAACTCCAAAACCTAAGGTCAATGCCCACCAAACTCTTCCAGTATTTTCTGTTGGTCATGGGAATTCTGTGTCCCAAGTTTGGTTCAATTCCTCCATTGGTGGGGTTCAGAATGCTCTTTGATTGTAGGTGAACTATAAATCCCAGCAACTACAACTCCCAAATGACAATCTCTCCCTCCAATCCCACCAGTATTCAAATGTGGGCATATTGGGTATTATGTGCCAAATTTGGTCCAGTGAATGAAAATACATCCTGCATATCAGATATTAACATTACGCTTCATAACAATAGCAAAATCACAGTTGTGAAGTAGCATTGAAATAATTATATGATTGGGGGTCACTACAACATGAGGAACTGTATTAAGGGGTCACAGCATTAGGAAGGTTGAGAACCACTGTCATAGAGGAAGATACTGTACGTTCAGGCCGATATGCTGGGCCAGAACCCTTTAGGGCAGGGGTGCTCAGAATGGTGATCGGGATCACCAGGGTGATCTTCAGGCCTCATCCTGGTGATCTTCAGGCCCCGACCAGGTTTTTTGCTGTTGGTCCTCTTCAAGCACCCCTGCACGCTGCAAAGAAGTTCTCAGTCGTTGTTTTTCCCTGCTTGCGCGCGCCTCCAAAAGCTCCAGAGTCCAAGAGGCAGAATGGGTCCCCTCTTTTGGATTCCTCCTCCTCCCTCCGTCCTTCTCCAGCCACTCAGGGTCGTAGGAGACCAAAGGGGGCGGGCCTGGATGACGCGATGCATGGCTGGCCCCACGTGCATGCGCAGAAGTGCCCATTCTGCCTCTCGGACTTCTCGTGAGCTCTTGGAGGCGGCACGCATGCTGGCAGCGTGGAAATAGGAGCAACGACGGAGGAGAAGAAGAAGAAGGATGCGTTGGGGTCATTTCCTTACCGCATCTCAAAGGTCAGTCTTTTTACTTTGGGGTGGGTGCTTGATTGTTCTGTGGCATGCCCCTTTTATGTTTAAAAGTGGCCTTTTAGCTCCAAAGCCTCTCTGCTTGCTTTGTTCCTTGAGAAATATATGTTGGGGAATATGGAAATGTGGGAGAAATGGGGTGCTTGGATGTATTTTTGCATACCCTTTTGTTTACCTTGCTGAGTATTGAATGGCCTTGCAGTTCAACCGCCTCTCTTCTTACTTCCTGGCTGATAATATGTGTGGTAATATGGCAGTGTGGGAGAAATGGGGTGGTTGGATGTATTTTATGCTCTGTTTTATATTGTTGTTATTAAATTGAAATGTTGATGTTTTATAACTTCATTTTATGTAAACTGCCCCGAGCCTGCTGGAAGGAGCAGTACATAAAAGTTAATAATAAATAAAAATAAATAAATAACTAAATAACTAAATAAGAAAATAGATATACGTTTTACATTTCTGGGCAGGTGATCTTTGGGACTTTGTTTTTTAAACAGTAGCTCCCATGCTGAAAAAGTGTGAGCACCCCTGCTTTAGGGCTTATATATATGGCAGTGTGGACTCAGATAACCCAGTTCAAAGCAGATATTGTGGGATTTTCTGCCTTGATATTCTGGGTTACACTGCAGTGTAGAAGGGCCCTGAGAGAGAGAAAGGCCATAGAATAAAAAAAAATATAATCAGAATTGAGCTAATAGTAGCTATAGAAAGCATGGAACCAAGACCTTACTTGTGTGGATTCTTAAGCAGCACTGAAATCCTTTTGGGGTGAAGCAGAAGAGGGTCTCTCTCTTTCCCTCTATATTCTTCAAAGGGGGAGGGGGGCTTTAGAATATTCTTTCAAAAGAGAGAAATTGGGATTTTGGGTGAAGAGGAAGACACAGTGCCCTGGAATATTTAGATTTAGGATATTTGTGTCGAAGAAGCTCTTAAAGAGGCACAAATAAATAAATAAATAAATAAATAAATAAATAAATAAATAATAAAAAGCCCCAAAATCTTGGGTCGCAGCAGGGGGGGTCCCCCCTCTTCAGCCCCCCCTTTAAAAGATGGGAGGGCTTTCTCAGATTTAAAAAAAAGTGTCAAATGGGGAGTGGAAGAATGTGTACTGTCCCTTCCTATTAGACTTAGGATATGCGGAACTGAGTCTTAAAGGAGCCGCAAAATCCTCTTGAGAGGCAGTAGATGAGTATGACCGTCCCCCTTTTTAATAATAATAATAATAATAATAATCTATCTATATATTAAAAGTCAGTGTTTGTGGGCGGTGGTGTGGTGGTGCGACGGGAGGAATACGTGCCAGCGTTTCGATTGGCTGCAACTGTGGGATTATTTGCATAAAGGGCTCTGATTGGCCAGCCTCGGAACTCCAACATTCTACGGCCCCAGACAGAGGGGATTGGTTGCCAGTGAAATGGTATTTGCATAAAGGACTCCGATTGGCCAACCACATTCCAACATTCTAAAGATACTCAGAGGGAAAAGGAAAGGCCTCAGGCTGACTGCCACTGGCGGCCCTCAGCAATGACGGATCGGGACCAAACTTGGCAAACAGGGGGCCAATGGCCCACTTCACAACCTGGTGTGGTTTAGGACAGGAGGGGCCACGAGGGATATTGTTAGGCTTCCTCAACTTGATTTTCCTGACTAGGCCCCCAACAATGACAGACCAGGCCCAAACTTGGCCCACAGAGTACTCATGACCCACTCTACATCCTGGTGCAGTTTTGAGTGGGACGGACCACGGATGATGGCAGTTGAAGTACCTACACTCACCTTCTGAGACTGCTGCAACCCTCATCCAGCGACTAATAAAGACCAAATGTGACACACACAGCCCCCATGACCCACTCTACATCCTGGTGCTGTTTGGAGGGGGATGGACCATGGCCAATGGGACATGCAGTACCTTCACTAAGTTCCTGAGACCACTGCAAGCCACATAAACATCTAATAGGAACCAACCTTGCCACACAATGCCTTCCTCAAATAACCCGGGCACCGCCGGGTCCTCAGCTAGTAATAATAATATTTATTTATACGCCGTCACCATCTCCCCAATGGGGACTCGGGGCGGCTAACATGAGGCCAAAACCTTTAAAAATACAATACAGTAAAATACAAAATACAAAACAAAATACATCAGAAATAATAACATTTTTAAAAAAATACAATTACAGTAACAGACGGAATAATACAGGAAATTCAAACACAAAAACCGAATAGGATGGGTAGGCCAAGTGAACAAGAGAAAATAATAAAAACCTGGGTGAGATAAAAGTAGGAGATAGCAAATGAGGGGGCTCATGAAAATGAGATAATGGGGACAGAGCCCCCCCCCCCCAAAAAAAGAGCCCCAAAATCTTCTAGGGATGCAGCAGGAAGAGATATTGGGAGCAAAAGAATGAATGCATAGTGTCCCTTCCTGTTAGATTGAGGGTCAGTGGGTCTCAGTCCCTCTGGTTTAGGGCTCCCCAAAATACTCCTCTTTAGGGTTCCCTTTTCCCTCTTCAAAAATGGGGGGCTTCGTTTCCAGATTTAAAAAAGGGGGGAGGCATATTTCAAGGAAAGGAATCTGTACGTTTGGAGAAGAGAAAATGCATACAACTCTTTCATATTAGATTTAGAAAAAGCGGGGTATATATAAACATAGTATTAAAACACACACACTCACATATATAAATATAATATACAAGTATGTACACAACAACAACTATTTTGAGTGGAGGGCAGAAACATGCACAGTGCCCTTCCTATTAGATTTAGCCGGGGGTATGAGAAACCCTTAAAGGGACCCCAAAATCCTCTTATTTTGTTGAGGGGGGGTCCTTTCTTCATAGTTGCTTCTTCCTTTAGATGTTTATTTCCTTTCACAGATTGGGGGGGGGGGTTCTTAAGACTTAAAAATATTGCCTACTTCATAGATGGACGTTTATTTCTTTAGACTCAAAATACTGGCAGGAGACACCTTTTAGTATTAGGATTTCTTTAAAACCCTTGTGTTTGAGAAGCCCCTCTTAAAGGGACCCCCAAAATCCTCTTATTTTGGGGAGGGGTCTCCTCTCCATTGATGTTTATTTACTTTCCTATATAGGGTAGGTATTCCTTTAGACTTAAAATACTAGCAAGAAGATATCCTTTAGTGTTAGGATTTTTTTTTAAAAAAAACCCTTGGACCTGGGAAGCCCCTCTTAAAGGGACCCCCACAATCCTCTTATTTTGGGGAGGGGTCCCCTCTAGATTGATGTTTACACTTTCCCAGATATTGGGGGGGGGGGTATTTAGACTTAAAATACTGTCAGGAGACATCCTTTAATATTAGATGTTTAAAAAAGCTTGGGTTTGAGAAGCCCCTCTTAAAGGGACCCCCACAATCCTCTTATTTTGGGGAGGGGTCTCCTCTTGATCGATGTCTCTTTAAATTTTCTAGATATTGGAGGGCGGGTTATTTAGACTTAAAATACTGTCAAGAGACATCCTTTATTAGACTTTTTTTAAAGCTTGTGTTTGAGAAGCCCCTCTCAAAGGGTCCCCCAAAAACCTCTTATTTTGGGAGGGGTCTCCTCTTGATTTAGGTTTATTTACTTTCCTATATAGGGTAGGTATTCCTTTAGACTTAAAATACTGGCAGGAGACACCTTTTAGTATTAGGATTTCTTTAAAACCCTTGTGTTTGAGAAGGCCCTCTTAAAGGGACCCCCAAAATCCTCTTATTTTGGGGAGGGGTCTCCTCTCCATTGATGTTTCTTTACTTTCCTATATAGGGTGGGCATTTCTTTAGACTTAAAACACTGGTAGGAGACATCCTTTAGTAATAGAATTTTTTTAAAAAAACTTGGGCCTGGGAAGCCCCTCTTAAAGTGACCCCCAAAATCCTCTTATTTTGGGGACGGGTCTCCTCTCCATTGATGTTTCTTTACTTTCCTATATAGGGTGGGCATTCCTTTAGACTTAAAACACTGTCAGGAGACATCCTTTAGTATTAGGATTCTTTTAATTTAAAAAAACCCTTGGGCTTGGGAAGCCCCTCTCAAAGGGACCCCCAAAATTGTCTTATTTTGGGGAGGGGTCTCCTCTTGATTTAGGTTTCTTTACTTTCCTACATAGGCAGGGCATTCCTTTAGACTTAAAATACTGTCAGGAGACATCCTTTAGTGTTAGGATTTTTTAAACACACTTGGGTGTTACAAACTCTTGGGCCTGGGAAGCCCTTCTTAAAGGGACCCCCCAAAATCCTCTTATTTTGGGGAGGGGTCTCCTCTCCATGTATATATATTTTTTACTTTCCTAGATATGGGGGTATTTCTTTAGACTTAAAATACTGTCAGGAGACATCCTTTAATATTAGATTTTTTTTAAAAAAAAAAAGCTTGGGTTTGAAAAGCCCCTCTTAAAGGGTCCCCAAAATCCTCTTATTTTGGGGAGGGGTCTCCTCTTGATTGATGTTTCTTTAATTTTTCTAGATATTGGAGGGGGGGTTATTTAGACTTAAAATGCTCTCAGGAGACATCCTTTATTAGATTTTTTTTTTAAAAAAAGCTTGGGTTTGAGAAGCCCCTCTTAAAGGGTCCCCCAAAATCCTCTTATTTTGGGGAGGGGTCTCCTCTTGATTGATGTTTCTTTACCTTTCTAGATATTGGGGGGGGGGTTATTTAGACTTAAAATACTGTCAGGAGACATCCTTTAGTATTTTTTATTTGAATGCTTGTGTTTGAGAAGCCCCTCTTAAAGGGACCCCCAAAATCCTCTTATTTTGGGGAGGGGTCTCCTCTCCATTGATGTTTCTTTACTTTCCTATATAGGGTGGGCATTTCTTTAGACTTAAAATACTGGCAGGAAACATCCTTTAGTATTAGGATTTTTGAAAAACCCTTGTGTTTGAGAAGCCCCTCTTAAAGGGACCCCCAAAATGCTCTTATTTTGGGGAGGGGTCTCCTCTCCAATGATGTTTCTTTACTTTCCTATATAGGTGGGCATTTCTTTAGACTCAAAATACTATCAGGAGACATCCATTAGTATTAGGGTTTCTTTAAAAACCCTTGTGTTTGAGAAGCCCCCCTTAAAGGGACCCCCAAAATCTTATTTTGGGGAGGGGTCTCCTCTTGATTGATGTTTCTTTACTTTCCTACATATGGTGGGCATTCCTTTAGACTTAAAATACATGTCAGGAAACATACTTTAGTATTAGGATTTCTTTAAAACCCTTGGGTTTGAGAAGCCCCTCTTAATTGTCTTATTTTGGGGAGGGGTCTCCTCTCCATTTTTACTTTTCTAGATATTGGGGGGGGATATTTAGACTTAAAACACTGTCAGGAGACATCCATTAGTATTAGGGTTTCTTTAAAAACCCTTGGGTTTGAGAAGCCCCCCTTAAAGGGACCCCCAAAATCTTATTTTGGGGAGGGGTCTCCTCTTGATTGATGTTTCTTTACTTTCCTATATAGGCTGGGCATTCCTTTAGACTTAAAATACTGTCAGGAGACACCCTTTAGTATTAGGATTCCTTTAAAAACCCTTGGGTTTGAGAAGCCCCCCCTTAAAAGGAACCCCCCACACACACACACACACACAAACCCTCTTATTTGGGGGAGTGGGCCCCCTTCTTTAGGAGATATTTCTGTTTGTCTTCCCTAGAGATATGGGGAGGGAGGGGGGTGATATCTTAAGACGTCCCTTAGCATCAGAATGGAAACACACTGGGCCTAGGAGGTGCCCCCCACCCAAAAACCCCCCACCCCCACCCCCCATGCTCCTGGGCGAGGGTCCTTCCTCTTTCCCTGAGGCCTAGCAGGAGGGAGGCAAAGGAGAGGCGCCTACCTTTGGGAGAAGGGCTGTGCTGGGGACGAGGAGAGGCGGAGAAAGAAGGCAGGAAGAGGAGCCGAGGGAGGGCAAGGCAGGCGGGCAAGGCAGGCAGGAAGGCGGAGGCCCAGCTCGGCCCCTTCTCTCTCCGCCCAGGCCTCGCCAACAACGCCGCCGCCTGTTAAAGGGGACAGGCCCGCCTCGGGGCCCCTCCTCCTCCTCCTCCTCCCTCGCCTTGGCTCCTCCTCCTCCTCCTGGCAGGCTCGCTTATCATCATCACCCTGGCACTCCCATTCAGGGAGAGTGCCTCTGAGCATGGGCAGAGCGCCCCCCAAAGAGGAGCAGCAGGCCAAGCTTGAGGGCACACTCTGCACATCCCCAGAGGCCCTTCAGTCATCATCCCTACAAACTCTTCTCCTTGTATTCTGGCCCATTCAAGGAGACTGCCTCTGAGCATGGGCAGAGTGCCCCCAGGAGGAGGAAGCAGAAGAAGGTGGGCACAGCACACCCTGCACATCCTCAGAGGCACAGTGAGAGTGCCTCTGAACATGAGCAGAGCGCCACCAGGAAGAGCAGGAGGCCAAACTTAAGGGGACACACTCTGCACATCCCCAGAGGCACTTCAGTCATCATCCCTACAAACTCATATTCTGGCCCATTCAATGGGAGTGCCTCTGAGCATGGGCAGAGCGCCCCCCAAAGAGGAGCAGCAGGCCAAGCTTGAGGGCACACTCTGCACATCCCCAGAGGCACTTCAGTCATCATCCCTACAAACTCATATTCTGGCCCTTTCAGTAAGAGTGCCTCTGAGCATGGGCAGAGTGCCCCCAGGAGGAGGAAGTAGAAGAAGGTGGGCACCGCACACTCTGCACATTCTCAGTGAGAGTGCCTCTGAGCATGGGCAGAGCGCCCCCAGGAGGAGGAGACAGAAGAAGGTGGGCACAACACCCTGCACATCCTCAGAGGCACAGTGAGAGTGCCTCTGAGCATGGGCAGAGCGCCACCAGGAAGAGCAGGAGGCCAAGCTTAAGGGGACACTCTGCACATCCCCAGAGGCCCTTCAGTCATCATCCCTACAAACTCTTCTCCTTATATTCTGGCCCATTCAAGGAGAGTGCCTCTGAGCATGGGCAAAGCGCCCCCCAAAGAGGAGCAGCAGGCCAAGCTTAAGGGGACACTCTGCACATCCCCAGAGGCCCTTCAGTCATCATCCCTACAAACTCTTCTCCTTATATTCTGTCAAGGAGAGTGCAGCATGGGCCCATCCCTGCAAACTCTTCTCCCATTCTGGCCCATTCATTCTTCTCCTTATATTCTGGCCCATTCAAGGAGAGTGCCTCTGAGCATGGGCAAAGCGCCCCCCAAAGAGGAGCAGCAGGCCAAGCTTGAGGGCAGGGGGACACGCTGCACATCCCCAGAGGCCCTTCAGTCATCATCCCTACAAACTCTTCTCCTTATATTCTGGCCCATTCAAGGAGAGTGCCTCTGAGCATGGGCAAAGCGCCCCCCAAAGAGGCCCTCTGCACATCCCCAGAGGCCCTTCAGTCATCATCCCTACAAACTCTTCTCCTTTCATTTTGGCCCATACCAGGAGAGTGCCTCTGAGCTTGGTTTAAGCTCCCCCCAAAGTGGAGAATGATGCCAAGCTTAAGGGGACACTCTGCACATCCCCAGAGGCCCTTCAGTCATCATCCCCCTACAAACTCTGGCAAACTGCTTCTCATGGGCAGAGTGCCCCCAGGAGGAGGAAGTATATTCTGGCCCATTCAAGTGAGAGTGCCTCTGAGCATGGGCAGAGCGCCCCAAAGGAGACAGAGGAGCAGAGGCAGGCCTCTGAGCATTAGGAAGAGGGACACTCTGCACATCCCCAGAGGCCCTTCAGTCATCATCCCTACAAACTCTTCTCCTTATATTCTGGCCCATTCAAGGAGAGTGCCTCTGAGCATGGGCAAAGCGCCCCAAAGAGGAGCAGCAGGCCAAGCTTAAGGGGACACTCTGCACATCCCCAGAGGCCCTTCAGTCATCATCCCTACAAACTCTTCTCCTTATATTCTGGCCCATTCAAGGAGAGTGCCTCTGAGCATGGGCAAAGCGCCCCCCAAAGAGGAGCAGCAGGCCAAGCTTGAGGGCACACTCTGCACATCCCCAGAGGCCCTTCAGTCATCATCCCTACAAACTCTTCTCCTTATATTCTGGCCCATTCAAGGAGAGTGCCTCTGAGCATGGGCAAGCGCCCCCAAAGAGGAGCAGGAGGCCAAGCTTAAGGGGACACTCTGCACATCCCCAGAGGCCCTTCAGTCATCATCCCTACAAACTCTTCTCCTTATATTCTGGCCCATTCAAGGAGAGTGCCTCTGAGCATGGGCAAAGCGCCCCCCAAAGAGGAGCAGCAGGCTCTCTGCACATCCCCAGAGGCCCCCTACAAACTCTTCAGTCATCATCCCTACAAACTCTTCTCCTCTGCATATTCCCAGAGGCCCATCATCCCTACAAACTCTTCTCCTTATATTCTGAGAGTGCCTCTGAGCATGGGCAGCGCGCCCCCAAAGAGGAGCAGCAGGCCAGCATGGGCAAAAGAGGGCACTCTGCACATCCCCAGAGGCCCTCAAGTAAGAGTGCAGTCATCATCCCTACAAACTCTTCTCCTTATATTCTGCCCATTCAAGGAGAGTGCCTCTGAGCATGGGCAGAGCGCCACCAGGAAGAGCAGGAGGCCAAGCTTAAGGGGACACTCTGCACATCCCCAGAGGCCCTTCAGTCATCATCCCTACAAACTCTTCTCCTTATATTCTGGCCCATTCAAGGAGAGTGCCTCTGAGCATGGGCAAAGCGCCCCCCAAAGAGGAGCAGCAGGCCAAGCTTAAGGGGACACTCTGCACATCCCCAGAGGCCCTTCAGTCATCATCCCTACAAACTCTTCTCCTTATATTCTGGCCCATTCAAGGAGAGTGCCTCTGAGCATGGGCAGAGCGCCACCAGGAAGAGCAGGAGGCCAAGCTTAAGGGGACACTCTGCACATCCCCAGAGGCCCTTCAGTCATCATCCCTACAAACTCTTCTCCTTATATTCTGGCCCATTCAAGGAGAGTGCCTCTGAGCATGGGCAAAGCGCCCCCCAAAGAGGAGCAGCAGGCCAAGCTTAAGGGGACACTCTGCACATCCCCAGAGGCCCTTCAGTCATCATCCCTACAAACTCTTCTCCTTATATTCTGGCCCATTCAAGGAGAGTGCCTCTGAGCATGGGCAAAGCGCCCCCCAAAGAGGAGCAGCAGGCCAAGCTTAAGGGGACACTCTGCACATCCCCAGAGGCCCTTCAGTCATCATCCCTACAAACTCTTCTCCTTATATTCTGGCCCATTCAATGGGAGTGCCTCTGAGCATGGGCAGAGCGCCCCCCAAAGAGGAGCAGCAGGCCAAGGGGGACACTCTGCACATCCCCAGAGGCCCTTCAGTCATCATCCCTACAAACTCTTCTCCTTATATTCTGGCCCATTCAAGGAGAGTGCCTCTGAGCATGGGCAGAGCGCCCCCCAAAGAGGAGCAGCAGGCCAAGCTTAAGGGGACACTCTGCACATCCCCAGAGGCCCTTCAGTCATCATCCCTACAAACTCTTCTCCTTATATTCTGGCCCATTCAAGGAGAGTGCCTCTGAGCATGGGCAGAGTGCCCCCAGGAGGAGGAGACAGAAGAAGGTGGGCACAACACCCTGCACATCCTCAGAGGCACAGTGAGAGTGCCTCTGAGCATGGGCAGAGCGCCACCAGGAAGAGCAGGAGGCCAAGCTTAAGGGGACACTCTGCACATCCCCAGAGGCCCTTCAGTCATCATCCCTACAAACTCTTCTCCTTATATTCTGGCCCATTCAAGGAGAGTGCCTCTGAGCATGGGCAAAGCGCCCCCCCAAAGAGGAGCAGCAGGCCAAGCTTAAGGGGACACTCTGCACATCCCCAGAGGCCCTTCAGTCATCATCCCTACAAACTCTTCTCCTTATATTCTGGCCCATTCAATGGGAGTGCCTCTGAGCATGGGCAGAGCGCCCCCCAAAGAGGAGCAGCAGGCCAAGCTTAAGGGGACACTCTGCACATCCCCAGAGGCCCTTCAGTCATCATCCCTACAAACTCTTCTCCTTATATTCTGGCCCATTCAATGGGAGTGCCTCTGAGCATGGGCAGAGCGCCCCCCAAAGAGGAGCAGCAGGCCAAACTTAAGGGGACACTCTGCACATCCCCAGAGGCCCTTCAGTCATCATCCCTACAAACTCTTCTCCTTGTATTCTGGCCCATTCAAGGAGAGTGCCTCTGAGCATGGGCAGAGTGCCCCAAGGAGGAGGAAGCAGAAGAAGATGGGCACAACCAGGGCCGTAGCCAGGATTTTGATTCGGGGGGGGGGGGGGGTGAGACTGGGTGGAAGAGGGTCTACCCTAGCAAACCTTTTGTATTGTTATCCCAATAACCCCATTAATGTGGAATATAATGAGCATGGTGATCAGATCATGATTTAAATGCACATAACAGTTTAAATAACGTACCAGTAAGGCCTTTTCGCGGACCACCCTGAGAATTTCGGGGGGGGGGGGGCTGAAGCCCCCTTAGCCCCCCCCTGGCTACATGCCTGGGCACAACACGCTCTGCACATCCTCAGAGGCACAGTGAGAGTGCCTCTGAGCATGAGCAGAGCACGCCCCCCAAAGAGGAGCAGCAGGCCAAACTTAAGGGCACACTCTGCACATCCCCAGAGGCACTTCAGTCATCATCCCTACAAACTCATATTCTGGCCCATTCAAGGAGAGTGCCTCTGAGCATGGGCAGAGTGCCCCCAGGAGGAGGAAGCAGAAGAAGGTGGGCACAGCACACCCTGCACATCCTCAGAGGCACAGTGAGAGTGCCTCTGAGCATGGGCAGAGCGCCACCAGGAGGAGCAGGAGGCCAAACTTAAGGGCACACTCTGCACATCCCCAGAGGCACTTCAGTCATCATCCCTACAAACCCTGCTCTTTACAATCTGGCCCATTCAGTAAGAGTGCCTCTGAACATGGGCAGAATGCCCAAAATATAAGCAGAAGCGCCAAGGGGGTGGGCACAGCACACTCTGCACATCCTCAGAGGCACTTCCAATATTATCATCCCTACAAACCCCGCTCTTTACAATCTGGCCCATTCAACGGGAGTGCCTCTGAGCATGGGCAGAGTGCCCCAAGGAGGAGGAAGCAGAAGGAGGTGGGCACAGCACACTCTGCACATCCTCAGAGGCACTTCCAACATTATCATCATTGCAAACCCCGTTTTTTACAATAATAAATAATAATACACTTTATTTATACCCCGCCTAGATCTCCCCCAACGGGGACTCGGGGCGGCTTACATGGGGCCAAGCCCGAGCAAGAGAGTACAACAAAATAAAAACAAAATACACTAAGCAACAAATAACATCATAATTACATAACAACACAGGAATACATTGAGCAGTATCTCTCGGCATTACTTCGCGAACGAAGATTCTTAGGAAGGACTCCTCCCACGCTTTTTACAAGCGCATTGCTGACTAACATTACAATTATTATACTATAATACAATATATTGACATTATAATATACATTATATTACACTACAATCTATTATATAAAGGGGTTCCCGTCATGGAACGACAGTCCCAAACAGAGAAACCTTACAACGCAGAAACACCAAACTTGCCAACAGAAATAGGCCTCAAGCAAGGTATGTTTGTAGCAAAGAAACCTTCCCCCCAAAAACCTAAAAGGCCCCCAAAACAACAAGTAAAAATAACTACATTTCCCAGCATCCTCGTGGGCTGCCAACGACTCTCCCAGCCTCTACATTCTGACAACATGATTGGCTGCCAATAAGGGCGGATTTGCATAACTCCTGTACTGGCCAGCCAACATGAACATTCCGACCCATAATAAACTGTCAGAGGAGGATAGGGCAAAGGGCTGAGGCACAAACACAAACACCCAATTCACTTCCCACAGAAAATTTACACCCCTACAAATCACAGACCACGCCCAAAATTGACAGTAAGGCTTCATTAACTTAATTTCCCTGACTAGGCCTCACTTAATGGAATGCTGTTTACGCTCTAAATTGACAGTAAGGCTTCATTAACTTGATTCTCCCGACTACGCCTCAGCTCACTGGACATTGTGTATGGCCTGAATTGACAGTAAGGCTTCATTAACTTGCTGTTCCTGACTAAGAACATAAGAACATAAGAAGAGCCATGCTGAATCGGGCCTCAGCCCATCTAGTCCAGCATTCTGTGTCACACAGTGGCCCACTAGTTGTACACAGGGATCTCTAGCAGAAAGGAGGGCAAAACCCTCACCTGCTCCCGACCCCCCACAACCAGTACCCGGGGAAATCCTGCCTGCCTCCATCAACACAGAGGTGGCACTTGGATGTCCATTTCAGTAGCTACTGATTCCCTTGGTATCCATGAATCTGTCTAATCCTGCCTTGAAGCTGTCCAGGCTGACAGCTGTCACAACCTCCTCCGGAAGTGAGTTCCATAACCCAATGACCCTCTGGGTGAAGAAATATTTCCCTTTATTAGTCCTAACTTTCCTACCTTGGAGCTTTAGGGAGTGCCCCCTAGTCCTAGTGTTGGGTGACAGAGAAAATATTTTTTCTTTATTCACCTTTTCTATCCCATGCATGATTTTATACACTTCGATCAAGTCACCTCTTAAACGCCGTCTTTCAAGGCTGAAAAGACCAAGGCGTTGCAACCTGATTTCGTAAGGGAGCTGCTCCATCCCTTGGATCATTCTTGTTGCCTTTTTCTGTACCTTTTCCAGTTCCGTTATATCCTTCTTGAGGTGCGGTGACCAGAATTGTACACAGTACTCCAGATGTGGCCTCACCATAGATTTGTAGAGAGGCAATACAACATTTGCCGACCTATTTTCGATTCCCTTCCTGATCATGCCAAGCATAGAAATTGCTTTTTTCGCTGCTGCAGCGCACTGGGTTGACATCTTCATTGAGCTGTCCACCAAAACCCCAAGATCCCTTTCCTGGTTTGTCTAGACCTCAGCTCATGGGACATTGTGTATGGCCTGAATTTACAGTAACCTACCTTGGCACACAGAGCCCCTATGACCCACGCTACATTCTACTACAGTTTGGAGGAGGGTGGACCATGGATTATGGGACTTGAAGTACCTCCATGGATAATGGGATTTGTACTACTTCAAAACCCATCATTCCCCACAGACCACTGTGGCCCAGAACCAAGACCGATACAGACCAAACTTGGCACACAATGCCCCCCATGACCCACACTCCATCCGACTGCAGTTCAGAGGAGGACACACCATGGATAATGGGATTTCAAGTAGCTCCACTCACTTCCAAAGTTAACTTCCAAGCATCAACTTCTACATCAACACAGCAGACGGAAAGACAAAAAACATTGTATATCCACAAGCTATGCAGAACGCCAGCAACGCCACACACCAACAACTCCCCAGGACTTCAACATCCCACCCACCAGAGCAACCCACAACGACACAGCCAGGGCCCCAACAACACCATAACTAACAACAATTCCAACCCTTACATACTCAGACTTTCTCGCATCTCCTAAATAGGGCACAGCAATGCGTGCCGGGTACAGCTAGTGTAATATAATATAATATTATCACTATATTATATTCTCTCGGCATTACTTCGCGAACGAAGATTCTTAGGAAGGACTCATCCCACGCTTTTTACAAGCGCATTGATGACTAAAAAGGCCAATCTGAGATAGGCAAGTCCGGTTGCAGAAAGCACAGCAAACGTCTCCTTGGGTGATGTTGTTTCCAAGCTGCGGTTCTTTCTGCATTGTCGTTTCTCTCCGAGACCCGTTCGGCGTGTCTTCTCGAAAGAGGCTGCAGCATTGTGGATAGTGCGTCTCCATGCCTCCCAATGTGAGGGTGGACCAATGTTGGTAATCAATCTGGCCGAGCCTGAGGTGTTGTTTCAGGGAGTCCTTATATCTCTTTTTGGGGGCGCCTCTCTTGCGCTGACCCGTGGCGAGCTCACCATAGAGTAGTATCCTTGGGAGGCGGTGGTCCTCCATCCTAGTGACATGTCCTGCCCAGCGCAGCTGTGTTCTCAGTAGCATGGCCTTGATGCTGGTGGTCCCTGCTTGCTCAAGGACAGCAACACATAGTCGGTCCAGTGTATATTTAGGATTGTGCGAAGACAGCGCTGATGAAAGCGTTCGAGGAGTCGTAGGTGTTGGCGATAGGTGACCCATGTTTCAGACCCATAGAGGAGAATAGACAGTACGATAACTCTGTACACACTGATTGTGGTACTTTGCCTCAGGTGCTTGTTGCTCCAGACTCTTTTGTGAAGCCTTCCAAATGCACTATATGCCTTTGCTAATCTATGATCTATCTCTTTATCAATCTTGGCGACTGAAGAGATGATGCTTCCCAGGGAGGTGAACTGCTGAACGGACTTCAGCACAGATTTGCCTATGCTGACGTGGGGATGATGGTGTTCTTCCTGTGGTGCGGGCTGGTAGAGGACTTCCGTTTTCTTCAGGCTGACTTCCAACCCAAGCAGTTCTAAAGTAGGGGCTTTCCTAATCTCTCCAGGTAGAGAGTCCCAGAGCCGGGGGGGTCACAGAGGAAAAGGCTCTCTCCCGTGTGCCCACCAGACGAGCCTGTGAAACTGGCAGGGGTAAAAGGAGGGCCTCCCCCGAGGATCGAAGGCCCCGGGCCAGGGCCGTAGCCAGGATTTTGATTCGGGGGGCTGAGTTTGGTTCTGGGGCTGAGACTGGGTGGAAGAGGGTCTACCCTAGCAAATCTTTTGTATTGTTATCCCAATAACCCCATGAATGTGGGATATAATAAGCATGGTGATCAGATCATGATATGAATAAACATAACAGTTTAAATAATGTACCAGTAAGGCCTTCTCGTGGACCACCCTGAGAATTTCGGGGGGCTGAAGCCCCCTTAGTCCCCCCCCTGGCTACATGCCTGCCCCAGCTGATTCATGGAGGGAGATACGGTCACGAAGGTAGGTGGGTCCCAAACCGTTTAGGGCTTTATAGGTGATAATTTGCACCTTGAATTGGGACCTGAAGGTGAACGGCAGCCAATAGAGCTCCTTAAACAGGGGGGTTGACCACTCCCTGTAAGTCGCCCTAGTTATTAATCTGGCTGCCGATCGTTGGACAAGTTGTAATTTCTGGCCCATCTTCAAGGGTAGCCCCACGTAGAGTGCATTGCAGTAGTCCAATCTATAGGTAACTAAGGCATGGACCACTGTGGTCAAGTCTTCCTTCACGAGGTATGGTTGCAGTTGGCACACGAGTTTTAATTGTGTGAAGGCCCTCCCGGCCACCACCGATATCTGCGCATCAAGCATCAGCGCTGAGTCGAGGAGGACCCCCAAACTGCGGACCTGTGACTTCAGGGGGAGTGCAACCTCGTCCAGCACAGGTTGCCACCCAATACCCCGGTCAGACGGGCGACTGACCTGGAGGACCTTTGTCTTGTCGGGATTGATCCTCAGCTTGTTCGTCCTCATCCAGATCATCACAGCGGCCAGGCACTGGTCCAGTCCCCGGGGGGCTTCCTTGGAATCTGGTGGAAATGAGTAGTGGTGTTGGGTGTCATCTGCGTAGAGGTGGCACCGTACTCCAAAACAATCTGGCCCATTCAGTGGGAGTGCCTCTGAGCATAGGCAGAGTGCTCCCAAGAAGGAGCAGGAAGCCAAAGAAGATGGGCACAACACACTCTGCACACCCTCAGAGGCACTTCCACCACCATCATCCTTGCAATCCCCTCTCCATACTATCTGGCTCATTCCGTGAGAGTGCTTCGGAGTGTGAACAGAGTGCCCCAAGGAGGAGCAGGAGACCAAAGAGCATAGGCACAACACACTCTGCGCGTCCTCAGAGGCACTTTCACCATCATTCTTGCAATCCCCTCTCCTTACAACCTGGATCATTCAATGAGAGTGCCTCTGAGCATGGGCAGAGTGGCCCCAAGGAGGAGAAGCAGCAGGCCAAAGAGGACGAGCACAGCACAGTCTGCACATTATTGTGGTTACAATATGGCTCATTCAATGTGCTGTTAGGAATTGTGGGAGCTGAAGTCCAAAGCAGTGTTTCCCAACCAGTGTGCTGTGGCACACTAGTGTGCCGTGAGCGATCATCGGGTGTGCCATGGGAAATTGGAACCTCCAATACCCTTTCTTCCCCCTCCTGCCGAACACTTTCTCTTCTCCACTCGGGCTCCCTTCTTCCCAGCCTCGCTCTGCTCGCTTTGCCTCGCTTTGCTCACACTGCCGCTTCTGCCGACATTTTGATCCGAGGGGGCAGCGTGAGCGTGTTCAGGAGGGGAGGGGGGAGGGAGGAAGATGTGACCCGTGCAGGTGCTACTGCACAGAGTGTGTGGGAAGTTTGATTCCATTCCATCATTGGTGGAGTTCAGAGTGCTCTTTGATTGCAGGTGAACTATAACCCCCAGCAACTACAACTCCCAAATGACAAAATCAATTTTTTGACTGATGGTCCCTCCTTGGGTTAGTATTAGTATGTTTTGTGGCCAAATTTGGCAGCAATTTGTCCAGTGGTTTGTGGGTGAACATTAGGAAGAACTTCCTGACTGTGAGAGCTGTTCAGCAGTGGAACACTCTGCCTCAGAGTCTGCCTATGCCTGGCTGCTCTCTTTCCAGCCGGCTTCCCTGAGGACCGGGTACGTTTTCGTGTTTATGTTTACCAACTATTACTACATTTTAAAACATATTAACTATATGTATTACTGTGTTAGAGTGTTATTTTGTGTCATTTTGGTTGGTGGTGTGCCCCAGGAATATTGTAAATGTAAACAATTTTATTTATTTATTTATTTATTTATTTATTGTTGTGGCTTCTAGGCCGCCGACTCCCGGGGGCTCGCGGCGGCTTACAGCAGGGTTAAAAACATCAATATCAACATAACAATTAAAACAGCAGCAATAACATTAAAATACATTAAAATACAGCATAAAACAGATAATGAAGCAGCATCACACTCGACAGACGAAGCAGTGTGTTAGAGGGCTTACTCATTGAAGGCCTGCCTGAATAGGTGGGTTTTGCAGGCCCGCCTAAATTGGAGTAAGTCCCTCAAGGCCCTGGTACCGGCCGGCAGGGCGTTCCATAGCGTAGGCGCTATAACCGAGAACGCCCTCCGGCGGGTTGCTGTCAGGTGCGCCGACTTTATTGTTGGTATTACCAAAAAGTTGGCATCTTCAGATCGGAGTGGTCTCGAAGGGCAATAAAGGGTGAGGCGGTCCTTCAGATACGCTGGCCCCAGGCCGTATAAGGCCTTAAAGGTAAGAACCAACACTTTGAAGGCAATCCGGTGCTCGATAGGTAGCCAGTGCAGATCCTGCAAGATTGGTGTTATACGGCAACCTGCTGGAGCCCCAGACAGGAGCCGGGCGGCAGCGTTCTGCACCAGCCTGAGCTTCCGGATCGCCGACATAGGGAGGCCAACGTAGAGCGCGTTGCAGTAATCTAGCCTCGAGATGACCGTGGCTTGGATCACCGTGGCCAGGTCGCTTCGGGAGAGGTAGGGGGCCAGCCTCCTTGCCTGGCGGAGATGGAAGAAGGCAGCCTTGCTGACCATGGAGACCTGAGCCTCCATGGACAGCTGGGAGTCCAGATGGACACCCAGGCTCTTCACCGACGGCGCTGGATGCAGCGCCGCCCCATCCAGGGTCGGAAGCCGGACATCCACCCCGCCCGGGCGGCCCAGCCACAAGATCTCCGTCTTCGCCGGATTCACCCCAACCTACTGGCTCGCAGCCATCCAGTAACGGCGTCAAGGCAATGCTGGAAATTATCGGGGACGGATTCCGGTCTGCCCTCCATCCTCAGAATGAGCTGGGTGTCATCAGCGTACTGGTGACAGACCAGCCCATAACTCTGCACCAGCTGTGCAAGCGGCTTAAAAAAGGTTGAAAAACACTGGTCCAAAACACCTGGAGGGCCCAAGTTTGCTCTATTGTGACAAAGTACAATAATTGTGGCTTGCCTCCCCTTTTCCTAAGAAGTTTAGGGCCTAGATAGGCTCCAGATTCTTTCATTGTTTCTGATCCTTGAGAAGCAAATCCTCGATTCCGATCGCACCTTGACCTCTAAGCACACAACTTAAGCAGTTAATTGTCTCCGTCTTAGTTGCATTCCCCTTGGCCTGTGCAACACGAGATCGGTAATGCTGGCTTGCTTTGTGTGGTGGTTTTAAGGAAATGTCTTGCATTTATGTCCTGTCTCCCCCCCCCCCAAAAAAGAGTGCAATAAGTACATTGAATCTTTTCTCCGGGGTATTATTATTATTATTATTTTCTATCTACAAGAATCCGGTGGAGTATTTTAGACCCAGAGAAAGTGTTCCAAGGAGCTTTGTGGCTGAGAGAGGATTTGCAACGAGGTCTAATCCACCGATCGTCATGGCTGCATCTACACTGCAGAATTAATGCGGTTTGACACGACTTCCATAGCCGTGACAGGTAATGAAAAGTAGTAAGCTAAAGTTATTTTGGCACACCCTGGCTCTCCAACCTGGTGGAGATTGCGTGCGCCTGCGTGCCGGAGCACTCACGCGCGCAGCCAGCTAGTTTCGCACATGCGCTATTGGGGCAGAGCGCTTCTGGTGTACGGAGTAGCGAAACTCACTCCCAAGAGCAGGGGTGCCCACACTTTTTCATCAGGTGAGCTACTATATGAACAATCAAGTTGAAAAGATCACCTGTTGTGCATGTGAGCATGTGTGTGCGCGCACGCGCGCGCGCATGCGCACACTCTCCTACTGCAGCCTTCCATCCGTGCGGGGCTTCTTTCTTGCCTGCCCACGAACTCGCCACCGCACGCACCCGGGAAGGGGATCCTCCTTGCCTGCGCGCGCTCTCTCTCTTAATGTCTTCGTTGCCTTCCTCCTTCCTGCTGCGTGCTTTCACGAAGCAGGAAGTCCCCATCCCATCCTGCTTCTTGCGTGCACAGCAGGCCCCTCCCACGCATGCAGCAGGAGGGTAGTTATAGGCACACCCACCAGCGTTCCGGCCAGATATGGCTTCGGCAGCGGCTCGGAAGACGCAGGGCTGGGAAGAGGGGCCGCCTGGATGCTGCCTGGGCCAGGAAACTCAACCGAGAGAGGGACCCACATGAGGCTGGAGCCTCCCCATGGCAGCCTCCCCCCCCCCCTCCCTCGAGGCTTCCTTTCCTGGGCAGGAGAAGGAAGAGTGGAAGAGGTGCTTCCCCCGAGGGCGAGGGAGGGCAAGGTGGAGAAAGGCGGCGAGGGCACAAGCAGCAGCAGCAAGTGGAGTCTCCATCCCCGCAGCCCCCTCCTCCTCGGGTTCAGCCCCAGGAACACGGCGGAACTCTCCCTCCTCGCCCCCAACCAAGGAAAGAAAGCAGCCCCACACAGCTCGCTCGCCCAGGTCTCGGTTTGGAATGGGAGTCCCGAGGGCAGCAGCAGGGTTTGCGGCGGGGCTTGCTTGGCTTTGCCCCACTTTGCCCGGCCTCCTTCGCCTCTTTCTCTCTCTCTCTCTCTCCCTCCTTCCAGAGCCCGCCTGCCTAAAGGATCCGAAAAAGTTCTCCGGATGTCTTTCTTCTCTCCTTGGCTCTCTCTCTCTCACACACACACACACACTCCCTCCATCCCTCCCACAGCCTCGCATCTTATCCGTGCGCGTGCCTTCGCCTTGCTCTCGCCCCCAGCAGCAACCAATGGGCGGTCATGTCACCACACCGTGCGTGGCAAGACGAGCGCCAGGGCCCGCCCACTAAAGCCTCATTTTGGCAAAAGAAGCCCCGCAAAGGCGGCAGCGGGAGCGCACGTGCGCGCATGGCATGGTAGGAATGTGCCGTCCGGCTGGTGAGGCCCAAAGATCACCTGGAAGAGGGCCGAAGATCACCTAGGTGCTCCCGATCACCGTAATGTGCACCCCTGCCCAAGACGATGAAAAGGACGGGGGAACATTTTGCAGCTGGGGCGGAACTTCTCACCTCACGCCCGTGCGCCGGCCTGCAGCAATGGTGTGCCGAACCTGGCAGCCGCGGCCGGATGCGCCCCTGGCCACGTGGTGCCCAGAAATGGCCGCTTACTTCGCTTACAGTTAAACTCGCAACTGCATGTTGATGCATACTAACAAGGCTACGTCTTTAAAAGCCATGTGGATGTGATTGGAGCTTACGGCAGTGTATGGCACTTTGGCTCTGGTGGCTCCAAATATGACATTTCCTCCCTTCTGTGTTTGCGTCTCTCTTCTTGGAAAACGGACCAGAAATCCTGTTCCTTTGGCATCCTCTTTGCAGCCAAGTCCCTGGGAGGAAGGAGGGGAGGCTCTTCCGCGTCTGCCACTCTTGCTTCCTTGCTTGCAGTGAGCTGCCAATGCTGGCAAAACATAACTGCTCAGTTTTTAACCGCTCTCCTCCTTAAGGAGCCTTTTGGGACACATTAGTCTTTGAGGATGTGGGTGTCAGCTGGGAAAAGGGCTCCCTCTCCTGCCTGCACAAAGTACTGTGGCTGGATATGCTGGGGTTGCCACTTTTTGATCTAAGAAATAAGGGACATTTACCTAAAATATACGGGATTTTTCACAAAAATAAGGGACACTTCACTAAAAACTTGAAAATCAAACTTTAGGTATCAATAGTTTTATGCACAGAATAAGATAATTATTGAAATTCATAAAAGAAATTGACTTACACCCTCTTAACAGTACATAGTATGTCTCCCTCACATATTTATTAGGCCTGGGCAATCAATAATCCCTCACTGTAATCCTATCCAGTCTAGCTACTCATTGAGGACTGGAGACTTGTGCAGTCAGGGATGAAATTGTTGCACTTCAGACAAGGAGCACCCCCCTAGTTCATACACACAACAGGCAGTCTGAATAATAGGCTTTTATTGAAACAAATATAGTGTCCAACAAAAGGGTTAAAAGAAGATCAATTGTAGAATATATCCAAGGTAAAATCACACAGTTCAATTAGTCTCAAAATCCAAAGGCAAAGGTATAGTCTCAAAATCCAAAGGCAAAGGTAAAAAGCTTGATGCAAAATCCCATGAATAATATAAGGCAGCTATAGAAGCAAAACGTGCGCAGAGGCCTAGACAAAATCAGGAGCTTGGAGACAAGATAAAGCTTGGCATGTATTCTGAACAAAGCCTGGAAACTGAAGACAATTTCCCTAGCCTAGCAATCTAATATTGTCACACCTCAAGGGCCTCAGGCATCAGTTTTGCTTGAGCAAGACTTCAGCCATGCCGGCTGCAAGGAACTTTCTAAGCCAGCTTGTTTCACTCCAGAGCTTTCCCATGGCCCCCTTTGCCTTTCCTGTGTGAATCAGGTACTGAATGCATAGCATGGATAGGCCAAGGTTATTCAAACGAGCCTCCCCTGATAAGCGGAGCGCCTCGGAGATGCTTCGAGTCCGGCTCCCTTTTGCCAGCTGCGAGTTGCTAACGAGCTATGCATTCCAGAGAGACTGAGGTAGCAAAACATATAGACAGTCATCAATCATGGAACTTTGACACTCGACGCACTTAGATCAAAGCCAGTGAACCCTATAACTGCCCAGAGATACCCAATGGAAGCTCGTTAGGATTCCCAGGTGTCCCGTTATCAACATCAAGACCTTCAGAGTCCTGAACACAAGAATTCTCATCTAATGAAGCCCTGGGAAGAGAACTGTTCCCAGGAAAGCAAGCCTCATCTGAAAGGTCACTTTGCATCTCAGAATTCTCACTAAGCATCCCATCATCAGCATTTTCCGGAACAATCTCATCATCCCTAGCATGCACATGAACACCAGGCTGAAAAACCACATAAATCCAACACAGGTTAAGCAGCTGAGGGGCAAAAGGAAGGGGCCTGAAGCTGTTAGGAATTGTGGGAGTTGAAGTCCAAAACACCTGGAAGGCCAAAGTTTGCCCAGGCCTGTTTTAAATGGTTCTAAAGTACTTACAAAACTAAAGTTCTGGTGGTGAACACTAGGTGGCGCTGGTGCTTTGCTTCTACAGTGTTGCTAACGTTATGGTGGTGAACATTTCAGAACTCTAACAAAACTTTCAAAATGTCGTTATAAATGGCAGTTCCTAATTGGTTCTGTCTTAAAAATCACCAATAATGAAATAATGATGATGTTTTGAAAGTTTTGTTGGAGTTCTGAAATGTTCACCACTATAACTGCTGAAGAAGATTGTAAATAGGGTTGGTGCAAGAACACAACCTTGTTTCACTCCATTAGTTATTAGGAAGGGCTCTGCGAGAGCATCGCCGTATCTCACTTGACCGCGCTGGCCCTCATGTAACAGGATAATCATTTTGAGGAATTTGGGGGGACATCCTAGACGTTCCAGGATCTGCCACAGACCTTTTCTGCTCACAGTGTCGAAGGCTTCGGTGAGGTCGACAAATGTTACATAGAGTCCTTTGTTCTGCTCTCTACATTTCTCTTGCAGTTGTCTAAGGGCAAAAACCATATCTGTGGTGCTCCTATTAGCTCTGAAGCCGCATTGGCTTTCCGGGAGAAGTTCTTCTGCAATAGCAGGAACTAATCTGTTCAGGAGTATCCTTGCAAGGATTTTTCCAGCAATGGAGAGCAGTGTTATACCTTGATAGTTTGAGCAATCGGAGTTTGTTCCCTTTTTCTTATACAGGGTGATGATAACTGCATCTCGGAGATCTGATGGCAGTTCACCTTTTTCCCAGCAACTCACAAGGAGCTCGTGGAATTTAGCATGAAGTACATGACCTCCCTGTTTCCAGGCTTCAGGTGGGAGTCCATCGATCCCGGCTGCCTTGCCATTTTTCATCTGCTGTATGGCCTCAATGGTCTCTTCCAGAGTGGGAGCTGTGTCCAGTTCATTTTTCATTGGTTGATGTATCATGTGTTGGATCGCTGAACCTTGGACTACTTGGTTGGCATTGAAGAGACTCTGAAAATGTTCAGCCCATCTGTTCAGGATGGAGGCTTTATCAGTAATTACTGTTTGACCATCTGTACTGTATAAGGAGAAGATGTAGGGATGATGACTGAAGTGCCTCTGGGGATGTGCAGAGTGTCCCCTTAAGTTTGGCTTCCTGCTCCTCCTGGGGACGCAGGAAAGGAAGGAAAGGAAAGAAAGAAGGGAAAAATAAGGAAGGGAAAGGAAAGAAGGACAGAAGGAAGGGGAAGGAGGGAAAAAGAAGAAAGGATGGAAAGAAAGAATGAAGTGAAGGGAGGGAGGGGAAGGAAAGAATGGAGAAAGGTAGAGAAAAGAAAGAGGAAGGCAAGAAGGAAGGAAGGGAAAAAGAATGAAGAGAGGGACAAAAGAAAAAAGGAAGGAAGGAAAGGAAAGAAGGAAGGGAAAAAGAAGGAAGGGCAGGGAAAAAGAAAGAAGGAAAGAAAGAAGGAAGGGAAAAATAAGGAAGGAAGGAAGGGAAAGGAAAGGAAAGAAGGACAGAAGGGAAGAAGGAAGGGAGGGAGGGGAAAAGACGGAAGGAAAGGAAAAAAGGAAGGAAAAGAAGAAAGGATGGAAAGAAAGAATGAATGAAGGGAAGGGAAGGAGCGGAAGGAAAGAAGGAAGGAAGGGAGAGAAAAGAAAGAAGGAAGGAAAGAAAAAAGGAAGGAAGGGAAAAAGAATGAAGAGAGGGACAAAAGAAAAAAGGAAGGAAAGGAAAGAAGGAAGGAAGGGAAAAGAAAGGACAGAAGGAATGAAGGGGAAGAAGAGGGGGGAGGAAAAAATAAGAAAGGAAAGGAAAGAAGGAAGGGAAAGAAGGATGGAAAGAAAGAATGAAGGGAAGGGAGGGAGGGGAAGGAAAGAAGGGAGGGAGGGAGAGAAAAGAAAGAAAGAAGGAAAGGAAAGAAGGAAGGAAGGGAAAAAGAAGGAAGGGCAGGGGAAAAAGAAAGAAGGAAGGGAAGAAGGAAGGAAGGGAAAGGAAAGAAGGACAGAAGGAAGGAAGGGGAAGAAGGAAAGAAGGGAGGGAAGGGAGGAAGGAAAGGAAGGGGGAAAGAGGGAATGGAAGGAAAGGAAAGAAGGAAGGAAGGGAAAGAAGAAAGACAGAAGGAAAGGAAAGATGGAAGGAAAAGAGGAGAGGAGGTTAATGGCCGGTGTGCAACAATAACTGAACCCTGGACTACTCGGTTGGCATTGAAGAGACTCTGAAAATGTTCAGCCCATCGGTTCAGGATGGAGGCTTTTTCAATCATTGGTGTTTGACCATCTGTACAGTGTAAGGGGCTTTGGACCCGGTAAGTAGGTCCAAACACTCCTTTCAGAGCTTATATTATATTATACTAGCTGTACCCGGCACGCGTTGCTGTGCCCTATTTAGGAGATGCGAAAAAGTCTGAGTATGTAAGGGTTGGAATTGTTGTTAGTTATGGTGTTGTTGGGGCCATGGCTGTGTCGTTGTGGGTTTTTCTGGTGGGTGGGATGTTGAAGTCCTGGGGAGTTGTTGGTGTGTGGTGTTGCTGGCGTTCTGCATAGCTTGTGGATATGCAATGTTTTTTGTCTTTCCGTCTGCTGTGTTGATGTAGAGGTTGATGCTTGTGTGGTTGGAAGTGAGTGGAGGTACTTGAAATACCATTATCCATGGTGTGTCCTCCTCTGAACTACAGTCGGATGGAGTGTGGGTCATGGGGGGCATTGTGTGCCAAGTTTGGTCTTTATCGGTCTTGGTTCTGGGCCACAGTGGTCTGTGGGGAATGATGGGTTGTGAAGTAGTACAAATCCCATTATCCATGGAGGTACTTCAAGTCCCATAATCCATGGTCCACCCTCCTCCAAACTATAGTAGAATGTAGCGTGGGTCATAGGGGCTCTGTGTGCCAAGTTTGGTTACTGTAAATTCAGGCCATACACAATGTCCCATGAGCTGAGGCCTAGTCAGGAACAGCAAGTTAATGAAGCCTTACTGTCAATTCAGGCCATACACAATGTGCAATGAGCTGAGGCGTAGTCGGGAGAATCAAGTTAATGAAGTCTTACTGTCAATTCAGAGCATAAACAGCATTCCATTAAGTGAGGCCTAGTCAGGGAAATTAAGTTAATGAAGCCTTACTGTCAATTTTGGGCGTGGTCAGTGATTTGTAGGGCTGTAAATTTTCTGTGGGAAGTGATTTGGGTGTTTGTGCCTCAGCCCTTTGCCTTATCCTCCTCTGACAGTTTATTATGGGTTGGAATGTTCATGTTGGTTGGCCAGTACAGGAGTTATGCAAATCCGCCCTTATTGGCAGCCAATCATGTTGTCAGAATGTAGAGGCTGGGAGAGTCGTTGGCAGCCCCGGAGGATGCTGGGAAATGTAGTTTTTTACTCGTTGTTTTGGGGGCCTTTTAAGTTTTGGGTGGGAAAGTTTCTTTGCTACAAACATACCTTGCTTGAGGCCTATTTCTGTTGGCAAGTTTGGTGTTTCTGCGTTGTAAGGTTTCTCTGTTTGGGACGGTCGTTCCATGACGACTCTTCCTTTATATATATAGATTATATTATATTATATTACACTACAATGTAATATAACATTATATTATATTCTCTCGGCATTACTTCACGAACGAAGATTCTTTTTACAAGCGTGTTGATGACTAAAAAGGCCAATCTGAGATAGGCAAGTTCAGTTGCAGAAGGCACAGCAGAAAGTCTCCTTGGCTGATGTTGTTTCCAAGTTGTGGTTCTTTCTGCGTTGTCGTTTCTCTTCGAGACCAATTTGGCGTGTCTTCTCGAAAGAGGCCGCAGCATATTATAGCAATTATCACTATATTATATTATATCAAAATGAAATACAACATTACATTATACTATATATATAAATACTAGCTGTACCCGGCACGCGTTGCTGTGCCCTATTTATGAGATGCGAGAAAGTCTGAGTATGTAAGGGTTGGAATTGATGTTACTTATGGTCTTGTTGGGGTCATGGCTGTGTCGTTGTGGGTTGTTCTGGTGGGTGGGATGTTGAAGTCCTGTGGAGTTGTCGGTGTGGTGTTGCTGGCGTTCTGCAGAGCTTGTGGATATACAATGTTTTTTGTCTTTCCGTCTGCTGTGTTGATGTAGAGGTTCTGTGCTTTCCCAACTCTGGAGAACGCTATGTAGAGTTGCCCGTGGGAGAAGCATTTTGTGTCAAGGTCTATGCCACAGATTTGTAGTGTTTGTCCTTGAGCCTTGTTTATGGTGATGGCAAAAGCTAGTGTAGTGCAGTGTCTTTCTGTTCTGCCGTTTGTTCTGCCCTTTTTGTGTGATGTATGTAGCGTTGCAGTGTGTCGTCCGATGCTGTTCTTTTAAGGAGGCATGGCTTGTCTTTTGGGTCAGCTTATGCCTGTGTGGAAGGAAGGAATGGCATACAAATGGGTTGAGCAGTAGACGCAAGGTTGTGTTATGTGCGTATTGTGTTGTGTGTAGGTATTACTTTTTTGGTGAGTTAGTGGGTGTGTGGTGGCATTGTGGGTGGTAGTATGTTGTGGAATGCTTGTGTGGGTGGGGTGTTTTGGGTGTTTGTAGAGTATCAGTGCAGTGTTGTGTTGTGTTGTGGTTGGAGTATAGGTGGAGCTGGTTTTTGTTTGTGGTGGTGGTAGGTGTTGTGTGTGTGGGGTCTGGTAAGGTAGGGGGGATGGGTTGTGATAGGAAGTTGTGTTGTGTTGTGTGGGTAGGAATTGCTGGAGTATTGTGCCTGGGACGTGTGTGTATTTGGAGGTGTGTGTGGTGGTGAGTAGTGAGTGCAGTCCTGGGTTTTGTGTTGGGGAAGTTGTCAGGTATTTGTGGGGTGTATTTTGTGTGTGTTGTGGTGACATAGTTGTCTCAGTCTGGCTGTGTGCTGGTTGTGATGTGGAGGGGGTGTTGCTTTTGCCAGTGTTTGTTGTGTTTTGGGGGGGGGAGGTTGTGTTGCAGGATTGGTTTTTTTTTGTGTGGGTTTTGGAAGTTTGTGTTATTCTGGGGGTATGTGTTTGTCAGTGGTGCCTGTGTCCCTGGTGCCCTATTTGTCTCCCTCCTAGATCTTGGCCTTGACAGTTTAACCCTCAAACACCAACTGACTAAACTGAAATCACTCAGCATTCTAATCTAGCCTTGTCTGCATTTTGTGTGGGCCGATGTTGGCCAATGGGTTTCGCTGACGGCCGCAGAGGATGCTGGGAAATGTAGTTTTTTTTCATCGTTGTTTTGGGTGCCTTCTACGTTTGGGGGAGAAGTTTCTTTGCTAAAAAACCTTCCTTACCTGAGGCCTATTTTTGTTGGCAAGTTTGGTGTCTCTGCCTTGGAAAGTTTCTCTGTCTCTGTCAGTCGTTCGATGACGGGTCCTCCTTTATATAATAGATTCTCTTGGCATTACTTCGCGAACGAAGATTCTTTTTCCAAGCGTGTTGATGACTAAAAAGGCCAATCTGAGATAGGCAAGTTCGGTTGCAGAAGGCACAGCAGAAAGTCTCCTTGGGTGATGTTGTTTCCAAGTTGCGGTTCTTTCTGCGTTGTCGTTTCTCTTCGAGACCAATTCGGCGTGTCTTCTCGAAAGAGCAATTATCACTATATTATATTATATCATAATGAAATACAGCATTACATTATACTATATATAAATATATACCGTATATACAGTATATATATATAATTATAAAATAAACAAAATTATTCATTTAAATGAAATCAATTGAGCTTTTTAAAAAAGCATATTTCAGTTATTCAGCTAAAACCATAACAGAAGAAATTTATTTATTTATTTATTTCCGGCATTTTACCCCGCTCTTCTCAACCCCCGAGAGGGGACTCAGAGCGGCTTCCAAAAGGCACACCCGATGCCAACACAGTAAAACACATAAAACACAGTATAACCCCCCAAACATTACACTATAGCAGAGTTGGTACTTTGAGCAGGAGTACAGTCAGGAGAGAGTGATGCACAAGCAAGAGCTATAGAATAGCTGGCTTTCTGTGCCAGGAATCACGCTGGCATGCAAGCCGTAAATGCTGTACCCTGATTGGTACGCCAAGTGTATGCACTGATTTGCTAAAGTACAACATGTGACTTCAATGATAACAAAAGCCTTGATTGGCGAAAGCAGTACAAGGCATGGGTTTGTTTACCTTAATGCTAATAGGATAAGAACAACGCAAGCGCAGAAGGATCTGCCCCCTCCTTTGCTGGCAGAGAGGAGGCAGAAGCAAATGTTGCGCATGACAGGTACAGAGCTTTCTCCCTGGCAGACGCCCAGGAAAAGTTTCTGTAGATTTGTTGCAAAGCAAAGCAAGGACACTGGCCAGAGCTGATAACATACATTGGGAATGGATTTCTAGCTGCGACATAGTGTTTAACAAATAGAAGCCTGACAATGATATGATGCTAATGATGCTAATGAAAGTATGGTGTCTAATTGGATAATGAAAATGTTCTGATACACTGGCGAATGGGGTTTGTGAAGAAGGGCGGGGAAGAAGATCTGCCGCCATGAAGGGTATATAATGACTGCTCTTAGAATGTATGTTAGGATTTGCCACGAGCAGCTTGTTCTGTGGGTGAACCCCACCAGCTGGTGTCTACTTTTAATAAACTTGACTTCACTTTGAAAACAGTCAATTGTCCGTTCTCTCGTTCCTGTGCCCGCGCGTCCACGTCGCTATTGGTAAGAAGGTTATTTGCCAACCCGGAGTTCTGGGACTCCTAATTTGCTGCTACAACACATTAAAATACAATTACATCAACATATCATACACATTCATTTAAGTTAAAAAAATAAAAATAAAATAAAATGTGATGCCTTGTGCTAGTGTGCAAACGCCTGGTCCCACAGCCAGGCTTTTACTTTTTTCCAGAATGTCAGGAGGGATGGAATTGATCGTATGTCACTAGGAAGCGCATTCCACAGATGGGGAGCCACCACCGAGAAGGCCGTCTCCCTCGTCCCCACCAGCCGCATTTGAGAAGTCGGCGGGAGCGAGAGCAGGGCCTCCCCGGATGATCTTAAATTACGAGGTGGGACATAGCGGCAGATGCGTCGGACAAGTAAGCTGGGCCAGAACCGTATAGAGCTTTAAAGGTCAAAGCCAGCACTTTGAATTGAGCCTCGAATTGGACAGGCAGCTAGTGGAGCTGACACAACAGGGGGTGGTATGCTCCTGTATGTAGCTCCCGTTAGCAATCTGGCTGCCGCCCGCTGGACTAATTGATATTTCTGAACTGTCTTCAAAGGCAGCCCCACGTAGAGTGCGTTGCAGTAATCTATTCGGGATGTGACCAGAGCGTGGACGACCGTAGCCAGATCAGACTTCCCAAGGTACAGGCGCAGCTGGCGCACGAGTCTTAACTGTGCAAAAGCTCCCCCGGCCACCGCCGAGACCTGGGGCTCCAGGCTCAGCGATGAGTCCAGGATCACTCCCAAGCTGAGAACCTGCGTCTTCAGGGGGAGTGTAACCCCGTCCAACACAGGCTGTAACCCTATGCCCTGTTCGGCCTTTCGACTGACCAGGAGATCCTCTGTCTTGTCTGGATTAAGTTTCAATAAATTATAGGTTTTTTACATTAATTTACATTAATTTCAAAAATGAACCAACCAACAAAAATCACCCGCCCAACGTGGGGCTCGAACCCACGACCCTGGGATTAAGAGTCCCATGCTCTACCGACTGAGCTAGCCGGGCGCTGAGGAAGACCCCTCACAGAACCTTCCTTGTGGAATTCTCAGCGCATGCGTACCCTCCAGATATCGATTTGTGAGGGGTTTTTTTTTTTCCTACGCATGCGCACTCTTCTCTTCTTCTGCTGCCGCGCGCCAACTGCTCCCGCCGTGACTGGGCGCGTTCGTGGCCACGCCCCTTTTGCTAACGGCGGGAGGCGATTGGCCAAGGCTCCAGAGGCAGTTGTCCAATGGTTGGGCGCGTTGCTGAGCAGTGACTTGAGTATTGTGAGTGAGGCGGCGGCGAAGAAGGAGGCCCGGCTGTGTGCTCCGCCATGAGTTCCATAGGCACCGGGGTAAGTGGGATGGAGGAGAAAAGGAAGGCCTCCCTCGGAGGAGGGGAGCTTTCTCTCGTCACTTCGAGGACCTAGGCCAGGCCTGGGCTAATTTGGGCCTACCGCCCTGTGAGTGTGGCCTAGACAAATTTGGGCCTACCAGGTGTTTTGACTTCCAACTCCCAGCAGTCTATGCAGCCTCAGGCCCTTTCCTTTTCCCCCTCAGCCGCTTAAGCGGCTGAGGGGGGAAAGGAAAGGGCCTGAGGCTGCTAGGACTGCTGGGAGTTGGAGTCCAAAACACCTGGTAGGCCCAAATTTGCCCAGGCCTGGTGTAGGCCACACTCACAGGGCGGTGACGTCACCCACGTGCGACTCCTTGAGAGAGGCCTAGCCGTTTGCAGGCCGGCCGCTGAGTCACTGGAAGGGAAAGCGAAAGTGGAGAAATCGAGGAAGGGCTTCTAGGCCTACTCCCACAATTCCTCACAGTCCAAAACACCTGGAGGGCCTGGTTTGGCCCAGACCCGGTCTTTAGTATACAAGTGAATACATGTTTCTACCTCTCTATGTTTGTTTGGACCCAGCATTATGGGACTTGTAGTTCAGCTGCACCCAGAGACCACGATGGTGGATCAGAACCCAACTTTTCACACAGGCCCATCACCACTAACTCTGAATACTGGAGGCGTTTGGAAGGGATTCACATGGGATGCTGGGAGTTGTAGTTCACGTAGGAATAAAACAGAACCTCATAATATAAGCTCAGGCTTGTGTGCCAGTTAGAACATAAGAACATAAGAAGAGCCATGCTGAATCGGACCTCAGCCCATCTAGTCCAGCATTCTGTGTCACACAGTGGCCCACCAGTTGTACACGGGGATCTCGAGCAGAAGGGAGGGCAAAACCCTGACCTGCTCCCGACCCCCCACAACCAGTACCCAGGGAAATCCTGCCTACCTCAACCAACTCCGAGGTGGCACTTGAATGTCCTTTTCAGTAACTACCGATACACTTGGTATCCATGAATCTGTCTAATCCTGCCTTGAAGTTGTTCAGGCTGACAGCTGTCACAACCTCCTCTGGAAGTGAGTTCCATAACCCAATGACCCTCTGGGTGAAGAAATATTTCCCTTTATTAGTCCTAATTTTCCTACCTTGGAGCTTCAGGGAGTGCCCCCTAGTCCTAGTGTTTTGTGACAAAGAAAATAGTTTTTCTTTATTCACCTTTTCTATCCCATGCATGATTTTATACACTTCGATCAAGTCACCTCTTAAACGCCGTCTTTCAAGGCTGAAAAGACCAAGGCGTTGCAACCTGATTTCATAAGGGGCTGCTCCATCCCTTGGATCATTCTTGTTACCCTTTTCTGTACCTTTTCCAGTTCCGTTATATCCTTCTTAAGGTGCGGAGACCAGAATTGTACACAGTACTCCAAATGTGGCCTTACCATCGATTTGTAGAGAGGTAATACAACATTTGCTGACCTATTTTCGATTCCCTTCCTGATCATGCCAAGCATAGAATTTGCTTTTTTCACTGCTGCTGCGCACTGGGCTGACATCTTCATTGAGCTGTCCACCAAAACCCCAAGATCCCTTTCCTGGTTTGTCTCGGAAAGCTTTGACCCCATCAATTTGTAGGTGTAGTTGGGGTTCTTTGCCCCGATGTGCAGGTCAGGGTAAAACCCTGACCTGCTCCCGACCCCCCACAACCAGTACCCAGGGAAATCCTGCCTACCTCAACCAACTCCGAGGTGGCACTTGAACCCAACTTTTCACACAGGCCCATCACCACTAACTCTGAATACTGGAGGCGTTTGGAAGGGATTCACATGGGATGCTGGGAGTTGTAGTTCACGTAGGAATAAAACAACCTCATAATATAAGCTCAGGCTTGTGCGCCAGCTGCACCCTGTACGCCGGGAGCTCGACAGGGGGAGTGTGTCCCTGTTGGTTCTGCTGGACCTCGCAGCGGCCTTAGATACTGTCCACCACAGTATCATTCTGAGACTCCTTGCAGGAATGGGCCCTGGAGGTACTGCTTTGCAGTGGCTCCAGTCCTTCCTCGAGAGTTGCTCCCAGAAGGTGTTGCTAGGGGACTCCTGCTCAACCCCACGGCCATTGTACTGTGGGGTCCTGCAGGTCTCAGTACTGTCCCCTGTGTTATTTAACATATTCATGAAGCCGTTGAGGAAGATCATTTCGGGGTGCGGTGTCAACTGTACGCAGATGATGTCCAATTCTGTCACACCTTTCCACCTGTTACTAAGGAGGCTGTTCAAGTCCTGAACCGGTGCTTGGCTGCTGTAATGGACTGGATGAGGGCGACCAAATTGAAACTAAATCCAGACAAGACAGAGGTACTCCTGGTCATTCGTAAGGCCGAACAGGGCATAGGGTTATAGCCTGTGCTTGATGGGGTTACACTCCCACTGAAGGCGCAGGTTCGCAGTCTGGGAGTGATCCTGGACTCATTGCTGAGCCTGGAACCCCAGGTCACGGCGGTGGCCGGGAGAGCTTTTGCACAGTTAAAGCTTGTGCGCCAGCTGCGCCCGTACCTTGGGAAGTCTGACTTGACCACGGTAGTCCATGCTCTGGTTACATCTCAAATAGACTACTGCAACGCTCTCTATGTGGTGTTGCCTCTGAAGACTGTTCGGAAACTGCAATTAGTCCAACGCTCAGCAGCCAGGTTACTAACAGGAGCAGAGTACAGGGAGCATAGAACTCTCTTGTTGCGCCATCTCCACTGGCTGCCAATTAGTTTCTGAGCACAATTCAAAGTGCTGGTTTTAACCTACAAAACCCTATTCGGTTCCGGCCCAGTTTACCTGTCCGAACGGATTCTCCCCTATGAACCATCAAGAACATTAAGATCCTCCGGAGAGGCCCTGTTCTTGATCCCGCCATCTTCGCAAGCATGTCTGGTGGGGACGAGAGACAGGGCCTTCTCTGTTGTGGCCCCTCGGCTGTGGAACTCCCTCCCAAGCGATGTTAGATCTGCCCCTCCCTGTTTTCCTTCAGGACGCGTGTGAAGACTTGGATGTGGAACGTGACTTTCCCAGAATAAGCTGAGATTGATTTCAATCTGAAATGGGTGACCACTTTTATAGACCGAGTTGAATGTGGTTTTAATGGCAATGTGGTTTTTATGTATCTGTTTTTATGTATTTTAATATGCTGTTTTAAGATGTTTTAAATTTGTATGGCGTTGAATTTTGCTGTAAGCCGGTCTGAGTCCCTCCTTGGAGGTGAGAAGGCCGGGGTACAAAAATTTTAGATAAATAAATAATAAATAAATTATCGGACTTGTAGTTCAGCTGCACCCAGAGACCACGGTGACACCCACCGATGGTGGATCAGAGCCCAACGTTTCACAAAGGCCCATCACCACTAACTCTGAATACTGGAGGAGTTTGGAAGGGGTTCACATGGGATGCTGGGAGTTGTAGTTAACGTAGGAATAAAACAGAACCTCATAATACATGAATGATAAAATATACAAAATAGGTCTGCTGGAAACTAGGTTAATCTACCTGTCACCTTGGGATCCTTCCTATCTTGAGGACGACGGCCTCCACCTTGGTTCCTGAGTTTTATTTATTTTATTTTTTGTGGGTTTTGATGGTTTTGAAATGTGATTTATGGTTTGTGTATGTTATTTTATTTGCTTAATTGCGTGAATTTATATTGAAAATATTTTTATTTAAATAAATAATTCTGTTCTTTTTAAAATCTCTGGCATTACTTCACGAACGAAGATTCTTAGGAAGGACTCATCCCACGCTTTCTACAAGTGCGTTGGATGTGCCCTTCGAGCCTGTGCAATGGATTTTTCTGGTAGAGCGCAGCATGCACAGAACTGGCCTCACCCTTTAAATCGAAGGTTCGTCTGCCAGGGCCTAGCAAGCTTAGGACGGTGGCAGCGAAGTCCTCAGGTCGTAGGTTTGATTAGAGTTACCTGGGTCTCTGGAGTTGAAGCTGAAGACTGCCTTTTGAACCGGATGGGTGGCCAGCAGTGCTTGTTTGGCGAACACTGCCCCTTGGACTAAGTCTTGGCTTGTCCCTGGTCGGGGTAGCAGAGCTTGGGGGTCCTGGGGGCCACTCCAGCAGTGCCCCAGCGACCTTTCCTTAGGGCCGCTACTTATGCCCTGGGGTCTCCTGGAGAGAGTCTTGCTCGCCGTGCACGGGAGCCCATCATCAGCGCCGGTGCCTGGGCCTGACAGAGAGGGAGACCTGGAGGGAACTTGGACTGGGACACTTGAGTATGGTCCCAGGAAGATGGCGGGTGGCCTTAAGGACGCTTCCGGCCACACCGCCTTGTCAGACTCACCACGCAGGCGCAGGAAGAATCACAGACGTAGACAGAAAGGTCTATACAGATACCGCGAGAACTGGTCGTTGATGAAGTTCCTGTTTCAGCTCGGGAGGATGAAGTTCCCAGGCCAGCGGAAACAAGGATCGTCTGACAGAGGAAGTCTTGAGTTTGACAAGAAGTGGAAGAAATTCCGCCCCAGGACATTCTGGAACGTTAACTCCAGGAGCTGGGCGTGATCTTTGGAGAACCCCCAGCTCCGGAGATGGGCTGATAGGTCGGAGAAAGGAACTGTCCCGGAATCCTTGGATCAAATTGGGCCGAGTGGCTCTCCCCCTTTTAGGGGTTTGGGGGGCCCAGCTGGTTTGGCATCGCCTGGATTGCTGACCGCCGGAGGGGCCAAAGGAGTGCCACAACTCCCCCCTTTTGACGGGCTGACCAGTATCAGTACTGGATAGTCCCCTTAGATAATCTGTCTATCACCGCGAGACCTGCACTTTACTCCGACCCCATGGCCTCCTACCAGTCCAACTGAATATCACTGGCTGTTTTGATTTTGTGTCCTTTTCCTAGTAGAGTATTTAAATGTATATTAGGACCTTAACTGTCTTATTCTGTACTATGTGTTTATTGTGTTGTCTATTGCTGTACTTGTTTGCTTTTGATTGTGTGTTTATACTCTGTAAACCTCTCCGAGCCTTCGTGGAGTGGCGGTCTATAAATGTGAGGTATAAATAAATAAATTATGCCGGCCAACACACATTTTGTTGCCTCAAATCATTATAGGTTTATTTGACCTGCTGATTCAAAAAATGGCACAAGTTTTCCCCTCTCAGCTCTAGTTTTTGAGATACATAAATATGACACCTCCTAGTTGCTATATGCTTGCCCATAGAAAACCAAGATAACCATGTCTAAGCAACTGATGTTGGTATATCCAAAGCAATTTGCTGAATCAGCGCCCCAAATAACTCCAGGAACACTCCTAAAAACCAAGACAACTAGGCCCCTTCTACACTTCCATGTAATTCAGATTATCAAAACAGATAATCCACTTTAACTGTTTTGTACTTGATTATATCAGTCTACACTGCCATATAATCCAGTTCAAATAAGATCATCCGGATTTTATACGGCAGTTTAGAAGGGGCCCAAGAAAACATTTTTGTTGGTTTGTGTTAGACTATGAGAAATTAGTAGTTTTAATGGGAGAAAACCACTGCTATTGAGACTACGTAAAATCTAATTCCAAAAACTTCACTGTTCTTGGATATCTTTGGAAAATATACCTTTAATTCTCAGGAAAAAGGTCTATGCTGCTTGTCTTACCCTAGAACTGTGCTCAGGTTATCTGCAGTTTTCTCTCTTTAATACGCCAGAGACAAGTATAAGATTTGTAGCCATTGAAGAACTATTTCTTGACAACTCTTCTTAGACTGGTAGTCAATGGCCTATGGCCCGCCACTTTGAGTAGCACTCCTACTTAAAAAAGGAAAGCTGAAATAGGAAAAAAGAAACAGACAAGACTTTGGTTGTAGGACATCATAGTCATATATGTGTGTGTATGTAGAGAGAGAGAGAGAAACTAATTTATATATCAGCTATAACAAGTCTCAGTGCAAAGAAATTTTAATCCTAAACAGCATCATATAAGACAATTTCTTCCTTTCAAGATTAAAAAAAAACCAACAAAATATTTTGAGGCTTATCTCAACTTTTGAGAAGTAGAGATGGAAATGCTTGACTTACTAGCAACTGCATGTTTTCTTACAAGTTAGTCCCATTGAGTCCAGTGGCAATTACTCTCCGATAAGTGTATATGGTTAGGGATTCATTTCTCAATAACTGATTTTGAAGTTATGTGGATGAGTTGACATCAGCTTCCATATTACAACATTCCAAAATTTGCAGGAAACAAATTTAAAAAGTGGTAAATATTCACAAAACTTATTTTTCAGTAGGCCCGCAAATCCTGTGACTGCCTTCTGCAGAATTCTGCAGTTTGTAGTTTACGGAAGGGGCCAAAAACTGCTCAGTCAGAGAGACCTGGGCCTCACTAAACTACAAATCCCAGAATTCTGAAGGAGGCAGCCACAGAATTAAAAGTGGGTAATTGCTTTAGTGCAGTGCTTCCCAACCTTTGGTCCTCCAGATGTTTTGGACTTCAGCTCCCACAATTCATAACAGCAGGCAAGCTGGCTGGGATTTCAGGGAGTTGAAATCCAAAACAACTAGAGGACCAAAGTTTGGGAACCACTGCTCTAGTGCAGTGTTTCCCAAGCAGTGTGCCACGGCACAGCAGTGCCAGCCAGTCTGGCTGCAGTCAGGGAGACCCTCTGCATCCAGAACTTTCCTCCCTCCCTCTCCCTCCTTCCCTTCCTTCCTTCCTTCCCTCCCTCTGCCCGCCAAGGGCTACCTGGCCGGGCTGCGGCTCCTCCTGCTTCCTGGCTCCTGGGTGCTCTTCTGCTCTCCTCCCCTCCGGCAGCAAGGAAGAGGAGAGGGAGGAGGAGTCTGTAGGAGCTGCCCCCGTCTGACCCCGCTCCCGGAGGCTCGAGGTGAGGCTTTCTGCTCTCTAGCCCCTCATCTCCTGGCCTCTCCTGGCTGGGCTCCGGGTTTGCCTCAGAGCAGAGCAAAGGCCAGGATGCGCAGCTCCACAGCCCTTCCCGATCTGGCCCAAGGCGACAGCAGGGAAGCCGAAGGGACGTGTGGGGGGAGGCACTCCTGAGGGGGGGGGGTTGAACCCCTTCGGGAAGGAGAGCTGGGGGTGGCGATGGCTGCGAGCCTCCGCTGCAGTTTGTTCCAAGGCTCGGAGCCACCCCGTGTGCTCAATTCCTATTCATCCTGCTCAGCTGAGCCCGCGTGCGCTTTGGCCACTCAGTGCAGCCCTCCCCCACGGGACGGTGACGGGCCTCCTGTGCGT